>CM016624.1:142139036-142451067 GCA_005393395.2 Gossypium australe | reverse complement strand
CGGCGTTTTCCAGAGCCCTGAATCTTTCCTCCACCCATTTTGGCAGCTCCTGTTTTGCCTTCTCGGTCATCTCATCCAGATCTGGGACGTTGGGATTGACCAGATTTTCTCCTGGGTTGGTATCTGAACCCATAGGGAGATGCGTGGGTATTGTGGTATCAGTATGATATTGTGGCCTGATAGTGACAGACGCCCTTCGGGGATACGTGTCTGGTGGTGTTTGGGCCTCTAGTGGGGGAAGAGAGGGATTATCACTGTTGTTTCCTGAGCTAGTGGCGATGCCTCGTTCCCTAGCCATCAATTGCCTTAGTTGGTTCATCATATCGTCTTGGGATTTTTGCATCCGCTCCATCACGTCTTGCTGGGTTTTGGCCCGCTGCTCTTGTAACTGCGCTTGTTCTTTCATTTGATCCTGAATTTCTTTTTGCGTTTGTTCTAGCTTCTCTATTCTTTGGTCCATTATCCTTGTCTTGTTTCTCGTACCGTAGTGATGTTCCAGAGTAACTGCCATAATTTTAGGGTCCTTCCGTGAGATTCGATGTGTATGATGTAATGCTGATGTATGAAATGTATGCAAAAATGTTGATTCCAATTCGATTTCCATTAGAATAGCTTTTCTAGAAAACAAATTTCTTTACATAAAGTGGATTACACGAATGGTCGGGCCCTAACACCTAAAGCCTTGACTTCTCCAAGAAGCCAGCTTAACTTTTGACCTTTTTCTGACCCTGATTCGTACACCAATCCTAATGTCTCAGCTTGAACTGCCAAAGTCTGCAGGTGATCCGCCATTCCTCGTATTTGAGCTATGGCTTCTCCCATAATATAATCCCGGCTTCTAACTTGGTTCTGGGAGTTATGCAATTGTTGTTTCCATTGCTCCTCATTAGCTTGGAAAAGTTCTTCCCGTAGCTCGTAGCCATGCACAACGGATTCTAGCTCTTCAATTCTCGCCTTCATTTCTTCAATTTTGCTCAGACTAGCCTTTAGTTCGGCCATGGAATGGCGGCTTCGATACTGATGTAGCAACCTCTCCAGTTCTGACACTCGCATCTTCAATTTCTCTTTCTCATCTCGGCCTTCCATCGCATTCCGTTTTAGGGCATCTTCTCGTTCACGGGCGTCTTGGAGTTTTCTTTCCCACTGGCTCGCTCTGTTCTTCTCCTCTCTAATCTCCTGACGCCATTGCTCTGACGTTTTTCCTAGTCCCGCCATTCTTATCGATCTTCGTAGCTTCTTATAATCGGTCTTCAAATCGCTCAAATCTTCTTCGGCTTTAGTTTTCCCTTTCCTCCACTTATCGGCTTTCGATTTTTGAATATCGACGTCCAAACCTAGCTGCATCTTCTCTTCCTCTAGTTGCTTTATTCTTTTCCTTAATTCCCGGTTCTTTTCTTCGAAGTCTTGTTTGATGATTTCAAGCTCTGAAGGGATCGCCCGTAACTGCTCTTCTAGTGATCGGGTGTTTTCTTGGTCAGATGTGGGGATGTTGTCATTGATTCTTCGGTCTCGCCATTGGATGTACTCGGGTGTCGTCATCGGATTGGCAGCGAACTTTTTCATTTTATGAATTTGGCCCCAAGCCTTAGATATCTCGCGGACTCTCTTTTTGTAATTTTCCCCTTTATACTCGAATTCGCACTCGGCTAACCCTTGTGTAGGTGGTGTGAACTGTCTTGACCCATACTGTCTTAACACGAGAAGAGGAGCGTATCCGGCGGCTCCCCATATTCCGAGCAGGGGGACATGATCAAAGTCTCCACACTTATACAAGATTTCGTCAAGTATCATCCAAGGAGCTTTCCATTCTACATCTTCTTCTTGTAAGCTTTGCAAAGCCATCATCCAACTTTCTTCCGTGATGTCATCTCGTCTAGGCGTTGCTGCTGTATTTTTTAGTGGAGAGTAGTCTTCGGTGAAGATTAGGCACGACACCTTTTTTATTTTCCAAAAATGACTGTGAAACCATGCTATTAAGAGTTGGGCGCAACCGATGAATCTCCCTTCGCCGGCCCTCCGACACGCGTTTAGAGACCTGAAAGTTTCGGCGAGAATCGCAGGAACAGGAGTGACCCCTCTGTCTAGTTTGTCGAATAGATCAGCTACCGCCTCATCCACATGTCCTAGGGCCTTGGGGAAGATGACCAATCCGTAAATGCTCAAAGCTAAAACATCAACTCTCTTCTTCTCCTCAGGATGTGCTATGATCAAATCCCTTAGATTCCTCCAAGGGATGCACTTACAACCTCCCTTTTGTTTTGTCCGGGCCGTGACCCACTGCTCACTCATCCCCGTTATATTCATAAGCTTTTTTGTGAATGTGGGTACATTAACGGCTCTCAAGTAGGCTTTATTAGTTTGAATTTTCGGGCAGCGGATCAGGGCCGTGTACTCCTCTATGGTAGGAACCAAATCTACTTTCCCAAAAGTGAAGCACTCGTACGCAGGGTTCCAAAACTGGGTCATTGCTCGGAACAAGTATTGGTCTATCTTGATGTCAAGCAGATAAGGCAAGTCGCCATAATGATGGTAGAATAACTGCTTGATCTTGTTATCCCACTGATCCCATATTTCTTTTATTTCTTGAAGATTATTTTGAGTCACACTGATGCGTGTATAATCCCACAACTCTGATATATATCCCTCCATGAGGCTGTCCCCCTTCTCTCGCTGTACTGTCTCAGCCCATATCCGGACGGCCGCATTGTCTTCCACTCTATCAAGAAACCCCTTTTCCATGATAAGCTACCTATTCAGAAATCGAATGGGAATCAACATCCTTTTTGATGCATATGCTATGCGAGGAGATGAAGATAAAGCAAGTCATTATCAATAAGCAGCAAATGCAAAACTTAATCGGGTGACCACTAGAGTTCGGTATGGCTCTATCTAGGGTGGTTCTTATGGCTTGCTATATGGGGTTTGGTTCTAGAGTAAAGGTACCTGAACCAGCGGATTCCTCAATCCTCACCCATTATAGGCTCATATGGATCGAGTTCGGTTCAGGGGAATACATTTCCCTATGGCTGCACGGAGATGAAAATCTCACGAAGACATAGGTATGGATGTATCCCGAAAGCGATCCACTATCTTGCACGGAGGTGAAAACCTCACGAAAGAGTAGCTTCTCACTCCCACTTAAAAGGGTGCAACTCAACGGTCATGCAATATGATGAAACACTATTATTCAAGACTCGAACCACATGATCAGATAAGATGATATAAGCAAAAGCGATAAAAGGAAAACCAAATTTTCAACTTTCGACAAAAGGACGGAAATTAATCAATTTTACGGCCTGACTCTCTTGTTGTCCCCAGCGGAGTCGCCAAGCTGTCGTAACCATTCTTTGACAAAAACGGAAATCGAACTTGGGCCTTGAAAATTAATAAAACGGGAGTCGCCACCGATCTTTCATTAGGTGTGATCGGATCACCTCTGTTTTAATAAAACATTTTGATTTACTAAAACAAAGCTTTTGGTCCACGAAAATTAGAAAAGTAGGTTCGGGAGTCGGTTACGTGCGAGGAAGGGTTAGCACCCTCGTCACGCCCAAAATTGGTACCAAATTGATTAACTAATGTCCCAACATTGAAAGTTTAAAAATTTTGAAGGAATTTAAAAATCTGACCTCTTTTGGAAAATATTCGTGTTTTTCTTGAACTAAATCGAGATTTTCTCGTTTCGAAGAGATAAAGTGTCACATACAATACTTTAGGACACGATAGTTTAGATCTTCGATCCTAAGATCATCTCATAGTTTTCGGGGATTGCAAATCAAGGCTCTCTCGATTCCAAGGGATTAAAATATCACATCCAATACTTTAGGACGCAATAATTTTGATCTTCGGATCAGAGATCGTCCCATAGTTTTCTTTTTGAAAATCAAGATTTTCTCGTTCCAAAGGAATTAAATCATTACATCCAATACTTTAGGACACGATGATTTTAAATTCCCGGGAGCAAACCTTTTTTGTTAAAAAATATATTTGCTAAAAGGATATCCGGTTATTTAGATTAGACAAGAAAATTGCAACCCAATACTTTAGGGTACAATCTCTCGAATTTCTAAATACAGAACGTTACCTTTACGATGAGGAATAATTTTGTACCGAGCAAAAATCAATATAACACAAATTTCTAATGAAAAAAAAATTTTACAATACAGATATGCATAAAAGCATGGCAACAAATCGCTAATATAAATGACGTATAAAGGACGAAGGTGAAATAAAGTAGAAATGAACGAGTCGAGATGATGATGATGTCAAATGAAAATATGAATAACGAGTAATGATAGTTACAAGTGTAGATACCAAAGGAAAATATAATTATGAAAATAATAACAACGAAGAAAATAAATATAATGGATGATAGAATAGTTAGTAATAAACATAGTATTAACATAATAATAATAAAATAATAACTATATATGCAAATAGTAATAATAACATGTTAGTGATAATATTACTACCATAGTGGTAATAAAATAATAATATTAATAATGATACAAAATATATATATATAGTATAATAATACAAGTATGGTAATAATGATAGTGATGGAGTTAGTATATACAAGTAACAATACATAACAAGGTACAACGTATAATATAAACAAAAATACTAATAATAATAATAGTAATAATAGTAAAGTAATACAACATATGTACGATATACTAATATAAATATAATAATACGATACTATGTATGTGCTAATAATATAATAATAGTAATGATAATAATGCGAACTATATACAAGATAATATAATAGTAATAGCGACCATAAAATGCTGAAATAATAACATAGTAATAGCAATAATAGTAATAATAGAAAATATATAATATATTAATATAAATATAGTGGTGATAATAATAATCTAGTAATAATATGAAGATGGTAACATAATAATAATAATAAATATAATAAAAATATATACCATATATTAATATACGTGTAGTAATAGCAGTATAATAAAGTTAGTATGTACAAATAATAATATACCGTAATAACACAAATATGTACAAGATAATAATATAATCACAAAATAATAATAATAATAATAATAATAATAATAATGATACATAAATATATAATGTAATAATAATAAAAATATGATATAATTAATAAAGAGAGTAATATAATGATAATAATAATAGTAATAATAATAGAAAATATGTATAATGTAATAATAATATAATAACAATAATAATATAAAAATAATAACATAATAATATATATATATAATATATACAAGATAATAATGCAACTATAATAATAATGATAATAATAATAATAGTAAAATAATACAACCTATGTACAATATATAATATAAATATAATAATGCGGTATATACAGTATGAATATAATAAATATAATAATATAATAATAATAATATTAAAAATGGTAATCACAAAAAATAATCAAGAAAGGGGCTAAATCAAGATTAAAGTAGAATGAGTGGGGGTAATTCGAAAATAAAAACAAGGGAAAAGGACCAGGTTGAAATATGAGAAAAAAAGGGGAGGGACCTCGCGCACAATAAGACCTTTTGGCCGAAACACGCATCAGCTAGGGGGATCAAATTTTAAACCGAACTAAACTCTCGGGACAAATTTTAAAACAATAAAAAACCGAATTAAAAAACTATAAGAATGCGGAAGGGCTAAAAGTGCAATTAGCCCTTCAGCATAGGAACGCGCTGACCTAAGGTCCGAACGGGTCGGGTCGTCCGGGTCGCGCCAAACGGCGCCGTTTTGGCCATTTCTGGGACAGGTGCTAAACGCACCGTTTTGCTGGCCTATTTAAGACAAATTTTTTTGTTTTAGCTTCATTTTTTCTGTTTTCTAAAAAAAAACTTTGGCTTCCTTCCTCTTCTCTGCAGGAGCGCATGGGAAGGGGATTTCCGGCGACTCGGACCGCCGATGATGCCGCCGTGCCGGCCACCGCGAGCGGTGGCCGGAAAAGGTAAACCCTTCCCCTTTTTTGCTCTTTTTCTTTTATATATTTATGGGTATGTTTATGCGAAAAAAATATAAAAAATAAAAATAATATATAAAATACCTCGAAAGTTTTTGCTGTTTTGGTTGCTCTTCTGAATCTGTTTTCTTTTTTTTTTGTTTTTGATTAATTTTCTCTCCAAAAAAGTGTGTTCATACAGTTCTGCATTCGGTTCTTTATACCCGAATCTTGAGGAATAAAATAAAAATACAATAATCTATTTTTTATTATTGCAAATGCTGTCGTTGCTTTGTTTTTTTGCAGGTTTTGGGGCTGGTGGAGCGCGATGGTGGCAAACAACAAGGCATTCGGCGGTAGTGGAGGCCAGAGGCTTACGGCGCAGAGGGAAGGGTTTCCAGAAACCCTAGCCAAAATTTCTTTAATTTCGGGCCATTTGGGCCACTGCTTATTGGGCCGATTTCTTTATTTTTGGGCTTGGTTTATTTTTGAACTGATTGGGTTTGTAACAGGACATTTAATTTGGTTTTGGGCTTAATTGGGCCAGGTAAAATTTTGGGTATTACACTGTGTTTTTGCTATGTTGTGGACTGATTTTAATTTAGTGTCCATTTGAATCATTTCGGGTTTGGATCAGTCGGATTATTTTATTTAAGAGCCTTAAAAGAGTAACATTTCAAGATTCAGGATTCGAGTTTTAACTATTGCATCTCCTCTCCTAATTTGTAAGCAGGTAACGGTAAAAAAAAAGAAAAACTCTGAAGTTTTAAAATCATTTGTATTCCCACGTCCTAAAGACTAGAGAACTTTAGTATTTAACTAGCGAGATTTGAACCCGATTTTATTTGTACGAAGACAATTTAAACCTAATACACTTAAAATATTTCAAACTTGAAGTGATTAGATCAAAGTTGAATTGTTCGAATTCAAAATAATTTAAACTTTAAATGACTTGATTATGAGATAAATCAAATTTAAAATTGATGTTGACTAAAATAACCCAAAAGTTTAAAATCCGAATTAACAATAAATTCTAAACATAGTCATTTAGATATCGAACAAAAATTACAATGCCTATTTCTATCAATAATAAGAAAGAAAATACATTTTAATGTATTTGAATCCACATTTTCTTGATTGTTGTAATGATAATGATATCAATTGAACTAAGGGTCTCTTATAGATGGGTATTTACTTCTAATGCGGTGCATTTAGCTTTCTTTTTATCTCACGCTGTAATATCTAATCTCACCGTTACTGCTATTTTTACACTAACTTCAGATAAACACACTGCTCTTCCAAATAGACCCTAAGACTTACTCAACAAACTTGAAAATTATAAAGAATAGAGAATTATATAATTATGTTGGCATCTATAGTCCCAAATATATTCAAGGTCTATTTTTTATATTGATAAACTGTATCAAATAAATGTTAAAAAAAATTGTTATCCATATCTCTTGTGCTGGTTTTGAGCTAATAAGGAAAAAGAATAAAAAAAAAATATAATAAGGTTAATATATTATTTAATACTTGAGTTTAGTTTTAATTTTTTATTTGGTATATGAGCTTAACTTTAATATTTAAATTTATACTTATTATACCCTTATTCCTTGGGAACAACCCCTCGGAGACATTCCTCATCATGACATCATGAATGTCCTACTTACCCTTTTAGGACTTATATTTGGGAACACTCCTCGACTTAACACTTGTATAAACTCCACTCATTAATTGCCATATCTAATTCCATGTATCACGTACCATTTGAAATGATTGAAAGTACATTTAATTGCCACCCTATATATATCTATAGTGACAGACCACTTGACCATTTACCTCTAACCCACTAATAAGAATTTGAGACTGCGACTAAGAATATAAAAGCCCACAGTTTTG
The DNA here is from genome assembly GCA_005393395.2 of Gossypium australe. Classification (NCBI taxonomy): domain Eukaryota; kingdom Viridiplantae; phylum Streptophyta; class Magnoliopsida; order Malvales; family Malvaceae; genus Gossypium; species Gossypium australe. The sequence goes on along the minus strand of CM016624.1, from coordinate 142,443,212 downwards.
GTAGAAAATGAGATGATTCTCTCTCCTTCCACTCTCTCCTAATACACCCCCTTTTTCAACTTTATCTCTCGATCCTAGTTTCATTGCCTTCGACCACCAACTCCATTGGCTCTCATCTTGCTTTGAGCGAGGTAAATCACCCGTCCTCACCTTCTCCCCTGCCCTGTTTGATCCCTACATCAACAGTACTTGAGGTTTTTTTTGTCACAATTAAGCACTTGAGTCTGGTTTCAATATTCAAATTGGAACTTGAGTTTCTTTTTGTCCCAATTAAGTACATATGCTTTTCACTAAAGCACATGTGTCAAATATTCATTAGTCCACATGATATTGTTTGGCTTGGGTACTAAATTGAATTTTAAAACCAAACTCAAAATTGAGAAAAAAACTCGTATACCAAATTGAATATTAAAGTCAAACTCAAGTGTCAAATGATGTATTAACCCAACATAATCCATTAAAAATTTATATAAAATAAAAATAGTAAGGTGTTAAGAAATATATATATATATATATATATATGATTATTATTGTAAATGAATGCTTATTAGAATAACAATTTCAATCTTCGATTTTGGTGTATCTTATTATTACAACTTTGCCGTGCATTAAAATTAGAATTATATATATAATTTTTCCTTCTTATTTTATAAATATAAAATATAAAAAATATTTTTATCGAATCTAAAATTAATTCAAACTGTTCATCCTATTTTCAGAATACATATTTATTTTTTACACCCAAACATCACTAAATTATATAAAAATTTTTATTTAAGTCATTCTACTGTTGAAATCGTTTTTGTAGGAGTTTCTCTGTTTGCATTGCATGCACCAATCGAAATCTCTCATTCCCCTTCTCTTCTAAAATTCAATTTTTTTTTTCATGAAATATATTTGAATATAGAATCTGCGAATCAAAATTCAGACAATTTTTCTCCAATTTTCGACACTAACCATCAAACAACCTAGATATAAGATATGTTTTTCTATTCGTTGATGGGCACTAATGCATTATACTTATCATCGAATTGTTGCTTGGAGCTCGCTAGTTGTACTTTAAAGAAAACTTAACAGCCCATTGACTTAAATAAAAACTTTTTGAATAATTTAGTGACTTAAATTAAAACTTTCGAACAGTTCAGTGATCATTTTATAACTTTTTAAAATTAATTGATCAAAAAGTAAACTTGCAAATAGTTTAGTGACTTTGAGTGTAGTTAACCCTTATTTATTTTGCTTAGTCCCAGCTTTAAACGATGTCGTATGAAGTGATTTCTCACTATCAAGAATCTAATAACTAACCAAATAAAACCCCCCAAAGAATCCCCAAATTCACCCTTGATCTTTCAAGGCTAAGCCACCACCACCACCATTACCACGATGGCCTTGACCACCATGCTCCGCCGCCGACTCTTCTCCCGGTCCTTCTCCTCCCACGATGGTCCAAGCCGGTGGACGACGCCCGGTCACCAGGAACGACCCAATGGTTACCTCTTCAACAGGACCCCACCACCTCCAGGCCAATCCCGTAAATGGGAAGATTGGGAGTTGCCTTGCTACGTCACAAGCTTCCTCACCATCGTCATCCTCGGTGTTGGTCTCAACGCTAAGCCCGATCTCACTATCGAGACTTGGGCACATCAAAAAGCCCTTGAAAAACTCGCTGCCGAGTCGTCGTCTTCTTCTTCTGACTGAGATGTTTTGAAGCAAATTTCGACCGGGATCTGGGGTACAGATCTTTGCGAACGCTTTTGATTCAATGTGTAGTTCGAATAAAAAGACGGGTTCTTTTTTTTTTTAACGCTCGTAGTTGTTGAAATTTTATGGGTTTTTAATTTTACGTTTTCGATGATGATGATGAAGTCGTTGGCTTATTTGGGATCGTTGTCTAATATTTACTTATCGAGTTTCAATGGATGTTCAAAAGATTTTGAAAATAAATTAGGTTTATTGATCCTGTATTGATATGCCATTGCCCTAAAATTATCCTTATAAATATGGAATTTCATAGAAAAATGGTACAGTAGTTAGTTTAGGGCTTAACTTTCTGGTCCTTTTCGGTAGTTTCTAAGAAAATTTCAGTTCTTTGCTGTTTATAAAATGTGCTGTTTAAACAAAAATTGGGTTTTTTTTTTTTTTTTTGTAACGGGTGAAGGATTTGTAGTTAAATTTTTATGGCTTTTTTTTAGTTAGATTTACGCATTCGATGATGAAGAAATCATTGGCTTGTTTCTGATCATAATCTAATGCTCAGAAGAATTTGAAAATAAGTTGGGTTTATTTGCAATGTATTGATATGCTAGTGCCTTAATGATATCCTTACAAAAATGGAATATCTTAGAAGAATTGTCTGTAGTTAATTTAGTGTTTAACTTGCTGGTCCTTTCGGTAGGTTCTATTTTCTATTGATAAATGTGTTGTTCAAAGGGTTTGTAGTTGTTGAAATTTTATGTGTTTTTAATTGGATTCATGCTTTCAATGACGATAATGAATTCATTAGCTTGTTTCTGTTCATAATCTGATATTTACTTATCAAGTTTCGATGGATGTTCAGAAGAATTTGAAAATACGTGGGGTTTATTTGCAATACATTGATATGCTAGTGCCCTAAAGCTATCCCTATAAATATGGAATATCTTAGAAGACTTGTGTTGTAGTTAGTTTTGTGCTTAACTTGCTGGTCCTTTTGGTTGGTTGTATTTTCTGTTGATAAATTTGTTGTTCAAAGGGTTTGTAGTTGTTGAAGTTTTATGGGTTTTTTAATTGGATTTATGCTTTCGATGACGATGATGAAGTCATTAGCTTGTTTCTATTCATAATCTAATATTTACTTATCGAGTTTCAATGGATGTTCAGAAGAATTTGGGAATAAATTGGGTTTATTGATATGCTTATGCCCTAATGCTATCATTAGAGACATGGAATATCTTAGAAAAACTGTACTCTAGCTAGTTTACTCTAGTGCTTAACTTGTTGGTCCTTTCAATAGGTTTGGAGAAAATATCAGTTCTTTAGTAAATTAAGAACCCACATTTGACTAGAGGTGGTATTATGGAGTAAATGAATATGGCATATCCGTAAAGGTTCCGAATGGTAGAAGTTACACAAGGATAGTATTTGGGAAAGACGGGTTATCAGTCGACCCTTTATGGCTGTTGGGATGGGGTCTCTTTTAAGGTACTATTTAGTTTATTGAGGCAATATGTAAGTTGTATTCTACATGGTTTTTATCAATGATGCTTATGGTACAAAGAAGGGGAAGAAAAAGGAATGATTTATGCTATTGTTATATGTGAAGGGCCATACATTAGTGTTGAGCATTTAGTAGTTAGTATAATGAAGGATTATTGACCAATAGGATTGTGATAGCTTCGGTTCTTCGGTTTTTTGAGTACTTGTATCCATCCTATAAGTGGCATGGGAATAAGAAATTTGAACATACTTGTAGTTTGACATGTATGGTACGGAGGAAAAGACTATTTTACTTGATAGAATTGTGATTGAGAATTTAAGAGTACTGGTAAATGTTAGAGGATTTTCCATACTCGTATTCTTGTTTGGATATAGGTGTCAGATACGAATACTTCCATCAATGAAATGAAAACGATCATCTCCTCATTCCACACTACCACCCACTTTCTTTCTTGTTACCCCATCCCTTTGGTGGTTTAAAGATATCAATCGGACCAAACATGTTATTGGTTTTCAGTTTAAGTGATTCTATCGGTTAGGTTATGCTCTAACACCATGGTGCTAAGGCCATGCTAATACTCCCTTCGCAGTATCTATAACCCAAACCTTAAAAGATATTGTAGATTAAAGCTTTCTTTGAGCACAAAGCTAACAATTTGAATGCCATTTAAATACTATTTTGATTCTTTAAACTTGATCTATATACTGTTTGAGTGCCAATCTGCACATGAAGTTTTGGCAGTGTTTGCGATGCTGTCATAAAGATTGTGAATTTAAAGAAGAATACATGATATTGTTATGGAAGACAGAAAAAGAAGCAGCTAAACTATGAAGTAAAGATATTGGAGCTCAATCTTTTCAAAATTTAGTCTTTTTCAAATATATAGCAAGGTAAAATCCCGATTCATAATGCGTGACCTAGCTCAATTAGTTGCAGGAGAAATACGTTCCAAATTGGAAATCATACTCAACATTCTTCTTATATTGTCAACAAGTGAAGAAGTTTGCATTTGATCATGTAAATTCTTTACTTACTTTTTTACCTTAGGGCTTTCTTTGAGTGGGTATACCATCACCAAGTTGCTTGATGCTTCTTAAACTTTTCTTACACTCTAATCAAATTACACCCTTTATTATTAAATGAATCAATTTTATCAGTATTATTAAAGATTAAACTTGAATATAATTAATATTTATTACTTAAAAAGTGATATAAAAATATTTTTTTATATAATTCAACTCCAAACAAAATATTTCATTTATAAAATAATGAATTTTAAAAAAAAAAATTAGCTATGTAAATCTGTTGAAATTTGATTTTTTTTTTTTTATATTTTGAAAATTACATAAATTGAATTGATTCATTTAATAATAAATCTACTAGCAGTTTTGGATTAGGCCAAACTTTAAACGATGTCGTGTAGAGAGCATTTCTCACTATCAGGAAGCAAAGTAACTAACTAACCAAATATAATCCCTAAAACGAGTCCCCCGAATTCATCCTTGATCTTCCAAGGCTAGGCTTCCGCCGCCGCCACCACCACGATGGCTTTGACCAACATGCTCCGCCGCCGACTCTTCTCCCGGTCCTTCTCCTCCCACGACGGTCCAAGCCGGTGGACGACGCCCGGTCACCAAGAACGGCCTAACGGTTACCTCTTCAATAGGACACCACCACCACCTGGTCAATCCCGTAAATGGGAAGATTGGGAATTGCCTTGCTACGTCACGAGCTTCCTTACCATCGTTATCCTCGGTGTCGGTCTCAACGCCAAGCCCGATCTCACTATCGAGACTTGGGCACATCAAAAAGCCCTTGAAAAACTCGCCGCCGAGTCGTCGTCATCTTCTTCTGACTGAGATGTTGTGAACAAACTTCAATTGGATCTGTAGGGGGTACGGATCTTTGTGAACGCTTTTGATTTTCTGTTGATAAAATGTGTAGTTCGAATAAAAAGATGGATTCCTTTTCTTCTTCTTTTTTTCTTTTTTTTAACAGTTGAAGGGCTTGTAGCTGTTTAAATTTTATGGGGTTTTAAAATTTGATTTACCTTTTCGATGATGATGAAGTCGTTTGGCTTATTTGGGATCGTAATCTAATATTTACTTATCGAGTTTCAATGGATGTTCAAAAGAATTTGAAAATAAATTAGGTTTATCGGCACTAAAGTTATCCTTATAAATATGGAATATCTTAGAAAAATTGTGTAGTGTAGCTAGTTTAGTGCTTAACTTTCTGGTCCTTTTGGGTAGGTTCTAAGAAAATTTCAGTTCTTTGCTGTCTATAAAATTTGCAATTTAAACAAAAATTGGGTTCTTTTTGGAACGGTTGAATGGTTTGTATTTGTTAAAATTTGATGGGTTTTTTATTTGGATTTACTTTCGATGATGATGAAGTCATTAGCTTGTCTCTGATCATAATCTAATGTTCAGAAGAATTTGAAAATAAGTTGGGTTTATTTGCAATGTATTGATATGTCAGTGCCCTAATGCTATCCCTATGAATATGGAATATCTTAAGAAGAATTGTGCTGTAGCTAGTTTAGTGCTTAACTTGCTGATCCTTTCAGTAGGCTCTATTTTCTGTTGATGAATGTGTTGTTCAAAGATTTTCTAATTGGATTTACGCTTTCGGTGATGATGAAGAAGTCATTGGCTTGTTTGGGATCACAATCTGATATTTACCTATCGAGTTTCAATGGATGTTCAGAAGAATTTGGGAATAAATTGGGTGTATTGACCCTGTATTGATATGTCATTACCCTAATGCTATCCTTATAGAAATGAAATATCTTAGAAAACCTATGTTTTAGCAAGTTTTGTGCTTAACTTGTTGGTCCTTTCAATATGTTTGAAGAAAATATCAGTTCTTTAGGAGGTATTTAGGAAATTAATAGCCCACATTTTACTAGAGGTAGTAATAGGAGTAAATGAATAAGGGTAATCCGTAAAGGTTCCCAATGGTAGACATTATAGAAGGAAAGTATTAGGGAAAGACGGGTTATCAGTTTATTGAGGCAATTTGTGAGTTGTATTCTCTATGGTTTTTATCAATGATGCTCAAAAAAGGGAATGATTTATGTAATTGTCACGTGTGAAGGGCCATGCATTAGTATTGATCATTTTATAGTCAGTATCAAGGTTGCAATTCAGGTGTTGGATGAAGAATTTTTAATTGATAGTGTTGAAGGGGGTCGACTCTTTCGAGAGAAATTTTCAAAGTGTTGTTCGTTAGGCAGCTGGTCGGCCAGCAACAATGGTTGGGTATTGTGCTCATGCGGGGGTGGGTTTTGTCTTTAGTTTCTGTAGAGAGCTTTGAGAGGTTTATGGAGTGGGAGCACTTAATTAATAAAGGGGATGTGAGGATTTGCTTTTGTTGGGGTTTGAACTCGTACCTTATATGGCATTTATGGTTTCAAATCCCATAAAAGTTATATTCTCACTTTTTTTTTTTGTGAGTTAGGCGCTTTCATTTTGTGAGCCCCTTGAGGATCTCCATAGAGGAGGGAGATGAATTTCGGCATGGGGACAATACCATACCATTGTTGAGGACTGACCAGTTGCTCAATGGACGATCTTTCGAAAACTTCTCTTGATGAATTGTGATTAAGGCATTGAGATCTTGGATGTTCTATTTAGCTTTGATTCTTTGTTTAGATACTCGTATTTGACCCATGTGGCATAGGAATAAGAATATGATGATCTAAATAAATAAATAAAATGTTAAACATACTTATCTTAGTCACGTATCAGAAGTTAATAACCAACTATTTTTTAACTATAAGGTTAAGTCAATCATGAGAAGATTGTAATTAGATTCACCTAGTTATTAATAAAAGGTATAGCCATTGTTTTTTCAATTTTTATTTCTATGTATTAAAGAAATTATTTAGTAATAAACTCCTAAGAGTAATACGGTTAGGGGTGTTTAAACAATTAATCGAACCGAATTAATATTAATTGAACTTTTTAATCCCTTAATTGAATTAAAATTTTTTCAAAAAAAATTAACTGAATCAAAATATTTCGGCTAATTGGTTAGTTAACGGAATTAATCGAAATTTATATGTTTTATATTAAAATAAATATAAAACATATAAAAATAAAAGAAAGACACTACTTTGGTCCCATAAAAGAAAGACATAACGATTTATATGACCTTTTAACTTTACAAAAATAGTTATTTTAATCTTTCATCTAAATTTTTGTCTTTTTAATCCTTAAACATGTTTTTTTTGTTAAAATCTAACAAAATAAATGGAAAAATTAACAGTTTTTAATTTTATTAAAGTTGCACACACATAAATGAAATACCAATATTTAATCAACTTTTTTGAAATTTAAATGCAGACTAATCTTATAGATAACAATCTAAATGTATGTCACATAAAAAAGTTAACAAAAATTCATTCACCATTATGCCTAAAAAAAACTATACAACCAGTTGCAGGGAGATAAGAAATGAGAGGATGCAATAGTTTCATGGACAGTCTTTTCCCCATCAACATCCACTTGGGGTCCTCCTTTATTACCATTCAATGCTTTTCCCCATCAACAACTACTTGGGGTCCTCCTTTATTACCATTCAATGCGTTCCAACTCATTCTTGGAGGGCTTAAAATCAATGCCATCAACCCGTCGTTACGTAAATTAATTTAAGTTTATTTTAAGTTTATCTATATTATTTTTAAATTTAAAAAATATATTTATATTATATTATTTTAATAGTTAAGAATTTTATACATTTTTTATTTATTGAAATTTTTATATAATCATCTTTTAACATTATTTTGATGTATATTAAAGTATTGTTATATATTTAGTATAGATTTATTTTTTAATATATTTTAAATTATAGAATATATAAATATAGTCTTTAACTCATAATATCAACTTAATTAAAAGATTAAAAATAATAGTATAAATAGTAAAATAGTAAGTGAACTAACAATATAACTACAATCAGCCTTGAATTTCAGTAGAGTTTTGATTCAGTGAATTAGACCAAGAATTTACAAATCTATATATGTTAAATACTGTAAATATTGTGATTAAAAAAGTTACAGTACTGGTGTTTGCTATATTTTGGGATAATGACCAGAAACAAGAGAAAAGAAGAGCATCAAAATTCAAAAGCAAAGGTCCCATCATTTCCATTATTCCCTTCCCATTAAAACGAAACTTCCAACTCATTGCCTAATAGTCTGAATTCTTACATGCTTCAAAGATATTGTGCCAATTTCTTCAACTTTCTCTAATTTTGCAGATTCCATTTCCCTTCCTTTCTTTTTTGTTCCCTGACTTTCCATTTTGGCTTTGTTCATTTCTCTCTTCATCTTCTTTCTCATAATTCCACCATGTCTGTCATTGGAGAGGCTGCTCTTTCTGGGTTCCTGGACCTGTTGGTGGGCAAATCGCTCGACTCTGCACTCAAATTTGTTGCTGATCACAATCAACTCCACCAGCAGCTCAAGCACTGGCAGTCCATATTGCCTGATATCCAAGCAGTGTTGGACGATGCAGAGGAGAAGCAGATCAAGAACATGGGTGTGAAGAAATGGTTGGAAGATCTTCAGGACTTGGCTTACGATGTGGATGACATCTTGGACGAGTTCGCTTATGAAGAGTTACGCCTCAATCTCCAAGACACTCAAGCTCAAGCCAGACCTAGTAAGATACGGAAACTCATTCCTGATAGGATTATTCGTAGTAATCAAATTTATCAAATAATAAACCCAAAACTAATGATATCTAATTAAGAATTTATCAAATTTAAGAACAATAAACATGTAAAATGAGCATATTATCAAATATACTATGTATCAGTAATTAATCAATTAAATTTTTTTTAGATTTTTTAATTATTGAATCAAATTAGAACATATTTTAACACAAGTGAATTAGAAATTTGTTTTCAAATTTGCATTCGAACTCACAAATTTACATATACCAAATAAGATGAAAATTTGGAATTTTTTTTTAAAAAAAGGGATGAATTTGTTTTCATTCCCAAAAACAAAGACTGACATGTGCTTGCTATATTGCATGTTAATTAAAGTACAAATATGGGAATTGGATGCCATTGCCTTGGAACTCAACGTTCATTTACTTGGAAATTGGGATAATGGAGAAAAGCATCAAAATTCATAAACAATGTGGGTTGGTGGCTCAGCCATTGTCTTTTTCCGCCTTCTTTATTCGTTTCACTGCCCAAAAACCACTTGTGCTCTATTTTATTTATCAGACTATCAGCTCACTGCCTCCTACTCTGATTTTTTCAACTTTCACTGATTATACACAATCTCCATTCCGTTCCTGAATTTCCATTTGTCTTCTTCATTTCTCTCTTCTGCTTCCTTCTCATAATTTCACCATGTCTGTCATTGGAGAGGCTGCTCTGTCTGTGTTTCTGGAGCTGTTGGGGGGCAAGTTGCTCGACTCTGCGCTCAACTTTGTTGCTGATCATAAGCAACTCCACCCGCAGCTCAAGCAGTGGCAGTCCATATTGCCCGATATCCAAGCAGTGTTGGACGATGCAGAGGAGAAGCAGATTAAGAACATGGGTGTGAAGAAATGGTTGGAAGATCTCCAGGACTTGGCTTACGATGTGGATGACATCTTGGATGAGTTCGCTTATGAAGAGTTACGTCTCAAGCTCAACAAATCGCAAGCTCAAGCCAGCACTAGCAAGGTATGGAAACTCATTCCTACCTGCTGTACCAGTAGTAATTTCACTCCCACTTCTTTCCTGTTTAAGAATTCCATGATTGCCAAGGTGAAAGAGATCACTGATAGACTGAATAGTTTGACTACTCGAAGTAGTAGTTTGGGGTTGAGTGACATCTTGTCTCAAGCTCCAACCTCCAAGGGAAAGCAACCCAGGCTGCAACCAACTTCCGTACTGGATGGAGTTGTGGAGTATGTTGGTAGACAGAAGGAGAAGACAGAAATGATTGAGTTGCTCAAAGGTAATAACTCCAATGGAGTTTCAGTCCTTTCCATCGTGGGCATGGGAGGGATGGGTAAAACAACTCTTGCTCAGCTTGTTTACAATGACGCCACCATCAACGAGTCTTTTGATCTCAAGGCCTGGGTATGCGTTTCTGATAATTTTGATGCAATTGCTATAACAAAGGCAATTTTACAGTCCATCACTTCTGATTCATGTGATTACAGTAACTTGGATTTACTTCAAGTTAAGTTGAAGGATAAGTTGTCTGGGAAAAGATTCTTGCTTGTCTTAGATGACATTTGGAACGAGAATTATAATGATTGGACCATCTTACGGTCTCCGTTTGGAGCAGGGACCACTATCATTGTAACCACTCGTCTTCAAATTGTTTCATCTGTTGTGGATCCGCTCAAAGCTTTTCATTTGGATAAGCTATCAGATGATGATTGTTTATCCATATTTACACAACATGCATTAAAAGCAAGAAATTTCGATGGACATCCCCAGTTCAAAGAAATTGGAGAGAAAATTATTAGAAGGTGCAATGGCTTGCCTTTGGCTGCAAAAGCTATTGGAAGCATGGTACGCACGGTTAAATATCATCGAGAATGGGAAAGAATATATGAGAGTGAGATATGGAACTTACCAGAAGAGCAGTGTGGCATAATTCCAGCATTGCGATTAAGCTACCATCATCTTCCGTCATACTTGAAACGATGTTTTGCATATTGCTCCATACTTCCTAAAGATTATGAATTTGAAGAAGAAGAAATTATCTTGTTATGGAGAGCGGAAGGTCTCTTGCAACAAAAAGCTATGCCTCAAGTTAAAGATATTGGAAATCAATATTTTCAAGATCTAGTGTCGAGGTCATTTTTTCAGATATCCAGTAAAGATGAGCCCCGATTTGTAATGCATGACCTCATCAATGATTTAGCTCAAATAGTTGCAGGAGACATATGCTCCAAACTGGAGGGTGATATGCAACAAAAGTTCTCAAATCGCACTCGACATTCTTCTTTTATTGTCAGTAGATATGACACAGTGAAGAAGTTCGAAGCATTTGATCAAGTGAACTCTTTACGTACTTTTCTACCTTTACAGTTGTCACATTATTGGCGGCCTCATTTAGCTAATGTTGTTTTGGTTGATTTGTTGCCGAGACTTGGCAATTTAAGGGTGCTTTCTTTGAGAGGGTATATGATCACTGAGTTGCCTGATGTTTTTGACAACTTAAAACATCTTCGCTCCTTAAATTTTTCTGACACCAAAATCGGATGCCTACCTGATTCTTTGTGCACTCTCTACCACTTGGAAATTTTATTATTAAAAAATTGTTATAAGCTTCAAAGGCTACCTTCAAAGATGGGAAACCTTGTCAACTTGTATTATCTTGATATCAGAGGTGCGAGATCAATAGAAAGGATTCCTTTTAGAATTGATAAGCTAACGAATCTTGAAAGGTTATCAAATTTTATAATAGCTGAAGGTGATGGACATAGTGTCAGAGAATTGAAATATTTGTCAAACCTCAAAGGTGATTTCTGTCTTTCTGGGTTGGAGAATGTTAATGGTGAAGATGCAGGGGAAGCCAAGTTAAATGAGAAGCAGGGGATTGATCGATTGGTATTGCAATGGAGTTGGGGCTTTGAGAAAGATACAAGGAAAAAAGAAGTTGAAGAATGGGTGCTAGACTCTCTTCATCCTTCGAAAAAGCTTGAGCAACTCGTCATTCAGAATTATGGTGGTGCAAAATTCTCTACTTGGATTGCAGATTCTTCCTTCAAGAATATGTTGTCATTGGAGCTTCACGACTGTAAAAATTGCAAATCTCTACCATCGATTGGAAGGTAGTTGTTGTTAAAAGATCTTTCAATTAGTGGTTTGGATCAAGTACACAAGATTGGTGCTGAGTTGTTTGGAGAAAATCAATCAAATGCTTTTGCATCATTAGAGTCTTTGTGCTTTGACAATATGCTGAATTGGGAGGAATGGGACCTATGTGAAGATGATGAGCAAGTATCGAAATTCCCCAGCCTTCGTTTTCTTTCAATCCGAGAATGTCCTCTATTGTTGGGAAGGTTGCCAACCATCCTTCAATCCCTGCAGACACTTGAAATCTATGAGTGCTCAAGTTTGGTAGCTTCAATTTCAAGTTTTCCCTTGCTGAGTGAATTAAGGGTTGAAGGGTGTGAAGAATTGGTGGATGAAGGTTCTTTGTCTGTACAGAAGGTTACCTCTTTGAAACATGTGTCTCTTTCAAATATTTCAAAGTTTAATATTTCAGCAGAGAGGATAATGTTGAGATTTGCAAATTCTGAAACATTCAACGTCTCTTGTTGGAAGGACTTGGAATCTTTATCGCAAATTGGGTTAAGCATTGTTGGGCATCGTTTCATCACGATTAGGAATTGTACGCAATTGGTCTCTTTGGAAGCAGAGGAGGAGCGATTGCAACTTGACAAGATTCCAGGTGTTGAATCTCTGGAAATAAAGGATTGTGAAAGGCTCAATAGACTACCAGAAGTCTTACATGCTTCCCCATTCATTACGAGTATATTACTTGACCGGTGTCCAAGCTTGGTTTGTTTTGCAGAGAGTAACTTTCCCCCTGCTTTAAAAGAGCTGAGGATTGTGAATTGCAAGAATTTGCAATATTTGGTTGATGAAAAAGAAAATAATAATAAGAGTATGAGCAGCAGCAGTTGTGGTCTCGAGCACTTAGATATAAGTATTTGTCCATCTCTAATACGGTTATCATCAAGGGGCGATATATGCAATCGGCTTCAACATCTGGATATTTACGATTGTTCAAAGCTAAGTAGCTTATTTTTAAACGCCAAGTTACCCGTAATGCTTAAACAGCTAATTATCAGGGGTTGTCCAGTGTTGGAACGCATAGCCCGAGACTTCCTTGAAACCACTGATCTCGAAAGCATTGTCATTTGGGGTGCTGAAAAAGTTAAATCATTACCGCGGGGATTAGACAAGCTCAGCCATCTTCGGGAGATTCGATTATCTAGCTGTTCAAATCTGGTTCCATTCGAAGAAAGTGGGTTGCCCACCACAAATCTCGGAGTTCTCTCAATTAAGGATTGTGAAAATTTTAGAGCCCTTCCCAAGTGCATCAAAAACTTCACATCCCTTCGAGAATTATCCGTGTGGGAGTGTTCGGCTGACATATCCTTTCCAGAAGAGGGTTTCCCCACCAACCTCACATCCCTTCAAATTTCAAACGCACCCGAAATTTATACATCACTTGTTCAATGGGGATTTAACAGACTCACCTCTCTTCAAAAACTCGAAATCAGCGGTGAAGGATGCTCAAGTGTCATGTCGTTTCCAGAAGAAGGGATAGGAAGAATGCTGCCTCCTTCTCTCACCTCCATCGTAATTCATAATTTTGAGAATTTGAAATCTATGTGCTCGAAGGGCTTTCAACACCTCACCTCTCTTCAAGAATTGCGAATTTATCGTTGTCCTAACCTCACATATCTTCCCGAAAATGATATGCTTCTCCCGCTTGAGCAGCTATATATTTCCCATTGCCCATTGCTAGAAGAAGGGTGCAGTAGGGGTAAAGGACGAGAGTGGTCTAAGATTGCCCACATACCTTTTGTGGGTATTCAAGGCAGACAAGTCATCCCGAGGGAATTAGATTGAAATTTAAGCAGCAAAATTTGGTATCGATTTCTCCACACTCAAACCACAGGTGTGAAACGCATTTTAAACATATATAAATTTCATAGCTTTTTTCATACATATCTGATTGTCCTCATGAACAACATGATAACAGAAATCAATCTTATATATTTTGTATTCAATTTTTGTAGGCATTGAAGGCTAAATTGGCGAAAAAATAGTGAACTTCAACTCATCTGCTTTAGCTTATTTGATTTAGTAAAGAGGTTAGTCAATTCTCTGCAACATCTATTCAGCAAATTGAATGTTCTATTTTCATTTGCATCTTCTAACTTCTAAGCTATTTTGGTATATGAGAATGGAATTTTAGTTAAAAATATTTGACATTTCGTAGTTCTATTAACCAATGGTTTTTTAGAAGAACAAGTCTTTTACGTGATAGTTTGATCCTTCCAGGATTAATGGAGGGATACAGTATACGTTACAACATGGCATTAGAGAGCTCAATTTAACACATGTAAGACAACAGAGTTCCCAAAATTTTGTTCTGTCCAATTTCAAAGATGTCCATCTTAGTTTCCCGAATTTCTAAGATCATGAATCCATTCAAAGTTTGTGGATAGTTATTGGAGAGGTATTTATTTTATGATGTAATTCCATTGTAGTCTCCAATTTTTAATAGTGAATTTTATTTTTGGGTTTGTCCTTGGATGTAGAGAATATTCCCAAACCACGTATATCATTGTGTTCATTTTCTCTACTTTCTTTTTTGTGTTTCAAATTTCTTTTTTTTTTCTCAATCCAAAATATAAATTTATTAATAAAACAACTACAATCAATACATAGCAAATCATAAAAATTCAGATAGCCATATATATCCCAATGGTTACACTCAAATATCAGCACAGATCAAAAGCATCAAAGCAAAATATTCAAAGAAAACAAAGCATCAAACATTTAGCCACCCACAATACTATCTCAACATGCTTTAACCCATTTCTTTGCAAATAACTATGCCACATAGTTGCTTTCAAGGTATCCATTACCACATTGGTGGACACACCACTTTTCTATGAAAACTGGTATGTATTGGTATTTGTCTATTTATGTACCATTTTAAATTTAATGATATTTTTTAAAATATTTAATATATTTATATAAATAAATATAAAAATATAAAATAAATGATTATAAATAAATTTTTAATATAAAACTATTCATCAATTATATAAAATATTGATTAATAAACTCCACAAGTAAAAACTCATCATTCAACAAATTCAAAATTAAGAAAAGAAGAAATCGAAGGATGAGTGGGTTTTTTCAATAATAACGAGGTGAGTGGGTTTTTTTATTATATTTTAATTTTTATACTTTAAATGAAAAAGTATGCTCCAAAAATTTTTTTAAATGTTAAACTTTACTTTCTAGTGTAGTATTTTTTTATTGGTACATTTCAATTAAATATTTAGTCTAACAGAAAATAGTTAAAAGTTTTATATTTTTTAGTATTATTCATGCAGCAGCAGGTGTACCATGTTCCTGCCAATACGAACGGTACAAATCAAAATTTTTATTAGTATGGAAAATGGTGTTGCTTGTTACACTAGAACCACAGCACCGGCCGGTACGACAAAATCCATAATTTTTTTATTATTTGAATACAATAAAATAAAGAGGTTTTTTTTATTATTTTAGCCATGAATTTTAAAAAAAAGTGTTATATGCCCTCGTGAAATACTTGGATTCAACGTCTCAAATGTGGCCTGAATTCAAATCGTTCTAGTCGTATTGTTGTTAGGGTTTTGCCCTCCTATTGTAATTCACAAAAAAGAAAAATCAATATTCACTAACAAAATTTTTAAAACACATTAATAATATATAAATAACTAAAAAAAAGCACTTTTTATGTTTAAAAAAAGAAACCCAAAGCAAAAATAAAATCCATGTTGAGTTGAAATGCCAAAAACAGCAGAGTAAAAAAGTAGAGAAATTAAGAAAAATAGAAAATAGAAAAAAAAAACTAAACCTATAAAAAATAGAGTTTCCATAGTTGGATAATTGGTAGATATAGTATCTAATCTGTCACCTTTCAAGATTTCACCCTAATTTTGGTCACATATTTTCATTTTCCATTTCCATTTAAGAAAACAACTGTTATATATAAACATTACTTACTTATTTACTTTTCTCTTAAAAAAAAGAATCTTTTTACAATCCCCTAAATTTTTTGCCTGATTTTTTTTGATCTGTTTGTTGTTATAAAAACCTTTGGTTTTTTTTTTTTTAAATTTAAGAAAACAAAATCTGGGGTTTATCTTTTCTTTTAAAAAATTTCCGGGAAAAAGTGAAGGAAGGAAGAAAATATTAAGATGGGTAGAGGGAAAATTGAAATAAAAAAGATTGAAAATTTGAATAGCAGGCAAGTAACGTTTTCAAAGAGGCGAAATGGGTTGTTGGAGAAAGCTAAAGAATTGTCCATTTTATGTGATGCAGAGGTTGGGGTTATTATTTTTTCAAGCACTGGCAAGGTCTATCAATGGTCCAGCACCAGGTATATATATATAGTATAATACTTTTATGTATATATATATATATATATATATATATATAGATTATTTTTAATAATCGAAATCTGGGTTTTTTTTATAATTTTAGCAAATTTTTTTTAAACATGAAAGTAAGTTGACCTATAATTCATTATTTTTTTAAGCATAAAAGTAAATTGAGTTATAATTTGATTGATTTCATTATTTTTCTTTTCACTTTATAGTATAGTAATTGGTAGTTTCGATATTGGTTGTATCAATCCTTGTAGATCGTTCGATATTGAACTACAATAAAGTAGTGAGTATTGATTCCTATAAAGGAATTTTTAAAATTTTCTTGTTTTTTCTTAACTATTTTTTTATATAATTACTTTTAAAAAAGAATATATAATCATTTGTTAAATTATTGAACTTAATTAATAATTTGCAAGTATATATAACATATATGAAAAATATTTTAAAAATCAATAAATACGAAACTGTATACTAAAACACAACATCACATACTAATATTAAAACAAAAATGATACATAAATAGTTACAATAAGCTAAGAATAATTTGTCATAAATTTGATCAACTCAAGTTGATCATTCTCATGAATATGTAATATAAAATACCTTAAACTCTAAACCTTAATAATGAGTTAAAATATTTTTAAAAATTTTTTTTTCTTAATATGACATTTTATGAATGTAGTATGGAACACACTCTTTCAGGATACAACAAAGGAATGGAAGAAGATCATTCTCATGAACACCCTTCTAATGAGCAACAAGCTGAGGTATATATATATATATATATGCTCGTATCCTCTTTATATAAATAATAATGTCGATGTTAATTGAGTTAAGACACAATCGATAGTAACAACTACATTTCTAATACTATTTTTTTCTTTTGTTAAAAAAGCAGAAGTTGTGAGGAAAATTGAGGTGAATACCACAAAAGAGGAGTATTTAAGGCTACACACGGCATACATGTATGTCAATTTCAATTCTATTGTTTGTTAATTATACTATATATAATATCTAACTAAGTTGAAGTCACGAATTTAACTAAAAATTAATTTAGTTGAAAAATAACTTTAAAAAAGGGTTTCAATTTAAAAGGTAACAAATAATATTATGAGTTTGCTTTGTATCCTTTTCATTTATGTGTTTATATAAAATCTATTATAAAAAATAGTTCAAAATTCAAAATAAATCATTAGGATACACAAATCTTCAAAACCTTAACTTTGTCATTTTAACTAAGCATTCACAATAAAAAAAATGGTAAGAAAAATGAAAGAGATTATAAATAATAACTAATGAGTTAGAAATGAATCTTCGAGCCTATGTTATTTTGGATTTGAACGTGAATGGTGAATAAAATGTGAAATTACATCTTCGTGCGTGTATTTGAATATGTATAAAATACGAGTGATAGGTGCTAATACATAAAAAAAAAAAAAAAGAATCAGAGCCACGTAGTTTGAAAAAGGCATAAAATAAATAAATGAGTATTTTAGGTAAAATTTGAGGTGTGATTTGCAGGAGGCTTAATGGAAAAGAACTAGATGATTTGAGTTTCAAAGAATTAAAACAGCTGGAGAATCAATTAAACGAAGGGATAGCCTCTGTTAAGCAACAAAAGGTACTGACATTAATATTACTACAGATTATATATATATATATATATATATATATATATATATCATTTTAGTATATATATCTAGCATGTATATTAGAAATACAGAAAAGATTAATGGATATCCCAAGGGACAAAATAATAATTTTAAAAGACGGAATAGGGTTGTGTAAAGCAATTTATTTGTTGATATCCGCTTCTTCAAGAGAAGTCTTCAAAAAGTCATCCTTGGGGATATCGATCCGGTCTCTCAACAATGGAAAGTGTTGTCCCTTAGGAGAGGGTTTTATCCCCCACTTCGCAGAGAATCGTGTACAGTTCACGAAGGGGGACGCCTTGACCGTATGTGGACATACAACCATCCACCAATAGGCGACTTGAGCGTCTTGCCTTTGATGAAATTCGAACCCTTAACCTATTGAATATAGGTCATTGTTGGGTATATGGTATTACTTGAGCTACATGTCAATTCCTCCAAAAGAAATCTTCGAAGTATAATCCTCGGATGCGCCGATCCAATCCCTCAACATTATTAAAGTTGCTCTGCTTCATCATTTGAAATAAATTAATATTTCCATCCATAATTTATCTCTAATTTTAATCAATATCAACTCCAAACAAACATAATTTTAGTATATTTAGTAACTCTCCTACAAATACAAATTTAAAATAATTTCATAGGAGCCTAATTGTGAGACCTTGAAATTGAAGTTTTATTGTTGTAGGAGCAAATTCTAATGAAGCAGCTTAATTAAAAGATCTCGATTACAGGTACATTTTATATTCTTATATTAATCCAATTTTTTCTAAAGTAATTATATTTATATACGTGTTTGACACAAATTTAAATATTTATATAAGAGGAATGTTTCTCGATTTAAAAAAAAGTCATATATCGATATTTGACATTTGTTCTTAGTTCAAGTCCAGATTCGAATATTTGACATAAAAGGTCATTGTATGTCAATCTAATGTTAAATTTACCCACTATATATATCTGAATATAAGTACGAAGATATGATCTTCTAAAAACCTCGACTTAGAAAGACTAAATTGTAGATACTTTTGAAAGAGTATTAAGGAATCATATATGTTTAGCAATCAAATAATTGTAATTAACATTTAATACTAATGATTTCTGGTTTAATATTTGTATATTTTCAGGAACAGAAGACTATAATGAAAAATGAAGATCTACGCATACAGGTACGTAGGTCATACGTATAATCAACTGCTACATATATACACACATACGTGCATACGTACACACATGTATTTACATATATATGAGAGTAAACTATATTGTTAATCATCCAACTATTCAATTTTTGTTGTCGCCAACAGTTAAATCACTAACAGAAAGGTAATTTGATGGCTTTTAAAATTGATATAATAGCAGTTTTAACTCTCAACATTTATACTATGTCAATTTGGTCTTCATTCTAAAAAATTTAACCCTCGGTATTTACACATTCTAAAATTTAGTCTTTTTTTGCAGTTTTGTTTTTCTTTGTGACATTGAGTGTTAATTTAATATATTTTTTTTATAAAATTTAGCTGATAAATTTATTTTTTTTAGCTTTTCAAGTTAAAAGGTCACACACAAAAATAAAAGTAAAATTGCAAAAAAAAAACTAAATTACACTACGTGTAAATGTTGAAAGATAAACTTTTTAGAGTAAAGACTAAATTGACACAATGTATATATAAAGGTTGAGGGTTAAAATTGCTGTAATGTCAATTTTAAAACTTGCCACGTAATCTTTCCATTAGCCATTTAATAACGGATGACAAAAAAGACAAAATCATGATAGTTTTGTAACATTTTATAATTGGGTAATATTTTATTATGTTGATTATTGAATATGGTTTTAGGTTGAGGAATTGAGACAAAGGAGGAGCTCAAATATACTAGAATTGAACCCATTGCTGGAAAGAAGACTTGATCATTCACCAAATAATTCAAAGGTTGATTATAATTAGGGGTGAGCGTTCGATTGAATCGAATCGAATCGAATGAAAAAATTTTGAGTTAATCAAATTGACGAATCATATTTTATCATCCTAATTTGATTTGAAATTTTCTCGAATCAAGTCGAGTGAGATGGAATTCGAATCGAATCGAATCGAATATATTTGTTCGAGTTAAATTTTAAAAAATAATTTTGAGTCCTTGTAACCATTGTCACCTATCGTAATAAAATTTGTCCACCTTAACCAATTTTTTTTATTAACTTTCACACTAAATAATTTATTTATTAATCTTTTATATACGGGTTAGCTTCTTTGCTTGTTTATTTCTTTCAATTATCTTCATATTCTTGCCACTATGTATTTTGGAATTAAAAAATATATTAAACGTAAAAATGTGATTTTTTAATAAAAGTTATTTTAAAGATAAAATGTGAAATTGATACCAATATAAAATTTTAACACGAATATTTTATGGCATAATTAATAATTCAATTTTAATATAAATATTCAATATGACTAAACAATTCAATAATAAAAATAATATAAAATGTGAAATTTAATTTAATAATATAAATAGTAGATATAAATAAAATTATTACTATTTATGTTTAGTGATTTTTTTTTGGATAATTTTGATTTTTTATTTGAGAGTAAAGGGTGAGAAGTAAAAGTTTGGGGGGAAAATAAAAAGTTTTGGAGAATAAAAGTTTGAGGAAAAATAAATAGGGGGTAAAATTTTAAAGGGAAAATATTAAAAAAAATTGGAGGGGGGATGGGTTTGGGGTAGATGGAAGGTGTGATGGGAAGGGAGTGAAAGTTTTAGGGGAAAAGTGGGAGGGAGTAAAAACTTTGGGGGAAAATAAAAAGTTTTGAGGGTTTTTGGGAGTAAAAATTTGAGAAAAAGTAAATGGGAGAGTAAAATTTTGGTGGGAAATGGATTTTGGGTAGATTGGGGGGTTGGGATGGGAGGGGAGTAAAAGTTTTGGGGGGAAAGTGGGAAGGAGTAAAAGTTTTGAGGGAAAAGTAAAAAGGTTTAGGAGTTTGGGGTAAAAATGTAAAATATTATAGTTTGATATTCGAATTATTCGAATTATTCGAGTTATTCG
Organism: Gossypium australe; assembly: GCA_005393395.2. Taxonomy (NCBI): domain Eukaryota; kingdom Viridiplantae; phylum Streptophyta; class Magnoliopsida; order Malvales; family Malvaceae; genus Gossypium; species Gossypium australe. The sequence goes on along the minus strand of CM016624.1, from coordinate 142,422,164 downwards.
AATTCGAAAACTCAACTCGATTCGAACTAGAAATTCGAAAAAAAATCGAGTTGACTCGAATAACTCGATTAACTCGAATAACTCGATTCGTTTAACTCGAAATTTGAATTTTTTTCCGATTTTTTCGAGTCGAATCGAGTTTTGCTCACCCCTAATTATAATAATAGTGCATCAGATGATGACAACCATCTCTTAGACACTTCCTTGCACTTAGGGTATGTATGTATGCATGTTCCATTTCATGTTTTCTTTTGGTCAAATTCCGCTATTAGTCCTTGTATTATGCATTAAATTGTAGGTTTAGTTCATGTACTTTAATTTGGTCGTCAATTTGATCGTTTTAGTCTTTATGCTTTTCGAATTTGATATTTCAGTCCTGGCTCAAATGATAGCAGTTAAATCTATTATCTAAAGTAATGTAGCTTTTTTATGAGTATTATGTGGAAATAGCAAACTAATATGATAATAATTTTTTTATATCATACTTTTAAAAATAGCATAATTTAACTTAATAAATTTAACTGTTACCATCTGATCAAGATTAAAATTTTAAATTTTGAAAAGTATAGTAACTAAAAGTAACCAAATTAAAATACATAAACTAAATCCACAACTTATACTTAATGTAAGAATTAATAATAGAATTTGACATTTTTTTCTCATTTTATTTGGTAAATGAATTTAACAAAACCAGCTTAAGTAAATTTTTATATCAAAATTGAGCTCTACATTAAAACTGAAACTTGATCTAACTTGAGTCAAGCTTAGTTGTTAAATTGAAATCAACCTTTTTTTTTAACTTTAGCTAAAACCTCAAGAATCAACCTCTAAAAGGGGGTGCGAGTGAACTATTTAAATCATGTCTCTTAGTTTCATCTTGGCGAGTATAAAAGATATGATCCTTCAAATACATGCAAAATTTTATAAACTATTTTACATATCTGTGTCAAATATTTACCCGAGTTCAAGTTAAAAGATTCACCATTATGCATTGTTAATTTGTCAGGTTAGCGTCAAACGTCAGACGTAAAAGAAAAGTAACAGAGATTGAACCCATGACCAATGATTCAGGAAGCCGAGTGGCTTCAGAATGATTTTTATATGTTAATTTAGTTGTATCAACAATTAATTTAGTAAATTTCAGCTCTTTTTAGGCAATTAATTTATTTATCAATGCTCTGATTTCACACATCTAAGATTCTCAAAATTTCACCTCAATTGTTAAAATCGACCTAGATTAATTCATCCATTTGGTTAAATTAAATACACAAACTTTGATAAATTCAACTGATTACATATGATATAACTAAATGTGAGTTTTGAATTTTTTTTCACTATGTTTTGTATTTTTCTTTATCTTTGAATTTTGTTAATATATTTTTTCTTAATTTTTCTATTTGTGATTATTTTCGTATAAATTTTAAATTATTATCAATTTATTGATTCAACCAGTTGAATCGAAAATATTTTAATCCAATTCTTACATTATTGACACTTACTCTACTTTACATGCAAATAATTAGGGGATGAATTTAACTACCCTTCCTTTAGCTTATTTGATTTGATGTTCAGCAAATTGAATGTTCAGTTTTCATCTGCATGTTCTGATTTCTAAGCTTCCTTTGTGTACATGTTTGCCTAGCTCTCTGAATATGGGTCTGCGCAGACTAATTTTGGAATGGACTTGGAATATACCGTATATTCAATCCTTGTTTTTTGACATTGGTATGCCAATCCTAAACTTTTTTTCCATCTTTTTAAAATTTTCTAAAATATATTAACTTCTTCTTTTTGAAGGCAATGTGTTCAATTGCAATTGTTATGATCTTTGTACATGGGAATGGGATTTTAGTTGAAAATATTTGACATTCCATTGTAATATTGACCAATGGTATCTCAAAAGAATAGGTCTTTACTTGATAGTTTCATGATCTTTGTGGATAGATAATAGATTTCTGTTATTGTGTAAGGATACGAGTCGTCACCAGTCTGTTATTGATCCTCGCAGGGATAAGGGAGGGATACACTACACTGTACGCAATGTAGTTAAAGAGATCGATTTAAGCATTAACACAAGAGAGTTCACAGACCTGCAATTTTGAGGTTTTCACTTGTGAAATACTGGTGACATTGAGATTATACTTCTGAACTTGCAGCCCCTATTGTCTTCCGATCTCAAAGTTGTCCATCCTAGTTCTCGGAAATTCTCAGGTGATGAATCCATTCGAAAGCTACTTTCGAGCTGCATTAACTCACTTGATGCAGAATTGCTTTTTCGATCATGTGGATTGAACGACATTAATGAACTCAGTGTCTAGGTGACTGACTGGGTGACTTCATTTAACCAATTTTTACTTGAAGGTGCGGAAGGAAGCTCCATCTTGTTTACTGCTTCATATCAATATAATCTCTGTGATTATAGATTATAGATGGACGCATCATCAAATTTTCAGAGCATCCCTTATTTTGTCATGCTCAGACCACATGTATGAAACCCTTTAAAAGATAGGAAAAGATGGTGATTCACTGATATTTGGTTTTTGTAAGACAGATAATATGGTAAATGTTATATATTATTTGATCATTTTTTACAGGCAATCTGAAGCTTGAAAGCCTTACTTTTATTTCATTTCCACCTAACCATAGTTGCATTTGCTTTACCATTATGGGTTAAGTAGTGCTTCCAATTTCTCTATTTGCTTTCTTCTCAACTCCAAGGGGCGGAGCAGTTAAACTCACAAAAATTGAATAACATTTACTTTAATCTTAAAGATTTGTGCTCAAGACTATAAACTAATAATGCATGACATCACTAGTGTTACAGGATTAAACTTTTTGTCTTGTAATTCATGCGGTATTAGGGCTAGACCTTCCGTCTTGTAATACGTATAATATCAGGTGATTTTTTTGCTTCAAATGCGTTTAAGTCAGTCTGTTCTCGAAAACTTGAAGAATACTTGTAGAAATTCTCTAAAACAAGCAAACTGAAAGCAAACTTTTAAATTAAAAACCCTCTAAATGAACAAAAAAATCACAAAAAGAAGTTCAGTAAATGCTCTCGATATATTAAATTAGAAAGATTGAAGTGGATGGGTTACATCGACGATCAAGATTAAAATCTATCTACAATTGAGAATTCTAAGGGATTTAAACTCTATACAATATTATCTTTTTACGATTTACACTATTTATCCCGGTAACTTTAGTTTTAGTAGAGTATTTCACTGGGCTACCAATACTTCAAGTAGATCAGTTTTTCTATGGGTTCTACAAATTGAACCAGTACATGTGGGTTAAATATGCCCCATTTAATAAATTGACCTTTATAATGCATTTTGTGCGCAATTATCACAAGCTTTGATCTACGACTCATAACACTAGTAGGTCCATCTATTTTAGAGTTGTAGACACTTTAACCCACTTTGGTCCCATAAAAGAAAGACATAACGATTTATATGACCTTCCAACTTTACAAAAACAGTCATTTTAATTTTTCATCTAAATTTATCTTTTTAGTCATTAGACGTGTTTTTTGTCAAAACCCAACAAAATGAATGAAAAAATTAACAATTTTTAATTTTATTGAAGTTGCACACACATAAATAAAATATCAATATTTAATTAACTTTTTTGAAATTTAAATGCGGACTAATCTTATAGATAACATCTAAATATATGTCACATAAAAAAGTTAACAAAAATTCATTCACCATTATGCCTAAAAAAAACTTCATCCTTCATCCTTCGAAAAAGAATGGGTGCTAGACTCTCTTCATCCTTCGAAAAAGCTTGAGCAACTCGTCATTTAGAATTATGGTGGTGCAAAATTCTCTACTTGGATTGCAGATTCTTCCTTCAAGAATATGTTGTCATTGGAGCTTCACGACTGTAAAAATTGCAAATCTCTACCATCGATTGGAAGGTTGTCGTTGTTAAAAGATCTTTCAATTAGTGGTTTGGATCAAGTACACAAGATTGGTGCTGAGTTGTTTGGAGAAAATCAATCAAATGCTTTTGCATCATTAGAGTCTTTGTGCTTTGACAATATGCTGAATTGGGAGGAATGGGACCTATGTGAAGATGATGAGCAAGTATCGAAATTCCCCAGCCTTCGTTTTCTTTCAATCAGAGAATGTCCTCTATTGTTGGGAAGGTTGCCAACCATCCTTCAATCCCTGCAGAAACTTGAAATCTATGAGTGCTCAAGTTTGGTAGCTTCAATTTCAAGTTTTCCCTTGCTGAGTGAATTAAGGGTTGAAAGGTGTGAAGAATTGGTGGATGAAGGTTCTTTGTCTGTACAGAAGGTTACCTCTTTGAAATATGTGTCTCTTTCAAATATTTCAAAGTTTAATATTTCAGCAGAGAGGATAATGTTGAGATTTGCAAACTCTGAAACATTCAACATCTCTGGTTGGAAGGACTTGGGATCTTTATCGCAAATTGGGTTAAGATTAGTCGGGCATCGTTTCATCCGGTTTCGGAATTGTCCCCAATTGGTCTCTTTGGAAGCAGAGGAGAGATTGCAACTTGACAAGATTCCAGGTGTTGAATCTCTGGAAATATGGGATTGTGAAAGGCTCAATAGACTACCAAAAGTCTTACATGCTTTCCCATTCATTACGAGTATAGTACTTGAAATGTGTCCAGGCTTGGTTTGTTTTGCAGAGAGTAACTTTCCCCCTGCTTTAAAAAAGCTGAGGATTGAGAATTGCGTGAATTTGCAATATTTGGTTGATGAAAAAGAAAATAATAATAAGAGTATGAGCAGCAGCAGTTGTCGTCTCGAGCACTTACATATAAGAAGGTGTCCATATCTAATACGGTTATCATCAAGGGGCGATATATGCAATCGGCTTCAACTTCTGTATATTGGCAAATGTTCAAAGTTAAGAAGCTTATTTTTAAACGCCAAGTTACCCGTAATGCTTAAACAGCTAATTATCGGGGATTGTCCAGTGCTGGAATGCATAGCCCAAGACTTCCTTGAAACCACTGATCTCGAAAGCATTGCCATTTGGGGTGCTGAAAAAATTAAATCATTACCGCCGGGATTAGACAAGCTCAGCCATCTTCAGGAGATTGGATTATCTAGGTGTTCAAATCTGGTTCCATTTGAAGAAAGTGGGTTGCCCACCACAAATCTCAGAGTTCTCTCAATTGAGGATTGTGAAAATTTTAGAGCCCTTCCCAAGTCCATCAACAATTTCACCTCCCTTAGAAAATTAAAGGTGTGGGGGTGTTCGGCTGACATATCCTTTCCAGAAGAGGGTTTCCCTACCAACCTCACATCCCTTCAAATCTCAAACGCACCCAAAATTTATACATCACTTGTTCAATGGGGATTTAACAGACTCACCTCTCTTCAAAAACTCAAAATTAGCGGTGAAAGATGCTTAAGTGTCATGTCGTTTCCAGAAGAAGGGATAAGAAGAATGCTGCCTCCTTCTCTCACCTCTATCTTAATTCATAATTTTGAGAATTTGAAATTCATGTGCTCGATGGGCTTTCAACACCTCACCTCTCTTCAAAAATTGCGAATTTATCGTTGTCCTAACCTTACATCTCTTCCGGAAAAGGATATGCTTCTCTCGCTTGAGCAGCTATATATTTCCCATTGCCCATTGCTAGAAGAAGGATGCAGTAGGGGTAAAGGAGGAGAGTGGTCCAAGATTGCCCACATACCTTGTGTGTATATTCAAGGCAGACAAGTCATCCTGAGGGAATTAGATTGAAATTTAAGCAGCAAAATATGGTATCGATTTCTCCACACTCAAACCACAGGTGTGAACGCATTTTAAACATATATAAATTTCATAGCTTTTTTCTTATATATTTGATTTGTTGAAAATGGCCAACCATGCTGCTGTTTCATTTTGGTTAAGTGAATGCAGACTGCACATTTTTGCTGCAGCACTAATGCTTGCTGTAACAGCAAGACTATTTAGTTACTTTGTTAAGTAACTTAGTTGAAAATGAACAAGCTCATGACAGCTTGATATGTTTGTTTAGGTGTTGAATGACTAGTTTAGGTGGCTTGTTATGTTCACAAGTAATGTTTTACAAGTTACTAGGCTACTTAGTGGTAGTAGGTAGTATTTGGTGATGTATTTGGCTATGAATGTATTGCTTTTCTAGTTGAATGAATGAGCAAAATGAGCTATCAGCCATAAGCTCCCTTGCTGCACATTTGTGAGCAAGTAAAATATCATACTGCCTTGTTCTCTGTTCTGTTTTCTTTTTTTGCTGCTGTCAAAACCCCAACATGATTGTCCTCATGAACAACATGATAACAGAAATCAGTCTTATATATTTTGTAATCAAATTTTGCAGGCATTGAAGGTTAAATTGGCAAAAAAATAGTGAACTTCAACTCATCTGCTTCAGCTTATTTGATTTGGTAAAGCGGTTAGTCAATTCTCTGCAACATCTATTCAGCAAATTGAATGTTCTGTTTTCATTTGCATCTTCTAATTTCTAAGCTATTTTGGTATATGAGAATGGGATTTTAGTTAAAAATATTTGACATTTCGTAGTACTATTAACCAATGGTTTTTCAGAAGAACAAGTCTTTTACGTGATAGTTTGATCCTTCCAGGATTAATGGAGGGATACAGTACACGTTACAACATGGCATTAGAGAGCTCAATTTAACACATGTAAGACAACAGAGTTCCCAAAATATTGTTCTGTTCGATCTCAAAGATGTCCATCTTAGTTTTCCGAATTTCTCAAACTATGAATCCATTCAAAGGCTGTATCAATTCACTTGACGAGTAATTGCTTCTTTGATCATGTGGATTGAGCGACAGTATCAAACTCAGTGACTATGTGACTTTATCTAATCCGCCTTTACTTATGATTTCATTTTCTAGCCAAAAATAGCAGTAACTAAGTGACTCACTATATCTTGACTCTTTTGCTTTTGACTTTGACGTATGGGTTGAATGAAGCAAATGATAAATATACTGTAGCATTTTGGAACTAGTTTCATTGCAGCTCTCTTTTAATGTTGCTTTTCAGCTTTCCGGTCCGGTAGATTGGCATATTTTCTACCAATCTTTATATGAAATTCCCCTGCTTTGAAAGGCTTCAACTGTGATGTTATCAATGTTTATGATAGGGTAAGTACAGGTTTTATGGAGAAATTGTTCTTCTGACATTCCTTATTTCCTGTGTTGGAGCATATTTTGGTGCTTGGTATATAGTTGTAGTTGAGGAGCCAAATATGTCATTTATTTAGCCTTGTACTTTCATTCAGCTTTGGGAACCATGAAATTGGTGGCAGATAAAAGGCCAAATGGTACCACTGGGGAGGTGTACGTACCTTTGGGTGATAAACCCTTGAATGGTGGGCATCCAAAGAGGGCAATACCAGCTTATGGGCACAACGACGGCACAACGTGGTAATTTTGGTTTCTAATGCTTTTAGTATCATCTATTTCTATCTACACAAATCATTAATCTGTCTTAGGTCTCCACTGATGATTGATAAGAGGCTAGGATGTTTTAAATAAAGTATTGTTTTTGACATTTGAGATTGTTGGTCACTTGTTATTTATTATTGCAATTTGCAAGGTATTTCTCAATACCTGGAAAGCGAGTAGCTGATGTTCATTTAGAAAATTGCTCCACTTTTGTGGATAGTTATTGGCGAGGTATTCTATTTTATGATGTAATTTCATTGTAATCTCCATTTTTTAATAGTGAATTTCATTTTTAGTTTTGCCCGTGGACGTAAGGAATATTCCCGAACCACGTATATTATTGTGTTCACTTTCTTTACTTTCTTTTTTGTGTTTCGAATTTTTTAATTTTTTCTCTCAATCCAAAACATAAATTTATTAATAAAAAAACCACAATCAACTACATAGCAAATCATAAAAAATTCAGATGGCCATATATATCCCAATGGTTACACTCTAATAATAGCACAGATTAAAAGCATCAAAGCAAAATTTTCAAAGAAAACAAGGTATCAAACATTATAGCTACCCACAATACTAACTCAACATGCTTTAACCCATTTCTTTGCAAACAAGTATGCCACATTGGTGGACACACCACTTTTCTATGAGAATTGGTACGAATTGATACTAGTCTATTTCATGTACCATTTCGAATTTATCGATATTTCTAAAAATATTTAATATATTTATATTAATAAATATACAAATATCAAATAAATGATTCTAATAATAAACTTTAAATATAAAATTATTCATCAATTATATAAAATATTGATTAATAAACTCCACAAATAAAAACTCATTATTCAATAAATTCAAATTTAAGAAGAAAAAAAAGAATCCACAAGATGAGGAGGGTTTTTCAATAAAAAAACTGAAGGGTGAGTGAAGATATTTCTATGATAAAAGGGTGTATTGTTTGTTGTGCTATAGCACTAGAACAGCGACATCGGCCGGTACGACTGAAACCATGGTGTGGAACCGACCAACATGGTTGCTTCCCGTCAGAAAAAGCTCAACTCTTTGTAAAATGAATTCCATATATGATCCAAGCCATTAAAGAAATATTTGTAAAATGTTAAAATGTGAGTGAATAAAGCAAAAAAAGAAGTCCAGCTAACATGGCCACTTCCAAGTTACGACTCCATTTCAATTTTTCTGTCTCACCAAATATTAGGAAGCACCAACATGATTCTTCAAAAACATGGAGAAAAAGAAAAGCTAATGGCTTCGTTTTTTTTCTAAGCAATTAATTGCTCATGAAATACTTATTTAAATCCAAGACTCAAATTTTAGTTTAAGTTCCATCAGGTTTCACTTTTAGAGCTTGAGCTTAATTTTAGATAAAAATCTAACTATTTGTTAAAAATATAAATGTCGGTAATGACAATATATATCGCAAAGAGAAGAGAAATAATAAAGAACACACAGATTTTACGTGGAAACCCTTTCGGGAAAAAACCACGGGCAGAGGAGAAGAAAAATTCACTATGTCAAATTCGAACCACTTACAAGAGGAATAGACTATGTCTATTTATAGACTTGTAAAACCCAATTCTAATCAAAGTAAAAATATATTATGCTAAATATATTATACTCATAAATACTAAATCTTCTAGGAAGAAGATATATTTTGTTTAACTTGACTTGCAAGTAATATCTTAGAATTTGGGTCACAAAACTCTAACAATCTCCACCTTGACACGAATTCTCAACAAACAAGTTCTTCATCGCGAACTCTCAACGAACAAGTTCTCCACCTCTTCCATAAAACCCCTTAAGGGTTTAACTTCAACAATGAACACCAACCAAGTCTAAGCAATGCTCAAACTTGATATAGGAAGTGACTTAGTCATCATATCTGCAGGATTTTCATGAGTACTAATTTTGCTCACAACTATATCACCACGAGCAATAATATCACGAACAAAAATGATATCGAACATCAATGTGTTTTGTTCTCTCATGAAACATTTGATCTTTTGTAAGGAAGATGGCACTTTGACTGTCACAAAATACTGTGCTGATTTGAAGGTCTTTATTGAGCTCACTAAAGAGTCCCTTCAACCAAATAGCTTCTTTACAAGCTTCAGTAATCGCCATATACTCAGCTTCAGTGGTAGACAAAGCGACTGTAGTTTGCAAAGTAGCTTTCCAACTGATTGCACAACCTCCTATTGTAAAGACATAACCAGTGAGAGATCTTCTTCTATCAAGGTCTCCAGCAAAATCAGCATCAACATACCCAATGACTCCATCTCTAGTTCTTCCAAACTGTAAGCAAACATCAGTAGTACCTCGTAAGTATCTTAAAATCCACTGAACTGCTTTCCAATGTTCTTTACCGGGATTCGCCATGTATCTGCTAACTGCACTGACTGCATATGATAAATCTGGACGTGAACAAACCATAGCATACATGAGAGATCCCACTGCACTCGAGTATGGAACATGTGACATGTACTCAATCTCATCATCTGATTGTGGAGACAAAGCCGATGAAAGTCTGAAATGGGCTGCTAAAGGAGTACTAACAGGCTTAGCACTCTGCATATTGAACCTGCAAAGAACTTTCTCAATGTACCCCTTCTGACTTAGGTACAATTTACTTGTTTTTCTATCTCTGAGAATCTCTATACCAAGTATCTTTTTTGCTGGTCCTAAATCTTTCATCTCAAATTCTTCACTTAGTTGGACTTTGACCTTTCTTATCTCTCCTTTATCTTTTGTTGCTATCAACATGTCATCAACATAAAGAAGTAGATACACAAAAGAACCATCACTATTTTTCTTAAAGTAAACACAGCTGTCAAAACTACTTCTTTTAAAATCATGAGAAGTCATAAAGGAATCAAACCTCTTGTACCACTGTCTTGGTGACTGTTTCAAATCGTAAAGAGACTTTTTCAGCAAACAAGCATAGTCCTCTTTTTCTGAGACTATAAAACCCTCTGGTTGTTGCATGTAAATCTCTTCCTCAAGTTCTCCATGCAAAAATGCAGTTTTTACATCTAACTGCTCAAGCTCCAAATCTTGCATGGCCACAATACCAAGCAAAGCTCGAATCGAACTATGCTTCACAACTGGGGAGAACACATCTGTAAAGTCCACTCCTGGAATTTGACTGTAACCCTTTGCAACAAGCCTTGCTTTATATCTAGGTTCTTCAACTCTTGGAGTCCCTTCTTTCTTTTTAAACACCCATTTACAGCGAACAACCTTTTTACCTTTAGGAAGTTTCACAAGATCCCATGTTCTATTTTTGTGGAGTGATTCCATCTCCTCTTGCATAGCACATATCCATTTTTCTGAGTCTTCACAGCTAACCACCTCAGAATAATTAGACGGCTCTTGGTTTGCATCTATATCTTCAGCGACATTTAAAGCATAAGCAACTAGATCAGCCTCGGCATACTTCTTTGGAGGTTTAATTTCTCTTCTAGTTCTGTTTTTGGCAATAGAGTATTATGGTGAAGAAGCAACTCTATTCTCAATTTTTGTACTAGCTTGAGGAGTCGACTCTGTATTAATCTGATGCTCCACCTGCTTTTGATTTTCTTTATTGGAAGAGTCTTTAAGAGATAAGTTAGGTAGCATAGCAGTTTCATAAAAAACAACATCTCTGCTAATCACAACTTTTCTATTTTTAGGACACCATAACTTATACCCTTTTACACCACCTTTATAACGAAGAAAAACACATTTAATGGCTCTTGGTTCCAATTTTCCATTATTAACATGAGCATACGTAGGACACCCAAAGATCTTTAAATCAGAATAATTAGCAGGATTACCAGACCATACCTCTTGTGGAGTCTTTTTCTCAATGGCAACGGATGGAGATCGGTTGATCAAAAAACATGCAGTAGAGGCTGCTTCGGCCCAAAACGACTTTGGTAAGTTGGCATTTGACAACATGCATCGAACCTTCTCCATAATCGTTCTGTTCATTCGTTCTGCAATGCCGTTTTGTTGTGGAGTATGACGAACTGTCAAGTGTCTCACGATTCCTTCTGACTTACACAGTTTATTAAACTCATCAGAACAAAACTCTAAGCCATTGTCTGTGCAGAGGTATTTTATTTGTTTTCCCGTATGTTTTTCAATCATAGTTTTCCAAGACTTAAACGCGGAAAACACATTGCTTTTCTGCTTCAGGAAGAATGCCCAAACTTTTCTGGAAAAATCATCAATAAAAGTTAGCATATAATTAGCTCCACCTCTCGAAGGCACTCTTGATGGCCCCCACAGATCAGAATGAATATACTCCAACGTTCCCTTCGTGTTATGGATTCCTCTGGTGAATCGAACTCTCTTTTGCTTCCCAAAAACGCAATGCTCACAGAACTTCAGTTTGCAAATTCCTTGCCCATCAAGAAGTCCTCTTTTGCTCAATTCTGCCATGCCATTCTCACTCATATGCCCTAGGCGCATATGCCAAAGTTTAGTAATATCATCATCTGACAAGGAAGAGGAAGCGACAGCTGCATCACCAATAACAGTAGAACCCTGCAAAACATATAACATGGCAGTCTTTCTATGTCCTTTCATCACAACGAGGGAACCTTTGGAAATCTTCAAAATCCCACTTTCAGTTGTGTATTTGTACCCTCTTGAATCAAGAGTACTCAATGAAATTAAATTTCTCTTCAATTCTGGAACATGCCGTACGTCATTAAGTGTTCTGACAACTCCATCAAACATCTTAACTTTAATTGTTCCAACACCTGCGATTTTACACGAAGCATTATTTCCCATCAAAACAACACCTTCAGACACTGTTTCATAATTTGTAAACCAATCCCGATTGGGACTCATGTGGAAGGTACAACCCGAATCAAGTATCCACTCCTCGCTCACTTTTAAATTGTTGACCGAAGCGAGTAGAAGTTCACCATCGCTGTAGTCTTCTACAACATCAGCTTCACCCGAATTTTCTGGTTGTTTTCCCTTTTGACTCGCAGCCTCCCTTTTAATCTTGTTCTGTAGCTTATAGCACTCAGATTTAATGTGCCCTTTCTTCTTGCAGAAGTTACAAGTTTTACCTCTGTTTGAAGACTTTGATCTACCCTTAGATTTACCGCGAGGATTCCGATCCGGTGTCCTTCCACGATCATCATCAACATTCCGATCTTGTCTCCCACGCACAATAAGACCCTCTCCCTGGGAGTCGGGTTTAACCACAAGATGCTTCATCTTATCATACGAGGTCAAAGAATCATAAACCTCATCAACTGTGAGAGACTCGCGGCTATATAAAATCGTGTCTCTAAAGGTTGAATAAGACGGGGGCAACGAACAAAGTAGAATCAACCCTAGATCTTCCTTATCATATTGAACCTCCATGGCCTCCAAGTTTGAGAGAATTTCTTTAAACACTGTTAAGTCTTCGTGCACAGACGCACCTTCCTCCAAACGATGAGCATAAAGTCGTTGCTTCATATGCAACTTGCTGGTTAGAGTTTTTTTTGACATACATATTTGTTCTAGCCTCTTCCATAATGCTGCGGCAGTCTTCTCCTTCATCACATCCTGCAAAATTTCGTTAGATAAATGCAGATGTAATTGTGTTAACGCCTTTCGATCCTTGCGCTTCTTATCTTCCTCCGTTAATGTCGAAGGCATCTTATCTACCCCTAGCAGGGCTTCCTCTAAATCCATCTGTGCAAGAACTGCCTGCATCTTTATCTGCCACAACGCAAATCTGGTGTTGCGATCCAACAGCAGAATTTCATACTTCAATGACGCCATTACTGTGATCGAGATGAAAACCCGGAAGCTCCGATACCAATTTGTTAAAAATATAAATGTCGGTAATGACAATATATATCGCAAAGAGAAGAGAAATAATAAAGAACACACAGATTTTACGTGGAAACCCTTTCGGGAAAAAACCACGGGCAGAGGAGAAGAAAAATTCACTATGTCAAATTCGAACCACTTACAAGAAGAATAGACTATGTCTATTTATAGGCTTGTAAAACCCAATTCTAATCAAAGTAAAAATATATTATGCTAAATATATTATACTCATAAATACTAAATCTTCTAGGAAGAAGATATATTTTGTTTAACTTGACTTGCAAGTAATATCTTAGAATTTGGGTCACAAAACTCTAACACTATTTAAGTAAGATCAATTAATTGCCTAGTAAAAATAATAATTTTGATTCTCATGCTCAAGTTTGGCTTATATTGAGGACAGATTCTTTATGGCTAGAGCTTGAATTGAAAATTATCAGACAGGAACTGAAATAAAAAATTAATAAGTACGTGAATTACTTGAAATTAATAAAATTCGAGGTAATTGGAGCTGCTCAAGCTTATAATTTGCCTTGAGGTTCTCCTTGAGCTTATAACTACTTTAAAATCGCAAGTCTAAATTCTTGGAGCTAGTGGTCGTAAGCGTCCTCTTCCACTATAACTAGCTTATTTTGTTTACAGATTCTATCAATTTGGTCTTAATTCTAAAAAAAGAACAAATTTAACCCTCAACTTCATACATTCTGTCAATTTAGTCTTAATTCTTAAAATTTCAAAAATAAAAATAAAAAATTATTTAAAAGTCTATTTCTTTATAAAAATATATAATATTTTTTTTAAAAGAACCCAGGGCCATGTTCGAGTTTGCTAAAGTGGCACGGCCGTGTGGTGAACTCCAAGCCATTGATTTCTTACTTTGACCCATTTTCTCCGTTTTTGGCCCGTTTCTCATTCTTTTCATCCTCTTATGCTCTCTAAGTATACATAATGAAATTAAAGGATTAGGAGCATCAAATTCCACAATTCAAGGGATAAATCATCCAAAATTATGCCAAATGTGGGATTAAAATATGTATATATTACGGTTTTAAAAAAGGGAAAATTACATAAATAGTCACCCAATTATTAGGGTGTTTCTGTTTTGGCTACTTAAGTTTAAAATTTTTCTATTTTAGTCATTAACGTTATCAAATTTTAATATTTTGATAGCTTCCTGTTAAATTACTAATGGAATGTTGGTGTGGCCTTTTTTATTGGCATAATAACAAATTTAACCATCCAAATGTTTATAGATTCTATCAATTTGGTCTTAATTCTAAAACAGAACAAATTTAACCCTCAACTTCATACATTCTGTCAATTTAGTCTTAATTCTTAAAATTTCAAAAATAAAAATAAAAATATTTAAAATTCCATTTCTTATAAAAATACATAATATTTTATAAAAATACATAATATTTTATAAAAATACATATAAAACTTTAAAAACATTTATAAATAAATTAATATATATTTTTCTGATTTTCTAACCTAACTTTTATTTATTAAAATAATAGCTTTTTAAATAAAAAATTAAGGGAAAAACCATGAAAAGACTTATACAAATCCAACTTATCTCTTTTCTTTTTAGCATTAACGACCACAGTGTTCAAGTTGGGTCAAAAACAATAATTTAAGGTCAAAATGGATAAAAATCAATGTCTTCATGTTATTGCCCTGAACAATTTTGTTGTGTTTGAAGTTGTGAAACTTAATAATTCTGTTAGTGATTTAACAGATGAGTGACCAAAATATTAAATTTCAATAACATTTGTAACATCCTAAAATTTGGAATTTTAATTTTTGCATTATTTCTTGCATTAAGCTAGTTAAAAATATCAAGTGTGTATGTTTAGGGGTTCAATGAGGGCTCGGGGTTGAATTGGGCCCTAGTAGAAAAAAAAATTGTGTTTAAGCCTATTAAGGAGAGATATTAAGTGGCATTAAGGCTTAAGGAGATAAGTGTGCATTTTGTTAGCACAAGTGAAGCTAGTAGAGGGGTGGTGTGGTGTTGCATGTATGGGCTTGAGGGGAAGAGTTTGAATCCCATGGAGTGCACAATTGTTGATTAAATATTTGTACTTCCTTCCTAAGTGCCGGCCATGGTTGTAATTATAGTAGGGGGATTTTATTTTATTTTTTTATATTTATTATTTGGAAAGAATCAAAAAGAAATATGGCATGGAGGGAATCATGGGGTGGGGACAAATGGAGCAAAACATGGAGGAAAACATGGAGGAAAACATGGAGCAAAACATGGAGGAAAATAAGGAGTAAAAAGGGGAAATATGTTGGCCTTTTTCATGGGTGATGTTTTGGAAAGTGTTTTTAGTCAACACTTATCCCTTTTGTCAAGGCAACACACGGTTTGGGAGGGGTCTTGGAGTAGCTGAAATTTTCTTTAGTCTTTTGGTGGAATTTTGGTGCTTGTTAGGCCAAATTTCTTTTAGCATTCACATGTGTTCTTTTCTTCAATTCCTTCTCTCATTGCCGAAACTTCAAGTAGTAGTGGGTATTATTTTTCTCTTATTTTCTTTCTTGTCTTGTCAAAATCACCTAGCCTTTTTGGTCCAAATTATTTTCACTCATCTTCCTTTTGAAAACTGAAACTAAATAAACACTCTTTCTCTATCTTTCTTTTCCTTTTCACAAAAAATTCTCCAACCCTTCTTTCATCTTTTCTAATCCTTACTTCCATTAGCCGAATCTCATACCCTTGTCTCATCTATAACCATAAGTCAATCGGTGGAAATCGGATTCATCATCGTTAAGGTAAGGAGTTTCTTCTTGGATTTTTCGTTATATCTCTACTCGACTATGTTCCAAATCAGATCGAAGTTTCGACTAGTCGATTTTTTTTAGGGACGAAATCACTTGATATTTTCTACTTGCTAATCCTTCGGAAATAGTGGTAAGCCGAATCCTATCCCTAAACAACTACTTTCTCTCATCATGGTATTTTTCTGATCGAGTGTTAGGGTGTCATAGGTGCCGACGATCAAGAAGGTTTAGTCCTTACTGAAATCAGGTGTGTAATCTCATACCTCTCTAAATGTTTGCATTAAACGTTCTGTGATCCGGTCAAAAGACTGAAAAACCGCAAACCGGCATTTGTGACCACTTGGCCTTACGTATGTTCGAAGTGGTAACCATATTTTGAAATAAAATAGTTTTAGTTAGTGGCAGTGATGTGATTTAAAAAAATCATGAAAAATAGGAGAAAGGGAATTTGAAAGTGAATAAGATATCAAATTAAAGCTTACTGTGTCTATTTTGATATGGAAGAAACAGAGAAGGAAAAGGAATTTTATAGTCTGAGATATCTTAATTTTAGTAAGACTGGTTCTGAGTGACTTCGTGATTCCCTGATATGTTTTGGAAAAATCATATAAAATTGTACAAAGTGAATTATGGGTTATAATTTATATGTATGGATTCCTTAGTGAGCTTATTTTCATTAGAAATAAGTGGGAGCAAAATATGAAAACTGTAGAGCGAGATATTTGAAATTAAGTTAAGAGATGTCAGAATCGTTGGACAATGAAACAAGGGAAACTTTAAGGAATAAATTTTACTAAATGGTTAAGTTAAAAATTCTGGAAAAATTTCAGTAAGAAGATATATGAGTCTAGTTTCATATAAAATTTACGGATCTAAATTTCGAGTTTCCTAACTCGAGTTATGGATAATTTAGTCAATATAATGAAGATGGACAGTTTCAATTTTTGTACCCCAAACGAATTACCCTGGGTGGGTAAAAATTTATGAAATACCCTTGGGTTGCGAAATTACTAAAATACCCTTGGGTTGCAAAATTACCGAAATACCCTTGGGTTGTAAAATTTTGAAAATGCCCTTATGGGCCGAATTGTGAAAATACCCTTAAAGGGCCGAAATACGAAATTGCTATATGGGCCAATTTGATAAATTGCTATATGGGCCAATTTGATAATTTGCTAAATGGGTCGATCTGAAATGTAGTGACCCGATAGTCGAATAATCGAAAAATATATTTTCGGTCTCCGTTTTCATAAAACTGAATCGTAAATATTTACTAAAAATATTTACGAAGCTAGTTGTGTGCCTAATTGGGTTTTATTTAGGTGAATTTGACTTAATTAGAAGTATTTGGGAAAAGGGATTAGATTGTAATAGGTGTAAAAGTTTAATTAAAGATTAAAGAAAATAAAAAAGGACTAAAAAGACAATTATGCCATTTTTAAATGTTGAGGCGGCATAAGCATAAAAAATCTTAAGATTTTCATGTGATAAAATATATTATTATTAGATAATTATGTTAATATAATATAATATTATATAATAAGGTAAAGAATAAAAGAGAAGAAACAGAGAAGAAAACGAAACAGAGAGCAGGGGAAAGAAAGAAAAAGAGAGAAAAGAAAGAAGAAAAGGGAAAATTAAAAGTTTGAAGCTTGGAAGTTTAATAGGTAAGTTAATTTAGCCCTTTTCTTTTAATTTTGATGTTTTATAAGTTTTAGGATAAAGTTTTGATGAATTTAAATTGAGGTTTTTGGAGTTTTAAAGTTTTTGAACATAGCATATGATGAACAAAAAGATGAATTAGTGGTTTAATTGAAAGAATTTGAAGTTAGAATTGGATAAAGGATTTAATTGTAAAATAAGCTATAAGAAAACTATTTTGAGACAGCAGCAGTAGGGTAACTTTGAAAAATCACTAAAAATCGTAGAAGTGGAATTAAAAGCTGAGTGAGATATGAAATTAAATCTTATTGAGTCTAGTTTCATATGAAAGAAACAGGGAAAGCAAAGGAATTCTGTATTTTTAGATATTTAGATTTTTGTAAGACTGGTTCAAAGTGATTTTGAGATCCCCTGTTCTGACTTTGAAAAATCATAAAAATTGGAGAAAAATAATTAGGGGCTTAAATTTATATGTTTAGAATCCTGAATGAGTCTATTTTCAATAGAAATAAACGAGAACATCATCTGAATCTTGTATAAAGAGATAATTAATTTTTAGTGAAGAAGGGTCAGAACTGCCAGACAGGAGAACAGGGGTGACTTTGATGAATAAACTGTACGAATTGGCTAGGCTAAAAATTCTGGAAATTTTATGGTATGAATATATGTGAGTCTAGTTTCAGGAAAAATTAATGGTTCTTCATTTAGAGTTCTGTAACTCTGTAAATAAATAATTTTGTGACTATGACACAAAAGGACAGCTTTGAATAAGTTTATGAGTAAATGATTAAATTGAAATGTGAGCAAAAGTAAGAAAGCATGAATTTATCATAAAATACATGTTTATTTTATTAAATAGTACAGGAAATTATTTGATTATTTTTAACATATAAATGTTATATGTTTATATGAAATTGAAGAAAAAGAAAAGGAAGGAGTGGACCGAATTGAAGGAAAAGGAAAAGAGAAGGTTAAGGAGTGAAGGAAGAAGAATTTTTATATCACCTCAACCTTTTGTTGTAAGTACTACAAGAATTTTAAATTATTGTTATTTATCCTTTTTGAAATATTTATGTGAATTATTTAAATATATGAGATTCAGTTTTAATGCCCAAGTAGACAAAATTTAGAACTACTGGGATATTAGTGGCATGCCATTAAGGAACTTTAGCGCGCTCTCTGATATTAGCACGTTGGTGCTCTCTGATATTAGCACGTTGGTGCTCTCTGATTATTAGCACGTCAGTGCTCTCTGATTATTAGCACATTGGTGCTCTCTGTTCACTTGTGCATCATAATGCACCTCTGTATTTGTTCCGTATATCCGGTGTGTTCTATAAAGTCTACTTTGGGCTAAGAATGTGAAATGAGAACAAAAGTGAATCACTGATGTGTTAAGGTAAGTTTAATACCTTACAAAAGATAAGTTAAATTTATTTAAAGTAATGCATAGTTGACATGACTTATATGTGAGAAGATATGCAATAATTGATTGAGTTAAAATATTCTGTTATAATTGCTTATTTAATTATTCTTGTAGTGCTTACTAAGCCTTCACCGGCTTAACGCGTTTGTTTTTAACGCGTAGGTACAAATAGACTAGAAGAGAACTAGAAGATCTCTCATCTAATCACATCCTCAAGGACTTCAAAAGTAGGTACTATATTTTGTATTAAAATGGCATGTACATATGCAGTTCAAAGGTATTCCCATGTGATAGGGACTAAAATGTAGGCTCTTGAAATTCTATCTATTTTGAGTTACTTGAAGTATTTTTGGTATATATGGAATGAATTAGTAAACAATAAAAATGTTTGTAAAAAAGGTTGGTAAGTTAAAATATTACATACAAATGCTTTTAATTAAATAGTATCTAGCCATAATCGTTTTGGCACCAAATGTAATAGTCTTATACCGGGTCTGAATGATTAAACCGGGTATAGGGGTATTACATGAAAATATGTGAAATGGGCCAAGATAATATTCTGCTTAGTGGGCCAAGTTAATAAATTGTTATAATGGGCCATAAAATTTGTAAGAAATATCTGAATGCATTATTATGAATTGTTATGCATTATATACATGAATTGCATGGGATGAGATAATGATGAAGAAAAGTTCTGGTAGCTTTGCTACATAAATCTGGTGGCTCTGCCACAAATCTGAAAAATGGCAATGCCATATAAATTCTGTTAATCTGATGGCTTGTCCACAAATTTGATAAATGGCTTAATGCCTACTTCTGGTGTGTTGGCGGAGTGGTGACTAGAGCTCCCCACAGGTGTGTTGGTTGGTACGGGTGATGTGTAGCGGATGGAATTTGGTTTGGGAATTTCATATCATATGCATATTATATATGATACGTTTATATTATTGTAAACGGGCTTTGGCCCAAATAATTGCTTAATGGATTTTGGCTCAGTGAACAACAGTAAGAGGGTTACACACTGAGTTCTAGTAACTCACCCCATTTTTCCTTACCCCTTTCAGGTGACAATCAGTGATGGAGACTTGGGCCATGGATGACTCGGTGGAGGCCATACTACAAAATGGTTTAATTTGAACTTTGGATTTCTTTTGGTACTTTTAATTACTTTGCTATTTTGAGTTAAGGTTGTAATAATGCCTTTGGATTAATTTTTTTTTGTTTTATGTTTGACGAATTTATAAATTGCTCTAAGTATTTCATATTGAGATTTTTTCTAAAAACTAAAATAATTGTTTTCTTAAAATGGATAAACAAAAAGGGTTTTATAATAAACTTTTGTAAACATATATTTTTTTAAACTCGGAAATTTTTCTTAAAATTTTCATCAACACTTTTCGAAAAATTATTTTCAAAAATCTTCTCGAATTATTAACGATATTTTCAAAGTTGCGGTTTATAAGATTTTGTATCATAAATTTATCGATTTATCGATCAATCTTTTTTTTTATAGTACTTTATCAAATTTATTAAAAATGAGAGTTTATTTTAATTGATTTTAAATCTATTTATGAAAAAAAAAAGGACTTCGTAGTATTTTTCTCATGTGATATGTCAGATCTAGTCGAAACGCATGAGCCGAGTTTGAGGTGTTACAACACTAAAATAAAAAATTTTAAACCTAAATGACCAGAATAAAAATATGTAACAGTTGAGTGACTATTTATAGAATTTATCCTCTTCTAAAAATATTCAGTTAATTATTTTTATTTTTAAACTATTTACCTAAAGGGGTTGATGTAAACTTTAACTCGTATATAAGAAAAAGTTGGCATCAATAATTGAATCATTCAAGTTGGCTGGTTCATTTCTCTTCAGCTTTTTTCTCACAATTCCACCGTTTCGGTCATTGGAGAGGCTTCTCTTTCTGGGTTTTTGGACCTGTTAGTGGGCAAATCGCTTGACTCTGTACTCAACTTTGTTACTGATCATAAGCAACTCCACCAGCAGCTCAAGCAGTGGCAGACCATATTGCCTGTCAATTAATCATGATATATAAATGGCAATTTTTTTTTTTTTTAGTGAGAAGATGACAATATTAAAATGAGCCAAAACCGCACTAGGTTGTTTAGGCGATAAAGTTATGGGAAATAATATTATTGATCTTAACTGAAATTACAAATATAGGCATTGGATGCCATTGCCATGGAGCTCAACGTTCATTTACTTGGAAATAGCAAATAGGGATAATGGACAAAAGCAAGAGAAGAGCATCAAAATTCATAAACAAAATGGGTGGGTGGCTCAGCCTTTGTCTTTTTCCGCCTTCTTTAATCGTTTCACATCAAAAGCAGCCTCCCAACACCCACTTGCCCTCTATTTTATTTATCAGACTTCCACCTCTCATTGCTGTTTTAGTCCCATGTATCTGACTGTCCTCAGGAACAAGATGATAATAGCAAACAGTTGTATATATTTTGTATTCAATTTTGCGGGCATTGAAAGCTATATTCTACTGATTTGCTATAGCTTATTTGATTTGATAAAGCGGTCACTTAATTCTCTGCAACATAATATTTATTCAACAAATTGAATGTTCTGTTTTCATCTGCATCTTCTAATTTCTAAGCTTCTTGATAATGGGATATGATAGACCATAATTATGTTAAAATTTTAAAATTGAAATTATTATAGTATCAAGATTTATATAATTATATCATACATTACATTTATACGATTTACAATATAATTATATTATACATTACATTTGTACCATTTACACTTGATCAAATCAATTAATATAATTAATTGGTCAAATTAGTCAATATAATCGATAATTAGTTAATAAATCCTCCTATAAGAATATATATAAAAGATATATATGATTACGGTTGAAGACATATATATTTTTTTTCAACGGAGACCTGTTTTATTACAACATACAAAATAATTGAAGCAAATTTCAAAGTTTGTTTGTTGATGATAAAGGAAGGGAACAAGTTTTGCAGACTTTTCAAGTTCGGTTGGCGCTTTAATTCCATTTTATTATTCTATAATAAAGTATGGTGGACAATATTTTTAGTAAATTCTATATTAAATTTTAATAATTTTATAAAATTAATACTCTAAGACTTTGATATAATTATTATGAAAATATATTATATAAATATTCATGATTATTTTTTTTCAATTAATTGTAGAAAAAATTATTAGATAGACCATTCCTACTACATAAGCCATGATCCCATCTAACCATTTAATGCTATATAAGTTTATATTTTATTGTACAGAAATAGTGGAATAGTTAGGACTAGCTATTTAGAGCAATTAAAGGTTTTTGGAGTTGGCATATTTAATGATAAGAGAATTTCATGGTAGATTATAATATGATTATCATCCATTCAGTTATACTTGGAGAGAAAAGAGAGGAGTTTGAACTTTGGTGATTACTTATTCTTATCTTTCAGAGTAATTAAAGGCTTTGTGATAATTAATAAGATAACACCAACTTTACAATAAGTGTTTCAATAAGGTAGATTCCTTGAAAAACAGCTGTCAATAATTTATAAAGAAAGAGCATGACAAGTACTATATATATGAAATTAATAATGTATTAGGTAAGTGCTTTTCCAAATTAATAAATAAAAAAATGAACTAGGAATTGACGTCTAACGTAGAATGAGGCCAACGGTTCTATTTGGATTCAAAGGAATTTTTATTTTATATTACGTACAAAATGAAATGGAAAAAAAAAATGTAGTTTCCATCGCAAGGAAAAAGACATTGAAAGCTATCCAAAATTTATAAAGAAAGACCATTCACTTAATCTTCTGTTTTTTTCCCTAATATTTCCAACCATGACAACAACTATATATATATATATATATAATTATGTATTAGGTAAGCTTTCACTAATTTTCTCTATTGATGATTGATAAGATGCTTGGATCTTTTATATAAATTATTGATTTTGACATTTTGACATTGAAAAAAAAAATTGTTGGTCACTTGTTATTTATTGTTGCCAGGTGTTTCTTAAAATGTGGAAAGTGTACAATCGTTGATCATTTAAAAGTTTGCTCAAAGTTCGTGGATAGATTTTTGGTAAGGTATTTTATTTTACGATGTAATTTCATTAAAATCTCCATACATTAATAGTGAATTTCATTTTTAGTTATGTCTATGAAAGTAAGGAATATTCCCTAACCACATAAATCATTTTGTTCTCTTTTCTCTTTTCTTTTCTTGTTTCAAATTTCTTAATTAATCAATGCTTCGGTCAATCAAATAATATGTAAACTTACTAGTATAAGGCACAATATGCAATATAATATATCACTATCCTTGAAGGCTTTTCTAAAGAGCCAATCAATTAACACCCAATTGAGATTGTAGGAGGAAGGCTTTTCTAAAGAAGATATAGAGGAAATTTAGAAGAGAATGTGAAAGCTAATGAATAACTTTGAAAGCTGTCATGCATGGTATTTATAAGGATTTCATTGGCTAAATATCGCAAAAGTAAGTTGATTGAATTAGTTAAAAATAATTTAGAGACAGTTCATGAATCTGAGCTTAACTAAAAATAGTTTCAACCGATTAGGTTATATTTAGTCAAGTGAAATATAGGTGTTACAAGTTCATTTTTCTTTGACTCTAAAAAAGTCAGTAAAAATAAGTCCAAAATCAAAAAAGGCTCAAATGTGCATGACTCTACCTTAGTTCTTACTAAGTTCAATGAAATATAATAACTTATAAATAAGGACCCAAGGTCATTCTTTAACAATGTGATATTTATGTAGTTCCTTGAAATACATGAAAACTTTCAATAATATCTATCGAAACCGATTTTTGAAAAAGGCGGGAATCGGACTTGGGTTTTGAAAATGAATAAAAAACGGGAGTCGCCACCGACCTTTGTTAGGTGTGATCGGATCACCTTTGTTTTAATAAAACATTTCGGTTTACTAAAACGGGGTTTTTGGTCTACGAACATTCAAGAAAATAGGTTCGGGAGTCGGTTACGTGCGAGGAAGGATTAGCACCCTCGCAACGCCCAAAATCGATACCAAATTGATTAATCAATGTCCTAATGTCGAAAAGTTTGAAATGATTTGAAATTTTGGTCTTTTTTTTTTTTATTTTTAAACAACTTAGTTAAATATTGAGATTCCTTTGTTCCGAAGGGATAAAGTATCACATCCAGCATGATTGAACATGGTAATCTAAATCCTCGGATTCAAGATCATCCCTAAAGTTCTCCAAGGGCATGTACTGAAATTTGAAAGGGTATTCCTTCATTTGGTCAATCAGAAAATCATAACCAGCACGATTGGGCACAATCTCTTGAATTTCCAAACGCATGAATATCACCTTATTTAAAAATACGAGCAAAATTTGATAGTATATCCATTTATTTGGTCAAACATAAAAATCGCACCCAGCACGATTGGGCACAATTCTCTTGAATTTCCAAACGCATGAATATTACCTTTGTGAAAACCCCTTTTTTTATGAATTTAAAATAAAATGTCGGGTTGCGGTTTTAAAATGTCGATCCACATGAAATGACGAAAACGAGAGATTAACAACGCATGATAATAAAAGATGCAATGATAAAAACAAAAAAGATAATATTAAAACAATAACAAATAAAAAAAACTAAAAATGTTAGTAGCTATAGAGAGGATAGTAAGTATAAAAATAATAATGTAAAATATAATAATAATAATAATAATAATAATAAGAATAATAGTATAGTAAATAATAATAAATAATAGTGATACAAAATATATATAATAATAATATAATAATAATAGTAAAGTAATAATAATGCCAAAATATGTACAATATAATAATAATAATAATAATAAATAATAATAATAATAATAATAATAATAATAATAATAACACAAAATATGTACAAAATAATAATATAAGTATAGTAATGATGATAGTAATAATAATACACATATATATACGATATATTAATATAAATATAGTAACAATAAAAGTAATAATGATACAAAATTGTATATAATATAATAATATAATATAGTTATGATAATAACAACGACAATGGTAATAGTAAATAATAATATTAATAATAATTATAATTATAATAGTAGTAGTAATAGTTATAGCAAAAACAATAATAGTAATAATAATGCAAAATATGTACAAGATAAAATATAGTAATAATAATAACTGCAAAATACTAAAAAGGATCAAATCGAATTTAAAATGAAATTTTGGGGCCAATTCGGAGCAAAATAAAAGGGAAAGGGTCCATTTGAAATATGTGTGAAAAGAGGGGGACTTATTGCATAAATTTCCCATTTAAGGGAAAATTGCACAAACAATAAGTGATTGCGCGTGGCCCCCATGCTTTTAAAGCTAAAAAGTTTCCGTAAAAGCCTTCCTTTATTTTTATTCCCTTTCTTTTAAAAAACGAAACAGAGAACCCCCAATTATTTCAAAAAAAAAAAAACCAAAAGACAACCCTTTCTCTCCTTATTTCTGTCGACGGTTGGGCTTCTTCCGCAGCCGTCGTACCACCACCGCTTCAGGTGGCCGTCGAAGCAGAACAAGGGGCCTTAGCCCCGTTCCCGAGCACGTGTAAGGGCAGAACTTTAGCGCTCTAAACCCCCGAGGGGAGAAAACCTCTCTTCCCACCTTCGATTCGGATTCAACAATGGAGAAGAGGATCCGACGACCCCCCCTTCCGGAGTTCGGGTTCTTTTTTTCTTTTTATTACTAATTTGTTTCTAAAGCTTTTGAAATAATAAAATAAAATACATAAAAAATGGAAGCAAAAATAAAAAAAAGTCTGAAAACCTTGATGCTCCTCTTTTTATTGCTGATGATTTGTGCCCTTTTTTTTTTTTTGGAATCCCCCAAGTTACAGTGTTTTCATTGGCTTTTATAGCCTAATAACAGTAAATAAAATACAATATATTCTGCTTGTGGCTTTGCTATTTTTTCGTCCTTTTTGCAGGTCGATGGCCGACAACGGGAAGTGGAAGGAGCGGCGCCAATGATAGTGGAGGCTGGCGGCGCTAGGGTTTCTTTAGGTCTCTTTTTTTATTTCTGTTTTAGGTTAAATTTTGGTTTGTTTGGGTTTGGTCCAATGGTTTTAGGCCATCTAAAATTTATTTGTTTTATTTTTGGGCCCAGACTATTTGGGCTTTGTACAGCTGCCCCTCTTTGCTCATTGTCGTGTAACGAGAATAGAGCAAAGATATAAAGAAAGCCCAAATTTGTCGGGTCCCACAGAGTCTTGACTTCTTAGTGCTTATTTTCCTCCAATAGCCTCGTCTTGACCCACTGCAACTGCTTCAATACAACTTCAGTGAGATGAGTTTTGTTCTGATCCACTCTACTGCCACTTCAATCTGTTCCGTATTGCCAAACTTAATGTCTTCAATCTGCTTCCTGCAAAGCTCAAAAATGCCAAATCGTCTGTCTTCAATCTGCTTCCTGTAAAGCTCAGGAATGCCAGATCTGCTGTCTTCAATCTGCTTCCTGCAAAGCTCAGGAATGCCAGATCTGCTGTCTTCAATCTGCTTCCTGCAAAGCTCAGGAATGCCAGATCTGCTGTCTTCAATCTGCTTCCTGCAAAGCTCAGGTATGCCAGATCTGCTGTCTTCAATCTGCTTCCTGCAAAGCTCAGGAATGCCAGATTTGCTGTCTTCAATCTGCTTCCTGCAAAGCTCAAAAATGCCAAATCCTCTGTCTTCAATCTGCTTCCTGTAAAGCTCAGAAATGTCAGATCTGCTGTCTTCAATCTGCTTCCTGCAAAGCTCAGGAATGCCAGATCTGCTGTCTTCAATCTGCTTCCTGCAAAGCTCAGGAATGCCAGATCTGCTGTCTTCAATCTGCTTCCTGCAAAGCTCAGGAATGCGAGATTTGCTGTCTTCAATCTGCTTCCTGCAAAGCTCAGGAATGCCAGATCTTCTATCTTCAATCTGCGTCCTGCAAAGCTCAGGAATGCCAGATTTGTTGTCTTCAATCTGCCTCCTGCAAAGCTCAAAAGTGCCAGATTTGCTGTCTTCAATCTGCCTCCTGCAAAGCTCAAGAATGCCAGATTTGCTGTCTTCAAGCTGCTTCCTGCAAAGCTCAGAAATTCCAGATTTGCTGTCTTCAAGCTGCTTCCTGCAAAGCTCAGGAATGCCAGATTTGCTGTCTTTTTGGAAATCAAGATTTTCTCATTTCGGAGGAAAAAAAATATCACATCCAATACTTTAGGACACGATGATTTAAATCCTCGAATCCAAGATCATCTCCTAGTTTTCTCTAATTGAAAATCAAGACTTCTCTCGTTCCAAAGGAATAAAATATCACATCCAATACTTTAGGACACGATAATTTAAATCCGCGAATCCGAGATCATCTCATAATTTTCTCGAGTTGAATACCGAGACTTTCTCGTTCCAAAGAAATAAAGTATCACATCCAATACTTTAGGACACGATAATTTAAATCCCCGAGAGTAATCTTTTTGTTAAAAAATATGTTTGTTTTAAACGATATTCGGTTATTTAGATTAAACGAAGAAAATTGTAACCCAATACTTTAGGGCACGATCTCTCGAATTTCTAAATACAAAACATGGTCTTGATTTAGAAAATCTTATCTCGAAATAACGAGACATCACATCCAATACTTTAGGACACGACATTTCAAATTCTCGAGAATAAGCTTTTTGTATTTGTATAAAGGTAATATTCCTTATTTAGAAAGTCTTCAATCTCTGCTCCTGAAACACCAGGATCGTCAGATTTGTTGTTTTCAACCTGCTTCCTGCAAAGCTCAGGAATGCCAGATCTTCTGTCTTCAACCTGCTTCCTGCAAAGCTCAGGAATGCCAGATTTGCTGTCTTCAATCTGCTCCTGAAACATCAAGATGCCAAACTTGCTTTTTTTAATCTGCTCTTGAAACATCAGGATGCCAGACTTGCTTTCTTCTTTGCTTCCTTACTAAGGAAAACTTCAATCTTTAGTCCGCTCCACTATCCTCTAGGGAACAAAATCTGAACTTCGCTATTGCTACACTGTTCTTTGAGGAACCTGTCTTGAATGCAGAATGTCATGAGAATGATTAGGATGCAATGATCAGCATGAATCGAATGCCCTTAAGTAGATGTGTCTTATGGATGACATTTGTATGACATTTGTATGAATAGTCATATTTTGCTCAAATGACTTGCCCCAATGTAACTTCAATGTCAAGGGTATAGAATTCGCATCGTTTTCAATCCATCCCACTACGACTCGGGGTTATAGCATTTGCAACTTCTTCAACCCATCCTGTTGCTATTACAGGATTAGCTTCCATCTATTGATCACCCTTTGGGTGACTCAACCAGACGTATATGCATGAGGCTCGCATGAATGCAGAATATCATTTTCTTTCGAGAATGATTCCAGTTTTGCACTTGGGTTAACAATGCCCATTTCTCGTCAGGATTGTATCACTAACGCAATACCTTGTCATTTTGTTCAAATACCATTTTTGGCAAAAATCCAAGGAGATAACCTCAATTTGGATTCAGATGCTTCCAACCCTTAAGCTTGGTGGATTCTAAACAACAATCCTGTTTCAGATTCCTGTATTATTTAGAGGTTTCTAGAGTAATATGCAAAACTCCTTTCATAAAAGTATTATTAGTCCACAAGTCATTATTTTAATGCAAAATGCTTGAAAAGATCGTAATGATGGTCGAAATGGAAATTTATTGGGAGCACAGCTTGAAACAAACAAGTTAACCAAGGCTGGCAAATGCAATGCGAAAGAAAGTTTATTTAGAGTTTTGTTTTTTTGGTTTTTTGTTTTTGTTTTTTGTTTTTTTTTTTTTGAAAAAGCAAAGATAGCAGACTCAAAATGGAAACTAGGTGCCCCAGATATTGCAGCCTGAGCTTCTTCGTTCCGACTTCTTGAGGATCATTTTAAGCTCAATACGTGTTTAGGGGATCCAGAGTACTTTGGCGATGCCCCAAGACATAACATACTTCTTCATTGTTGATTCAAGCGTAACAAGACTACTGTATGCTACTCTTTCGATCAAAATTTGAGCTGCCCTTTTCGGGTTTTCAACTCAAATCCACCCTTGGTCTCAAAGCGCCCTTTGCGGGTTTTCGCCTTTGGCCTCCCCCTTTTTTTTTTTTTTTGAATCAACCCTTTTTTAGGCCGAATTTGAATTCACCGAATTGGACAAGTCTTTGCTATCCATCTCTATCCCTATCTATGCTTCCATAGAACAGGTCTTCTTTGCTGCATAAGGTCCTTCCTAGTTTGGTATTCACTTCCTTCTGAAGTCCCTTTTGCATGTGAGAATTTTTTTCAAAGCTCTATCATGAAAATTTCTAAGGCGATCCTTTTCGTTGTAAACTCGCCTCATCTGATCGTGACGGATAACCCTCAACATTCTCTTCAAATTCACTTGATCCCATCGGGATTAGATCTTTTTCTCTTCATTCAATTTTGGCTCGGCCCGTGCCCCGGGAAGAGGGGATTTTAACTTTAATAAGCAAAACCTAAGGCGTTGCCCTGGCAGAGGTCTTGGCCGGCATTTAATGAGCATGAAGGGTAAACGCAACTTCTATGCCAATCTTTACAAGTCTAGGTCATCTTCCTAGCAATCTTTATTTTGTTGCCCCCATTTTTTGCAGTATGACGTGGCATTTGATCTTTGAACAAACCGCAAACTTTTGACATTGTGCGATTAAATGTGATTTTTCTGCCATTTTAGTTGTAGGCACTCTTTTTTGTTTTTTGTTTGTTTTTTTTTGTTTTTGTTTTTGTTTTTTTTTTTGCTCTAACGACCACTGATCTTGTAATATTGGCCTAAGAAGCTACTTCTACCCTCTTAGTAAATTAATATTCGCTAAAAGCTTTCGACGAGGTCGTCCCAATAAACTCTATGCCCCACACAGATAAGGTCTATGAAGAAATGGATGAGACGTATGAATCTTGTTTTCATAAATTTGACATTTACGTCATAATTGATGCAATCCCTTTCTATGATGGACCAGCAGAATTTGAATCTCATAATTAGCTTGGCTATCGTATAATCATTAGCATGTGCTCTTTAAATACCCTGATGAACCTCTTCTAGGACTTCCTTGGTCTTAACGGCATACCCACATTTCAATAGCCCAGGTGTGTCACGTGAAAAAATCCTTGAATTGGGAATAAGTTGATGATGTCTCACTTTGTCTTTGCGGTGAGCTAGGCTTCAATATTCACCTTTCTCTTTTCTCCTAGGCTCACAACGACGCTTTATAAGGTAGTATCTGTTTTCAGTCTTGCTCTACCATCCTTAACAAATCAGGATATAGGTTACAATCTCTATCGTCTCCCAAGCCTTGAGATCCCTTTAGACGCATATCTTACTCAGAAGTAGACTCTGAGTCAGTAACGACGTCGCTCATGTCATTGATATCTGGGGACCCATTGCGGGTGTGAGGTAGAAAATCCAAATAACAACTGATTCCAAGGATGATTATATGCATGATATGGATATGAATGAAAAATGAAAAAGGAGTGTAAAGCATGAAAATATTTACTTAGAAAGATGCATTTTATTGAAATAACAATTCCGGACACAAGCCTATTTCACAAAAAGATTCTTACTGCTCCTAGGCTTTAGAGCAATAAGCGCGTTTTGGATATTACTCCAAGTTAGCTCTAAAATACAGGGATCTCTTCCACAGTCCCATTGTTCAAAACACTCCCAAACATACAAGGCCTTGGAAATTTTGATTCTTCGGTTCACTTTACAGATACATCGTTAGTGTTCTTATTTCCCGATTCCGAGGACTTTCTTCAAGGAAATGCATTCTTCTGCCTCGTCCTGGCTTCTGTTACGGCTTCATCAGAATGAGTAGGTCCTGAAAAATCATCAAACTCCACAATTCCTAACTTAATGAACTTTTCAACCAACTTCTTAAATGAAGTGCAGCTATCGATTGAGTGACTCGTTATTCTCGCATGGTAGTTGCATTGAACGTTCTGATCATACCATTTAGGATATGGGGGCTGTAATGGCTTCAAATAGTAAGGAGACACCACATGTGCATCCAATAACTTTTGGTAGAGCTCCTTGTATGTCATCGAGATGGGTGTGAAGTGGAGTCTTCCAGTGTTAGGCTTTGGGTTGGAATCCTGCTTAAGAGGGCCTTGAGGGTTGGTAGTCACCATCCTTAACTGGCTTACTGAAATCAGCTCCGGACGGCCCTTGTCGCGCTTACTTGTACTACCCATTTCCTTTTCCTTCTTCTTCGGGGCCCTTAATGTCTACTCTCTCCTTTCCTTTGTCTCCGCTTGAGCAATCGGTTTGGCTTGATCATCATTAGGGTTAAAACATGAGCCCATTGGGAGATTCAATAGTGTTGGGGTATTAATCTGACATTGGGGCTTGATAATGACGGGTCCCCTATGCGACTGTGTATCTGGTTGAGTCGGAATATTCATCGGGGAGTAAACAATTTCTTCACCATCATCTGTACTGCTGACCACTGAATCACCCCTTTTCCCAAGTCTTTCGACTAGTAATTGGGTTAACTGGTGCATCATATTCATTTGATCTTGCATATCCTGTTGAATTTTGGCCAACTGTTCTTGCATCAACATTTGCCTTTGCTCTAATCTCTCTAACCTTCGGTCCATGTCTTCTGGGTCACTGAAATAACTTTCCTTAATTAGAGTCTTCCTACAAGTTTTAATGCATGTGATATGACGTAATGCAAATGCATGAAATGCAATGCAAATGCATGGAATGAATGCAAAAAGAAAGAGAGACGTTGATTATGAATTCAATTCCTATTAGAAGAACTTGTCTAGAAAATACGTTTCTTTACATAAAATGGCCCACATATACGACCTCCTCCTCATGATCCAGATGAAAACGTCAATCCTCTTCTTCGTATCCGGATATTATGGTCGTGTCCCGCCTCTTCTAGCTCTTTGTAGCTTGATCCAGGTTGTTCCTCACCATTCACTTATCCTCTTTGATGCTCATAATCCTCTGATGGCTCCCGAACAATCCTTGTCGGCTGAATCTTCAGACAAATCCTCTTCTTCGTATCCGAAGGTCATGTCCCGTGAACTTAATAGACGCCTCTTCTAGCTCTTTGTTGCTTGATCTAGGTTGTTCATTATCACTCACTGATCCTCTTTGATGTTCATAATCCTCTAATGACTCCCGAACAATCTCTTGAATCTTCAGGCAATGTCCTGTCTTGTTGCTTACCTAGACTATGTTTGGACAGCCGTATTATGATCCTCTTTATCAAGTAACACATTTTCTTATGACGAATTCTTCTATTTAGCAATCAAACGCGAATCAACACCTTCTTTTAGGATGATGCAATGCAATGCCAATGCATGGAATGAATGCAAAAAGAAAGAAAGGGCTGATTATGAATTCAATTCCATTAGAAGAACTTTTCTAAAAAATAAAGCTCTTTACATAAAACGGATTGCATATACTGTTTTGTTCTCAAAGTCCAAGTAAAACACCAATCTTTTCCTTCGTGACCGGATATCATGGCCATGTCTTGTGAATTCTTCGTAGATGCCTCTTCTAGCTCCTTGTAGCTTGGTTCGGGCCGTACCTCTTCACTTGTTTATCCTCTGTGATTGTTCATAAGCTTCAAGACGTGACCGACTCTTGAACAATCATTATTGGCTTGAAACATCGAGCAAAGTTGTAACATCCCCGAATAGGGCCTAAACGGAATAGTGGTTGCGAAACCACAAATCCGAGTCAGTAAAATATTTTAATATTATTTTCAGTGCTTATAATATGTGAATTTACATGTGTGAAAGTTTCGTGAATTAATTTTATTGTTAGTGTGCTTAATTTAAAGAAAAGGACTAAATCGCATAAGTGGTAAAAGTAGCCTTAAAGCTTGATTGAGTGGTTAAATTAATGTGTCTTTTTATAAGGGAGGACTTATGTTGAAAATTGTCCATTTTTAATGGGATAGTGGACGGCAGCATGCATTTTTCATAATGAAATTATATGTTTAAATTATAGGCTATGTTATAATATTATAATAATATTATAATCTTATAATAACAAAACATAATGGAAAGAAAAAAAGAAGATGCAAAAGTTCATCTTCTTAGCCGAATGTCAGAAAGAAAAACACCGTTTTTGAAGCTTAAAGTTTCAGCATCTAGGAGGCTTAATTCGGGTATGTTTTTGTTCGGTTTTTAATAATTTTTACGTTTTTGAGATCGTTGTTTTGAGTGCTACAAAACCCATGTTTCAATTTTGAATTTTGATGAATATTTTGAGTTATGCTATTGATGAGAACTTGTGATTTTTGATGATTGATGGTAGATTTTGCATGTTTATGAGTAGAGGAATGATTTTTATTAAGTGATTTTCGGTAAAAACGAGCTAATTAGTAAAAGTTGTTATTGTTCATAAGTATGTGTTATAGTAAGAATTTGAAGTTGCTATAGAAGGGAAAAATGTTCAGCGTGTTATAAAACATAAGAATAAGGGCTGAAGTTTAATTTTCGAGCCTAGGGGCAAAATCGTAAATATGTAAAAGTTTAGGGGCAAAATTGTAATTTTGCCAAAAATGAGAGTTAAGGACTGTTTTGATAATATGAGTATTAAATAAGCTAAATTTGCTATTATAGATCAAGAAGAACGAAATCCAGAGTTAGATCGGGGAAAGAAAAAGATAGAGGATTAAATCGATATAGTTTATCGATTTTATTTCGAGGTAAGTTTGCAGTAAATAAATGCAATACTCTGTTATTTTACATTTAATATTATGAAATTCCAGCATTTACATATTTATTCTGTAAATTTATTATTTAAAGACTCAAGTATGAATTGACGGAAAAGTTATCTCAGAAAGTTCCGGTTGAACCTTAGGAATGTGTAGGATACAAATGTCATGACATTAGGGTTTAAGGAAATCATGTAAGACCATGTCAAGATATGGCATTGATAAGTTACTATAAGGCAAAAGTCCCATGTAAGACCATGCCAAGGCATGGCATTGGTGAATTTATAAGGCAAAGGTCCCATGTAAGACCATGTCAAGATATGGCATTGATAAGTTACTATAAGGCAAAAGTCCCATGTAAGACCATGCCAAGGCATGGCATTGGTGAATTTATAAGGCAAAGGTCCCATGTAAGACCATGCCAAGGCATGGCATTGGTGAGTTCACAAGGCAAGGATACCACGTAAGACCATGTCAAGACATGGCAATGGTTAAGTTTCATAAGGAAAGGTACCCGCGTATCCTTAGTATTCCAAGTGGTTCAACGGGAAAATTCAAAGAGTATACCAAAGTAAAGGTAAGACAAGTTCAAGCTAAAATGGTAAGTTAAGACAAGTTCAAGCTAAAAAGGTAAGGTAAGATAAATTCATGTTAAAAAGGTAAGGTAAGATATAAATTCATGTTAAAAAGGTAAGGTAAGATAAATTCATGTTAAGAAGACAAGGTAAGAATACAAGTTTGAGTATATTGAGTTAAAAGCTTAAATGATCTTGATAAGAAAAAGAATAAGTTAATTCATTAAGAATGTTGTCATCTATTTACATGTAAACTTACTAAGCTTTATGCTTACTCCCATTCTTTATTTTTTTTTATAGTATTGCAAGCCAACTCGGGGATCGAAAGGACGTCGGAGATCGTACACACTATCAAAGGATTATATTGGTATTTTGTGACTTGAACGTTTTAAGTTATGGCATGTATAGGGACTTAGCCATTTTATGTGTGTGACCTTATGATATGGCTTATTATGGACTTGTAAATGTTTGGTAATGATTAGCCATTAAAATGGTTAATTAAGAACATGGTTGTGGATGTTATGAAATGTCTAGTTGATAATTATTTTAAAGAAATTATGTAATTATATGCAGGGGAATAGTTGGACAGCAGCAGTGACGTGATTTTGAAAAATCACCAAAAATAGTAGAAATTGAATTAGGTTGTTCATGAGATATAGAATTAAAGCTTATTGAGTCTATTTTCATATAAAGAAAACGGTGTAGGAAAACGAGTTGTATATTATGAGATAATTGATTTTTAGTGAAGAGAGGTCAGAACTGTCAAACTGTGTAATAGGGGAGACTTTAACTAATAAACTGTACTAATTGGCCACACCAAAAATTCTGGAAAAATTATAGTAAGAATATATATGAGTCTAGTTTCAGGGAAAATTTACGGATCTAGATTTTGAGTTTCGTAACTCGAGTTATAATTAATTTAGTGAACATGATGCAGACGGACAGTTTCAATTTTTATGCCCAGAACTAGTAAGTTAAGTCTAGTAATGCATCGTGCTCGACTCCAGCAACGGTCTCGGGTAAGGGGTGTTACATTTATTGGTATCAGAGCAAGGTTTAATCGATTCTCAGAATATTTAGTATGAGTAAGAGTCTAACTATACATGCCATACTTATATTTTGATAGTGTGACGACTCCTGACAATTTTAAAAATGTTTTTCTTTTATAGTTATGGATCCCGAACGAGATGGTGCAGATGATGTAGAGAGTAATGCACCCGCTCCCACTGAAGGGACGGTGCCACAAGATAGTCGTGAAAGGCCCGTTACAGTTAGTCAGGGAGGAGGGGCTCGAGAAGCCTTCTTCCAAGCTATGAATGAATGGTTTGCTGAGTTCGTTCGTACGAACCCGGCCGTTAGACCTCCACCCTCTCATGAGCCACAGACCACCCACATAGCTTCCCCAGTTATAAATACAGTTAGAAGAGAGAAACCACCAGTGGACAAGATTAGAAAACAAGGGGCTGAAGAGTTTCGGCTCGAGAACACTATCAGAGTCTTTGATGAGTTATCCTGCACACCGGAAGAATGTATTAAATGTGTGGTGTCACTTCTTAGAGATTCGGCCTACCAGTGGTGGAAGACACTTGTGTCAGTAGTACCGAAAGAAAGAGTTACTTGGGATTTCTTTCAAGAGGAGTTCCGTAAGAAGTACATTAGTCAGAGGTTTATTGACCAGAAAAGAAAAGAGTTCCTTGAGTTAAAACAGGGTAAGATGACTGTGATCGACTATGAACGTGAATTTATCCGACTCAGCAATTATGCTCGAGAGTGTGTGTCTACAGAGGCTATCATGTGCAAAAGATTTGAGGATGGGCTCAATGATGATATCCGACTTAGTTGGTGTTTTAGAGATAAAAGAGTTTGTTGTTTTAGTTGAACGAGCTTGTAAGGCAGAAGAGTTGTTAAAAAGAAAGGGTAAAGCTGAAATTGAGATGCAAGACACGAAGAAAAGGCAGATAAGCAAGTCATTTCAGTCTACATCCAAGAGGCCTAGAGAGTTTTCTACGAGACCTAATTTTTCAACTGGGTATTCTAGCCGAAACAGAGGTGGAAGATTTATCGATTCAAAAGCTCAAACCACTTCGATTGCGAGTGTTGGCAGTATTCAGCCTGATAGGCCCGAGTGTCCTCAATGTGGTCGACGTCATCCAGGTTAATGTAGAGCAAATAAGACTGGTTGTTTCCGATGTGGTGCACCGGATCATTTCATTCGGGAGTGTCCCGAGATGGTTAAAAAAGAAGTAATACCGAGTGCAAGATCAGGTAATGCCCCCGTTAGAGGCAGATCTCAGAGAAATTCAGGAGTAGGGGCAGGTAGAGGTACATTTAGAGATACAGCAACAAGATCAGATGTTAGAGCACCCACAAGGACTTATGCTACCCGTGCTCGTGAAGAGGCATCTTCCCCCGACGTAATTACGGGTACATTTTCTCTTCATGATGTTAATGTTATTGCTTTGATTGATCCGGGGTCAACCCATTCCTATGTTTGCATGAAATTAATGCCTAGTATGAACATGCCCATAGAGTTTACAGAATTTGTGATTAAAGTATCGAACCCATTAGGTCAGCATGTGTTAGTAAACAAAGTATGTAAAAAATGCCCTTTGATGATTAGAGGTTACTGTTTTCCGGCTGATCTCATGCTATTGCCATTTGATGAGTTTGATGTGATTCTTGGTATGGATTGGTTAACTGCACATGATGTGATAGTGAATTGTGGAAAAATATTCATTGAGTTGAAATGTGAAAATGGTGAGTTCCTTCGGGTTAATTCAGATGAGTCAGATAGTTCAATTTCCATGATTTCTGTTATGTCTGCTCAGAAATGTTTAAGGAAAGGATGTGAAGCTTATCTTGCTTTTGTGTTGAATACTAAAGATCCAGAGTTGAAAATTGAATCAGTGCCTGTGGTAAATGAGTTCCCTGATGTGTTTCCGGAAGAACTACCAGGTTTGCCTCCTATCAGAGAAGTTGAGTTTGGTATTGAATTGATTCCAGGTACCACACCTATTTCTATTGCTCCTTATAGAATGGCTTCAATAGAATTAAAAGAATTGAAAGCTCAGCTACAGGAATTAACTGATAAAGGCTTTGTAAGACCTAGTTATTCACCATGGGGCGCACCAGTATTATTTGTGAAAAAGAAGGACGGTTCCATGAGATTGTGCATAGACTATCGACAGCTTAACAAGGTAACCATCAAGAACAAATATCCATTACCTAGAATAGATGATTTGTTTGATCAATTGAAGGGAGCCACTCTGTTCTCTAAGATAGATTTGAGATCCGGATACTATCAGTTGCGAGTTAAAGAGTCAGATGTTCCAAAGACTGCTTTTCGAACTAGGTATGGTCACTATGAGTTTCTTGTGATGCCATTTGGCTTAACTAATGCTCCTGCCATTTTCATGGATTTAATGAACCGAATTTTCAGACCTTACTTGGACAAGTTTGTAGTGTGTTCATTGATGACATCTTGATTTATTCTCATGATGAGACTGAGCATGCAGAGCATTTGAGAACAGTTTTACAGATTTTGAGAGATAATCAGCTTTATGCCAAATTTAGCAAAAGTGAGTTCTGGTTACGGGAAGTTTGTTTTCTTGGACACGTTGTCTCAGGTGAAGGTATTAAAGTTGATCCGAATAAGATTTCAGCCATTGTTGATTGAAAGCCTCCCAGGAATGTATCAGAGGTCAGAAGTTTTCTTGGTCTTGCCGGTTATTATAGACGATTTGTAGAGGGATTTTCCATGATAGCTACTCCATTGACAAGATTGCTACAAAAAGATGTCAAGTTTGAATGGACTGAGAAGTGTCAGCAGAGTTTCGACAAGTTAAAGGCATTGTTGACTGAAGCTCCTGTTTTAGTACAACCAGTACCGGGTAAAGAGTTTGTGATTTACAGTGATGCATCCTTGAATGGACTAGGCTGTGTACTTATGCAGGAAGGAAGGGTAATTGCTTATGCCTCTAGACAGTTAAAGCTACATGAGAAAAACTATCCGACACATGATTTAGAGCTAGCTGCTATTGTATTTGCATTGAAAATCTGGAGACATCACTTATATGGGGAGAAATGCCGAATATTCACTGATCATAAAAGTTTGAAATACTTGATGACTCAGAAAGATCTGAACTTAAGGCAAAGAAGATGGCTAGAGTTGATTAAAGATTATGAGCTAGTGATCGATTATCACCCGGGTAAGGCAAATGTTGTTGCTGATGCTTTGAGTAGAAAATCTTTATTTGCATTGAGAGCTTTGCACACTAGTTTGGCATTATCAGATGATGGTTCTATCTTAGCTGAGTTGAGAGTTAAATCGACGTTTCTTGAAGAAATTTGTGAAGCTCAGAAAGATGACAGTGAGTTGCAAGCCAAAAGAGTTCAGTGCGAGTCAGGTGTAGAGTCTGATTTTCAGATCAGTTCTGACAATTGTTTGTTATTCAGAGACAGAGTATATGTACCAAAGAATGATGAGCTTATTAGGAAAATCTTACAGGAAGCACATAGCAGTTCTTTGTCTATTCACCGAGGTAGTACAAAGATGTATAATGATTTGAAGAAAATGTATTGGTGGACAGGAATGAAAAGAGATATATCAGAGTTTGTTTCTAGATGCTTGATTTGTCAGCAGGTAAAGGCCGAACATCAGGTACCTTCAGGTTTATTGCAGCCTGTATTAGTTCCCGAGTGGAAATGGGATCGAGTTACTATGGATTTTGTGACAGGATTGCCTTCGACACTGAGAAAGAAAAATGCAGTATGGGTTGTGATTGATAAGTTAACAAAGTCGGCTCATTTTATTCCAGTTCGTATGGATTATTCACTTGACAAGTTGGCTGAGTTATATATTACAGAGATTGTGAGACTACATGGAGTACCGTTATCGATTATCTCAGATAGGGATCTGAGATTTACCTCACGATTTTGGAAGAAATTGCAGGAAGCTTTAGGTACAAAGTTGAGTTTTAGTACAGCTTTCCATCCTCAGACTGATGGTCAATCAGAGAGAGTTATTCAGGTACTTGAAGATATGCTTAGATGTTGTGTATTAGAATTTCAAAGTAGTTGGGAGAAATATTTACCGTTAGTAGAGTTTGCTTATAATAATAGTTATCAATCGAGTTTGAAGATGGCACCTTATGAAGCTTTGTATGGACGTAAATGTCGCACACCTTTGTATTGGACAGAGCTTAAGGAAAATCAGATTTACGGGGTTGATCTAGTCAAAGAAACAGAAGAAAAAGTAAAAGTCATCAGAGATTGCTTGAAAGCAGCTTCAGATAGACAGAAATCCTATGCAGATTTGAAAAGAAAAGACATTGAATTTCAAGTTGGTGATAGGGTATTCTTGAAAGTATCCCCGTGGAAGAAAGTTCTCAGATTTGGCAAGAAAGGCAAATTAAGTCCCCGTTTTATTGGACCGTTTAAGGTGATCGAGAGAGTTGGGCCATTGGCATATCGTTTGGCTTTGCCAACTGAGTTAGAGAAGATTCATAATGTGTTTCATGTGTCTATGCTACATCGTTATCGTTCAGATCCGTCGCATGTGATTTCGCAAACAGAGGTTGAGATTCAGCCAGATATGACTTACGGGGAGGAACCAATAAAAATTCTAGCCCGAGAGGTTAAGCAATTAAGGAATAAAAGTATTGCACTTGTGAAAGTATTATGGAATAGGCATGGAATAGAAGAGGTTACATGGGAGCCCGAAGAGACTATGCGAAAACAGTACCCAAATCTCTTTACAGGTAAGATTTTCGGGGACGAAAATCCCTAAAGGGGGGGAGAAATGTAACATCCCCGAATAGGGCCTAAACGGAATAGTGGTTGCGAAACCACAAATCCGAGTCAGTAAAATATTTTAATATTATTTTCAGTGCTTATAATATGTGAATTTACATGTGTGAAAGTTTCGTGAATTAATTTTATTGTTAGTGTGCTTAATTTAAAGAAAAGGACTAAATCGCATAAGTGGTAAAAGTAGCCTTAAAGCTTGATTGAGTGGTTAAATTAATGTGTCTTTTTCTAAGGGAGGACTTATGTTGAAAATTGTCCATTTTTAATGGGATAGTGGACGGCAGCATGCATTTTTCATAATGAAATTATATGTTTAAATTATAGGCTATGTTATAATATATTATAATAATATTATAATCTTATAATAACAAAACATAATGGAAAGAAAAAAAGAAGATGCAAAAGTTCATCTTCTTAGCCGAACGTCAGAAAGAAAAACACCATTTTTGAAGCTAGGAGGCTTAATTCGGGTATGTTTTTGTTCGGTTTTTAATAATTTTTACGTTTTTGAGATCGTTGTTTTGAGTGCTACAAAACCCATGTTTCAATTTTGAATTTTGATGAATATTTTGAGTTATGCTATTGATGAGAACTTGTGATTTTTGATGATTGATGGTAGATTTTGCATGTTTATGAGTAGAGGAATGATTTTTATTAAGTGATTTTCGGTAAAAACGAGCTAATTAGTAAAAGTTGTTATTGTTCATAAGTATGTGTTATAGTAAGAATTTGAAGTTGCTATAGAAGGAAAAAATGTTCAGCATGTTATAAAACATAAGAATAAGGGCTGAAGTTCAATTTTCGAGCCTAGGGGCAAAATCGTAAATATGTAAAAGTTTAGGGGCAAAATTGTAATTTTGCCAAAAATGAGAGTTAAGGACTGTTTTGATAAATATGAGTATTAAATAAGCTAAATTTGCTATTATAGATCAAGAAGAACGAAATCCAGAGTTAGATCGGGGAAAGAAAAAGATAGAGGATTAAATCGATATAGTTTATCGATTTTATTTCGAGGTAAGTTTGCAGTAAATAAATGCAATACTCTGTTATTTTACATTTAATATTATGAAATTCCAGCATTTACATATTTATTCTGTAAATTTATTATTTAAAGACTCAAGTATGAATTGACGGAAAAGTTATCTCAGAAAGTTCCGGTTGAACCTTAGGAATGTGTAGGATACAAATGTCATGACATTAGGGTTTAAGGAAATCATGTAAGACAATGTCAAGACATGGCATTGATAAGTTACTATAAGGCAAAAGTCCCATGTAAGACCATGCCAAGGCATGGCATTGGTGAATTTATAAGGCAAAGGTCCCATGTAAGACCATGCCAAGGCATGGCATTGGTGAGTTCACAAGGCAAGGATACCACGTAAGACCATGTCAAGACATGGCAATGGTTAAGTTTCATAAGGAAAGGTACCCGCGTATCCTTAGTATTCCAAGTGGTTCAACGGGAAAATTCAAAGAGTATACCAAAGTAAAGGTAAGACAAGTTCAAGCTAAAATGGTAAGTTAAGACAAGTTCAAGCTAAAAAGGTAAGGTAAGATAAATTCATGTTAAAAAGGTAAGGTAAGATAAATTCATGTTAAAAAGACAAGGTAAGAATACAAGTTTGAGTATATTGAGTTAAAAGCTTAAATGATCTTGATAAGAAAAGAATAAGTTTATTCATTAAGAATGTTGTCATCTATTTACATGTAAACTTACTAAGCTTTATGCTTACTCCCATTCTTTATTTTTTTTTTATAGTATTGCAAGCCAACTCGGGGATCGAAAGGACGTCGGAGATCGTACACACTATCAAAGGATTATATTGGTATTTTGTGACTTGAACGTTTTAAGTTATGGCATGTATAGGGACTTAGCCATTTTATGTGTGTGACCTTATGATATGGCTTATTATGGACTTGTAAATGTTTGGTAATGATTAGCCATTAAAATGGTTAATTAAGAGCATGGTTGTGGATGTTATGAAATGTCTAGTTGATAATTATTTTAAAGAAATTATGTAATTATAT
This sequence comes from Gossypium australe, assembly GCA_005393395.2. Lineage (NCBI taxonomy): Eukaryota > Viridiplantae > Streptophyta > Magnoliopsida > Malvales > Malvaceae > Gossypium > Gossypium australe. The sequence continues at coordinate 142,379,866 of CM016624.1, read as the reverse complement.
GCAGGGGAATAGTTGGACAGCAGCAGTGATGTGATTTTGAAAAATCACCAAAAATAGTAGAAATTGAATTAGGTTGTGCATGAGATATAGAATTAAAGCTTATTGAGTCTATTTTCATATAAAGAAAACGGTGTAGGAAAACGAGTTGTATATTATGAGATAATTGATTTTTAGTGAAGAGAGGTCAGAACTGTCAAACTGTGTAATAGGGGAGACTTTAACTAATAAACTGTACTAATTGGCCACACCAAAAATTCTGGAAAAATTATAGTAAGAATATATATGAGTCTAGTTTCAGGGAAAATTTACGGATCTAGATTTCGAGTTTCGTAACTCGAGTTATAATTAATTTAGTGAACATGACGCAGACGGACAGTTTCAATTTTTATGCCCAGAACTAGTAAGTTAAGTCTAGTAATGCCTCGTGCTCGACTCCGGCAACGGTCTCGGGTAAGGGGTGTTACAAAAGTCTTGTACTCTCCCATAGCCTATACGCCTTCTCTTGTGGTTTACTTGGACTATATTGAAGCAACCGTATTACAATCCACTTTATCAAGAAATTTATTTCCTTATGAAAAACTCCTCTATTTAGCAATCGAATATTAATCAGCACCTTCTTTCTTCGGTGATGCAATGTAATGCAAATGCATGAATGCAAAGAGGCATCGATTTAGGTTCAACTTCATTTAGAAAACTTTTCAGAAAACAAAGCTCTTTACATAAAATGGATTACAAATGCAACTTTGCTCTAATGCCTCGAGTCTTGACTCCTCGAGCAGCGAAGCTAATTCTTGGCCATTATCCGATATCAGCTCGTACTTCACTTTTAGCATGTCAGCCTGGACTGCCAATGTTTGCAAATATTCGGCCACCTTCCGGATTTGAGTCACGGCTTCACCCATAAGGTAGTCCCGGTCCCTAACTTGACTCTAAGAGTAGCTCACGATTCTTCTTTTCGAAATCTTGCTTTAGTCCTCCCCGGATTGCTCGTTTTTTCAGACTTGGCCCTGTCAAGTTATCGTTGATCCTCCGACTGACCCATCCGCTATATTCGAGAGTAGTCCTTGATCCCATATAGCTTTTAACTTGTGAAGATTATTTTATGTCACATTTAATAGAGTGTAGTACCATAACTCTGACACATGCCCCGCAGCTAGACTATCTCCCTTTTCTAATTGTGTCGTCTCTGACCAAATTCAGATAGCCGCATTATCTTCCACTTTATCAAGAAAGTTGTTTTCCATGGCAAGCTTTCTAATTCAGCAATCGAACCCGAATCGACACCTCTTGAATGTAAGAATGCATGCAATGCAATCAGAACAAGAGAAAACATGTTAATGCAAGAGAAGATAAGCAAACACAAAAGCGTTAGTACAAGATAAATAAGCAAACATAAAACACCTATTGGGGTGACTACTAGGGGTTTAGCGTGGTTTTATCAAAGGTCGGTTCCTAGGTCTCTCTACATGTGGTTTGGTTCTAAAGTAAGGGTACCTGAACCAGCAGATTCACCAATCCTCACCCATTATAGGCTCATACGGATCGAGTTCAGTTCAGGGAAATACATTTCCCTATGGCCATGCGGAGGTGAAAACCTCACAAAACCATAGGTACGGATGTATTCCGGAAGCGGTCCCCTAGCCCATGCGGAGGTGAAAACCTCACGAAAGCATAGCTTCTCGCTCCCACTTAAGGGTGTGACCACAACGGTCATGCAAATATGAATGCAGAGACATCCTACGAGACTAGACGTTATTGCAATCATAGTACCATCAAATGCATCAAAAGAAACATGATTTTTCAAAATGATTTTCCAAATTTTGACAAAAGGACAAAGAATAATCAATTTTACGGCCTGACTCTCTTATATAGTCCCCAGCGGAGTCGCCAAGCTATCGAAATCGATTTTTGAAAAAGGCGGGAATCGGACTTGGGTTTTGAAAATGAATAAAAAACGGTAGTCGCCACCGACCTTTGTTAGGTGTGATCGGATCACCTTTGTTTTAATAAAACATTTTGGTTTACTAAAACGGGGTTTTTGGTCTATGAACATTCAAGAAAATAGGTTCGGGAGTTGGTTACGTGCGAGGAAGGATTAGCACCTTCGCAACGCCCAAAATCGATACCAAATTGATTAATCAATGTCCTAATGTCGAAAAGTTTGAAATGATTTGAAATTTTGGTCTTTTTTTTTTTATTTTTAAACAACTTAGTTAAATATTGAGATTCCCTTGTTCCGAAGGGATAAAGTATCACATCCAGCATGATTGAACATGGTAATCTAAATCCTCGGATTCAAGATCATCCCTAAAGTTCTCCAAGGGCATGTACTGAAATTTGAAAGGGTATTCCTTCATTTGGTCAATCAGAAAATCATAACCAGCACGATTGGGCACAATCTCTTGAATTTCCAAACGCACGAATATCACCTTATTTAAAAATACGAGCAAAATTTGATAGTATATCCATTTATTTGGTCAAACATAAAAATCGCACCCAGCACGATTGGGCACAATTCTCTTGAATTTCCAAACGCATGAATATTACCTTTGTGAAAACCCCTTTTTTATGAATTTAAAATAAAATGTCGGGTTAAGATTTTAAAATGTCGATCCACATGAAATGACGAAAACGAGAGATTAACAACGCATGATAATAAAAGATGCAATGATAAAAACAAAAAAGATAATATTAAAACAATAACAAATAAAAAAAACTAAAAATGTTAGTAGCTATAGAGAGGATAGTAAGTATAAAAATAATAATGTAAAATATAATAATAATAATAATAATAATAATAATAATAATAATAATAATAATAATAATAATAATAATAATAATGATGATGATAACACAAAATATGTACAAAATAATAATATAAGTATAGTAATGATGATAGTAATAATAATACACAATATATATACGATATATTAATATAAATATAGTAACAATAATAGTAATAATGATACAAAATTGTATATAATATAATAATATAATATAGTTATGATAATAACAACGACAATGGTAATAGTAAATATAATAATATTAATAATAAAAATAATTATAATAGTAGTAGTAATAGTTATAGCAAAAACAATAATAGTAATAATAATGCAAAATATGTACAAGATAAAATATAGTAATAATAATAACTGCAAAATACTAAAAAGGATCAAATCGAATTTAAAATGAAATTTTGGGGCCAATTCGGAGCAAAATAAAAGGGAAAGGATCCATTTGAAATATGTGTGAAAAGAGGGGGACTTATTGCATAAATTTCCTATTTAAGGGAAAATTGCACAAACAACAGGTGATTGCGCGTGGCCCCCATGCTTTTAAAGCTAAAAAGTTTCCGTAAAAGCCTTCCTTTATTTTTATTCCCTTTCTTTTAAAAAAGAAACAGAGAACCCCCAATTATTTCAAAAACAAAAAAACCAAAAGACAACCCATTCTCTCCTTATTTCTGTCTGACGTTTGGGCTTCTTCCGCAGCCATCGTACCACCACCGTTTCAAGTGGCCGTCGAAGCAGAACAAGGGGCCTTAGCCCCGTTCCCGAGCACGTGTAAGGGCAGAACTTTAGCGCTCCAAACCCCCGAGGGGAGAAAACCTCTCTTCCCACCTTCGATTCGGATTCAACAATGGAGAAGAGGATCCAACGACCCCCCCTTCTGGAGTTCGGGTTCTTTTTTTCTTTTTATTACTAATTTGTTTCTAAAGCTTTTGAAATAATAAAATAAAATACATAAAAAATGGAAGCAAAAATAAAAAAAAAAGTCTAAAAACCTTGATGCTCCTCTTTTTATTGCTGATGATTTGTGCCCTTTTTTTTCTTTTTGGAATCCCCCAAGTTACAGTGTTTTCATTGGCTTTTATAGCCTAATAACAGTAAATAAAATACAATATATTCTGTTTGTGGCTTTGCTATTTTTTCGTCCTTTTTGCAGGTCGATGGCCGACAACGGGAAGTGGAAGGAGCGGCGCCAATGATAGTGGAGGCTGGCGGCGCTAGGGTTTCTTTAGGTCTCTTTTTTTATTTCTGTTTTAGGTTAAATTTTGGTTTGTTTGGGTTTGGTCCAATGGTTTTAGGCCATCTAAAATTTATTTGTTTTATTTTTGGGCCCGGATTATTTGGGCTTTATACAATATCTTATATAGTTCAAAAGGTTAAGTTACAATTTTAGCTGAGTGTTTCGATATATACAATAATCATATTGTCATTTGGACTATGAACTTGAATTTTTAACAAATGAGTATTCTAAGTTTGTTTTTGTACCTAATCAAAAATCAAATAATAAATCCAAAATTAATGATATCTAATTAAAGAATTTATCAAATTTAAGAACAATAAACATGAGCCTATTATCAAATAGACTTTTCTATAATATAATTAGTTAAACACACTTTCACATAAAAATGTTTACTTATAATTAACTAATATAAAAATGTTTCCCAATAAAAAAATAATTTATTGAATTTAGTGGAAAAAATGGAAGCTTAATAACTCTAATTAAGGGTTTAATTTATGATCATATCATATATTATAAAAACATTATGTAAAAAGATAATTATAAGAGAGAAAAAATATAAAGATTGGCTATGAATTTAAAAATTAAATTAGTTTGAATATATATAATTACAAGATAATTATTTATACTATGATAAATTATTTGATTAAGTTTGGTACCTCAAATCGAGTGACACAAACTCAATTGGTAAAAATATGAAAAATTAAAAATTATTATTTTGTTAAATATAGAGATAATTATATCATTTAAACATTTTATAAACTAACTTCTTAAAAAAAACAAATTAAGAATGTTTAAAATGAGCCGGGCTTGGGTTCCACAATTAAAATGCCTAAGCCCAACCCATTTTCCACTTTATCATGTACATATTATAATTTATATAATATTTAATTAAATTAAACATTAAAAGATACATTTAAATATTAATAAAAAATGCACGAAAAAATAAAAGAAAATATTAAATTAAAAACAATATATATTTTAAAAAGAATTAAATATTCTATGTATCAATAATTAATCATTTAATTTTTTTTTGGATTTTTTTATTGAATCAAATTACAACATATTTTTTTTTGGTGAAAAAATTACAACATATTTTAATTCAAGTGAATTAGAAATTTGTTTTCAAATTTGCATTCGAACTCACAAATTTACATATACCAAATATGCTATATTGCATGTTAATTAAAGTACAAATATGGGCATTGGATGCCATTGCCATGGAAGTCAACGTTCATTTACTTGGAAATTAGGATAATGGAGAAAAGCATCAAAATTCATAAACAATGTGGGCGGGTGGCTCAGCCATTGTCTTTTTCCGCCTTCTTTATTCGTTTCACCGCCCAAAAACCACTTGTGCTCTATTTTATTTATCAGACTATCAGCTCACTGCCTCCTACTCTGATTTTTTTCAACTTTCACTGATTATACACAATCTCCATTCCGTTCCTGAATTTCCATTTGGCTTCTTCATTTCTCTCTTCTGCTTCCTTCTCATAATTTCACCATGTCTGTCATTGGAGAGGCTGCTCTGTCTGTGTTTCTGGAACTGTTGGGGGGCAAGTTGCTCGACTCTGCGCTCAACTTTGTTGCTGATCATAAGCAACTCCACCCGCAGCTCAAGCAGTGGCAGTCCATATTGCCCGATATCCAAGCAGTGTTGGACGATGCAGAGGAGAAGCAGATCAAGAACGAGGGCGTGAAGAAATGGTTGGAGGATCTCCAGGACTTGGCTTACGACGTGGATGACATCTTGGACGAGTTCGCTTATGAAGAGTTACGTCTCAAGCTCAACAAATCGCAAGCTCAAGCCAGCACTAGCAAGGTATGGAAACTCATTCCTACCTGCTGTACCAGTAGTAATTTCACTCCCACTTCTTTCCTGTTTAAGAATTCCATGATTGCCAAGGTGAAAGAGATCACTGATAGACTGAATAGTTTGACTACTCGAAGTAGTAGTTTGGGGTTGAGTGACATCTTGTCTCAAGCTCCAACCTCCAAGGGAAAGCAACCCAGGCTGCAACCAACTTCCGTACTGGATGGAGTTGTGGAGTATGTTGGTAGACAGAAGGAGAAGACAGAAATGATTGAGTTGCTCAAAGGTAATAACTCCAATGGAGTTTCAGTCCTTTCCATCGTGGGCATGGGAGGGATGGGTAAAACAACTCTTGCTCAGCTTGTTTACAATGACGCCACCATCAACGAGTCTTTTGATCTCAAGGCCTGGGTATGCGTTTCTGATAATTTTGATGCAATTGCTATAACAAAGGCAATTTTACAGTCCATCACTTCTGATTCATGTGATTACAGTAACTTGGATTTACTTCAAGTTAAGTTGAAGGATAAGTTGTCTGGGAAAAGATTCTTGCTTGTCTTAGATGACATTTGGAACGAGAATTATAATGATTGGACCATCTTACGGTCTCCGTTTGGAGCAGGGACCACTATCATTGTAACCACTCGTCTTCAAATTGTTTCATCTGTTGTGGATCCGCTCAAAGCTTTTCATTTGGATAAGCTATCAGATGATGAATGTTTATCCATATTTACACAACATGCATTAAAAGCAAGAAATTTCGATGGACATCCCCAGTTCAAAGAAATTGGAGAGAAAATTATTAGAAGGTGCAATGGCTTGCCTTTGGCTGCAAAAGCTATTGGAAGCTTGCTACGCACAGTTAAATATCATCGGGAATGGGAAAGAATATATGAGAGTGAGATATGGAACTTACCAGAAGAGCAGTGTGGCATAATTCCAGCTTTGCGATTAAGCTACCATCATCTTCCGTCATACTTGAAACGATGTTTTGCATATTGCTCCATACTTCCTAAAGATTATGAATTTAAAGAAGAAGAAATTATCTTGTTATGGAGAGCGGAAGGTCTCTTGCAACAAAAAGCTATGCCTCAAGTTAAAGATATTGGAAATCAATATTTTCAAGATCTAGTGTCGAGGTCATTTTTTCAGAGATCCAATGAAGGTAAGTCCCGATTCGTAATGCATGACCTCATCAATGATTTAGCTCAAGTAGTTGCAGGAGACATATGCTCCAAACTGGAGGGTGATATGCAACAAAAGTTCTCAAATCGCACTCGACATTCTTCTTATATTGCTGGATATTATGACACAGTGAAGAAGTTCGAAGCATTTGATCAAGTGAACTCTTTACGTACTTTTCTACCTTTACAGTTGTTACGTTATGGGGGGAATTGTTTAACTAATGTTGTTTTGGTTGATTTGTTGCCGAGACTTGGCAATTTAAGGGTGCTTTCTTTGAGAGGGTATAGGATCACTGAGTTGCCTGATGTTTTTGAAAATTTAAAACATCTTCGCTCCTTAAATTTTTCTGACACCCAAATCAAAACCCTACCTGATTCTTTGTGCACTCTCTTCCACTTGGAAATTTTATTATTAAAAAATTGTTTTATGCTTCAAAGGCTACCTTCAAAGATGGGAAACCTTGTCAACTTGTATTATCTTGATATCAGAGGTGCGAACTCAATAGAAAGGATTCCTTTTAGAATTGATAAGCTAACGAATCTTGAAAGGTTATCAAATTTTATAATAGCGGAAGGTGATGGACATAGTGTCAGAGGATTGAAATATTTGTCAAACCTCAAAGGTGATTTCTGTCTTTCTGGGTTGGAGAATGTTAATGGTGAAGATGCAGGGGAAGCCAAGTTAAATGAGAAGCAGGGGATTGATCGATTGGTATTGCAATGGAGTTGGAACTTTAAGAAAGATACAAGGAAAAAAGAAGTTGAAGAATGGGTGCTAGACTCTCTTCATCCTTCGAAAAAGCTTGAGCAACTCGTCATTCAGAATTATGGTGGTGCAAAATTCTCTACTTGGATTGCAGATTCTTCCTTCAAAAATATGTTGTCATTGGAGCTTCGCAATTGTAAAAATTGCAAATCTCTACCATCGATTGGAAGGTTGTTGTTGTTAAAACATCTTTCAATTAGTGGTTTGGATCAAGTACACAAGATTGGTGCTGAGTTGTTTGGAGAAAATCAATCAAATGCTTTTGCATCATTAAAGTCTTTGTGCTTTGACAATATGCCGAGTTGGGAGGAGTGGGATCTTCGTGAAGATGATGAGCAAGTATCGAAATTTCCCAGCCTTTGTAAGCTTTCAATTAAAAGATGTCCTCAATTGTTGGGAAGGTTGCCAACCATCCTTCAATCCTTGCAGGAACTTGAAATCTGTGAGTGCTCAAGTTTTGTAGCTTCAATTTCAAGTTTTCCCTTGCTGAGTGAATTAAGGGTTGAAGGGTGTGAAGAATTGGTGGATGAAGGTTCTTTGTCTGTACAGAAGGTTACCTCTTTGAAATATGTGTCTCTTTCAAATATTTCAAAGTTTAATATTTCAGCAGAGAGGATAATGTTGAGATTTGCAAACTCTGAAACATTCAACATCTCTGGTTGGAAGGACTTGGGATCTTTATCGCAAATTGGGTTAAGATTAGTCGGGCATCGTTTCATCGGGTTTCGGAATTGTCCCCAATTGGTCTCTTTGGAAGCAGAGGAGAGATTGCAACTTGACAAGATTCCAGGTGTTGAATCTCTGGAAATATGGGACTGTGAAAGGCTCAATAGACTACCAAAAGTCTTACATGCTTTCCCATTCGTTACGAGTATAGTACTTGAAGTGTGTCCAGGCTTGGTTTGTTTTGCAGAGAGTAACTTTCCTCCTGCTTTAAAAGAGCTGAGGATTGTGAATTGCGTGAATTTGCAATATTTGGTTGATGAAAAAGAAAATAATAATAAGAGTATGAGCAGCAGCAGTTGTCGTCTCGAGCACTTACATATAAGAAGTTGTCCATCTCTAATACGGTTATCATCAAGGGGCGATATATGCAATCGGCTTCAACATCTGGATATTTACTATTGTTCAAAGCTAAGTAGCTTATTTTTAAACGCCAAGTTACCCGTAATGCTTAAACAGCTAATTATAGAGGGTTGTCCAGTGTTGGAATGCATAGCCCAAGACTTCCTTGAAACCACTGATCTCGAAAGCATTGTCATTTCGGGTGCTGAAAAAATTAAATCATTACCGCGGGGATTAGACAAGCTCAACCATCTTCAGGAGATTCGATTATCTAGCTGTTCAAATCTGGTTCCATTTGAAGAAAGTGGGTTGCCCACCACAAATCTCAGAGTTCTCACCTCCCTTCGAAAATTAAAGTTGTGGGAGTGTTCGGCTGACATATCCTTTCCAGAAGAGGGTTTCCCTACCAACCTCACATCCCTTCAAATCTCAAACGCACCCAAAATTTATACATCACTTGTTCAATGGGGATTTAACAGACTCACCTCTCTTCAAAAACTCAAAATCAGTGGTGAAGGATGCTCAAGTGTCATGTCATTTCCAGAAGAAGGGATAGGAAGAATGTTGCCTCCTTCTCTCACCTCTATCGGAATTCATAATTTTGAGAATTTAGAATTCATGTGCTCGAAGGGCTTTCAACACCTCACCTCTCTTCAAGAATTGCGAATTTATCGTTGTCCTAACCTCACATCTCTTCCGGAAAAGGATATGCTTCTCTCGCTTGAGCAGCTGTATATTTTCAATTGCCCATTGCTAGAAGAAGGGTGCAGTAGGGGTAAAGGACGAGAGTGGTCCAAGATTGCCCACATACCTTATGTTGAAATCCAGCGTAAAGCAGTCATCCCGAGGATATTAGATTGAAATTTAAGCAGTAATATCTGGTATCGGATTTCTCCAGGTGTGAACGCATTTTAAACATTTACAAATTTCATAGCTTTTTTCTGATATATCTGATTGTCCTCATGAACAACATGATAACAGAAATCAGTCTTACATATTTTGTATTCAATTTTTGCAGGCATTGAAGGCTAAATTGGCGAAAAATAGTGGAACTTCAACTTATCTGCTTCAGCTTATTTGATTTATTAAAGCGGTCAGTCAATTCTCTGCAACTTCTATTCAGCAAATTGAATGTTTTGTTTTTATTTGCATCTTCAAATGTCTAAGCTAATGAGATTTTAGTTAAAAATATTTGACATTTCGTACTACTATTAACCAATGGTCTTCCAAAAGAACAAGTCTTTTACTTCATAGTTTGATCATTCCAGGATTAATGGTGGGATACAATACACGTTACAACATGACATTAGAGAGCTCAATTTAACACATGTAAGACAACAGAGTTCCCAAAATTTTGTTCTGTCCAATCTCAAAGATGTCCATCTTAGTTTCCCGAATTTCTGAGAACATGAATCCATTCAAAGTTTGTGGATAGTTATTGGCTAGGTATTTTATTTTATGATGTAATTCTATTGTAATCTCCAATTTTTAATAGTGAATTTTATTTTCGGTTCTGCCCGTGGATGTAGGGAATATTCCCGAACCACGTATATTATTGTGTTCATTTTCTCTACTTTCTTTTTTGTGTTTCAATTTTTTTTTCTCAATCCAAAACATAAATTCATTAATAAAACAACCACAATCAACACATAGCAAATCACAAAAATTCAAATAGCCATATATATCCCAATAATTACACTCAAAGATCAGCGCAGATGAAAAGCATCAAAGCAAAATATTCAAAAAAAAAAAAACAAAGCATCAAACATTATAGCCACCCAAAATTCTAACTCAGCATGCTTTAACCCATTTCTTTGCAAATAACTATGCCACATAGTTGCTTTCAAGGTAGCCATTTCCACATTGGGACGCACCACTTTTTTATGAGAACTGGTATGTATTGGTACTTGTCTATTTTATGTATTATTTTGAATTTATTGATATTTTTTAAAATGTTTAATATATTTATATAAATAAATATAAAAATATCAAATAAATGATTATAAATAAATTTCTAATATCAATTCATCAATTATATAAAATATTATTAATAAACTCCACAAGTAAAAATTCATCATTCAATAAATTCAAAATTAAGAAAAAAAGAATAGAAGGATGAGCGGATTTTTTCAATAAAAAAAAAGATAAAGGGTGAGTGAAGATTTTTCTATGATAACGAGGTGAGTGGGTTTTGTTTATTATATTTTAAATGAAAAAGTATGCTCTAAAAAATTTTTAAACGTTAAACTTTACTTTCTACTGTAGTATTTTTTTTATTGGTCAATACATTTCAATTAAATATTTAGTCTAATAGAAAATAGTTAAAAGTTTTATATTTTTGAACATTATTCATGCAGCAGTAAGTGTACCATGTTCCGCCAAATGCGAACGGTACAAATCAAAATTTTCATTAGTATGGAAAAGGGTGTTGCTTGTTACACTAGAACCACAGCACCGGCCGGTACGGCAATTCATGGTTTTTATTATTATTTGAATACAATAAAATAAAGAGGTTTTTTTTTATTATTTTAGCCATGAATTTTAAAAAAATGTATTATATGCCCTCGTGAAATACTTGGGTTCAACGTCTCAGGTGTGGCCTGAATTCAAATTGCTCTAGTCATGTTGTTGTTAGGGCTTTACTCTCCTATTATAATTCACAAAAAAAAAAAATCAATATTCACTAACAAAAATTGTTAAAACACATTAATAATATATAAATAATTTAAAAAACCACTTTTTATATTTAAAACAAGAAAACCAAAGCAAAAATAAAATCCATTTTGAGTTGAAATGCCAAAAACAGCAGAGTAAAAAAGTAGAGAAATTAAGAAAAATAGAAAAAAAAAACTAAACCTATAAAAAATAGAGTTTCCATAGTTGGATAATTGATAGATATAGTGTCAGAACCATTTTTTTGTAAAACGGGAATCGACTAGGGTTTTGAAAACGAAAATAAACAATGGGAGTCGCCACTGATCTTTAGAAGAACTTTTCTAGAAAATAAATTCCTTTACATAAAACGGATTACATATGCGGCTTCGTCCTCATAGTCCAAGTGAAGACACCAATTTTTTTTCCTCATATTAAGACGTTATGGTCGTGTCCCATGGACTTTCTCAATAGATGTTTCTTCTAGCTCCTTGTTACTTGATCCAGGCCGTGACTCTTTGCTCGCTTATCCTCCGCGGTGTTCATAAGCTTCTTTAAGAAAATTGAGACCTGATGACTCTCGAATAACCCTTGTCGTCTTGAATCCTCAAGCAAAGTATTGTATTCTTCTGCGGACTATCAGCCCCCTCTCGTTGTTTACCTGGACTATGTTCGAACGACCGTATTATAATCCATTTTATCAAGTAACCCATTTCCTTATGACAAACTTTTCTATTTAGCAATCGAATATGAATCAACACCTCTTTTCTAAGATGATGCGATGAGATGCAATGCAATGCAATCATAAATAAAACAAAACATGTTAGCACATAAGAAATAAACAAAATAGAGTACCTATCCGGGTGATCACTAGGGGTTCGGAGTGGCTCTACCTAGGGTGGGCTCCTATGGGTTCATTATATGTAGTTTAGTTCTAAAGTAAGGGTACTTGAACCAAAAGATTCCTCAATCCTCACCCATTATAGGCTCATACGGACCAAGTTTACTTCAGGGGAATACATTTCCCTATGGCTGTACGAAGATGAAAATCTCACGAAGACATAGGTACAGATGTATCCCGAAAGCGATCCACTATCCTGCATGGAGGTGAAAACCTCACGAAGGAGTAACTTCTCACTCCCACTTAAAAGGGTAAGACCAAAATGGTCCCTATGCGATATGATGCGAGACTTAAACCACAATAATTATGAAATAACAATACGAAAAAATGCAATAATAAGATCGTAATTTTTCAAATCAGATTTTCAATTTTTGATAACAAGATAGAAAACAATCAATTTATGGCCTGACTCTCTTATTGACATCCCCAGTGGAGTTGCCAAGCTGTCGAAACCATTTTTTTTGTAAAACGGGAATCGACTAGGGTTTTGAAAACGAAAATAAACAATGGGAGTCGCCACCGATCTTTATTAGGTGTCATCGAATCACCTTTGTTTTAATAAAATATTTTGGTTTACTAAAACGACATTTTTGGTCTACGAATTTCGAGAAAACGGGTTCGAGAGTCGGTTACGTGCGAGGAAGGATTAGCACCCTTGTCACGCCGAAAATTGGTACCAAATCGATTAATTAGTGTCTTAATGTCGAAAGTTGAAAATTGAGAACGAATTTAAAATATGATCCTTTTATTAGTGTTGATTTTAAAACATTTGAATGAGTTGGAATAATCATTAAAGACCATATCGTCTCGAAGCGACAAAATGCCACATCCAGTAAGTTAGGACACGACACCCCTGATCTTTGAGAATAAGCCCGCCTTTTATTTAAAAGCACGTGAATTTTAATTTTAAAAGAATACTCAATTGTTTAGATTAAACAAGAAAAACAGAAACCCAGTAAGTTAGGGCACGGTCTCTCGAATTTCTAAATACGGAATATTGTCATTTTTTAGAACTTCTTATCTCGAGGTAATTAGATGTCACACCTAATAAGTTAGGGCACAACACTTTGTACTCTTAAGAATAAGCTTTTTATTTTAAATTTGCATTTTGTTTTAAAAGGATATTCCATTATTTAAGCTAAACGAGGAAAATCGAAACCCAGTAAGTTAGGGCACGATTTTCTTGAATTCCCAAAACACGAAATATTATCTTATTTTAAAATTTTTATTTTTGGATAAAAATGACATGCGTTTGGTATATTATGTTTTAAAGCAACATTATTTAAAGCATGAATGAGGGTTATGCTCGATGAATAATGGTAATGTGAAACAAATTTGGCGTAACAATAAATAATACACATAATACATAATATTGGAATCGTTAATCTAAAATATTAACATATATGAATAATAATAACGATAATGGAATAATATTATAAACAATAATAACAATGATGCTAATATCAATGATATGGAAATACGAACAAACAAATTATAATATACACAAGAATGACAATCACATAGCGTTGGAATTAAGCGTTGAAGGGTGTCAAGAATTGGTGGATGAAGGTTCTTTGTCTGTACAGAAGGTTACCTCTTTGAAATATGTGTCTCTTTTAAATATTTCAAAGTTTAATATTTCAGCAGAGAGGATAATGTTGAGATTTGCAAACTCTGAAACATTCTACATCTCTGGTTGGAAGGACTTGGGATCTTTATCGCAAATTGGGTTAAGATTAGTCGGGCATCGTTTCATCGGGTTTTGGAATTGTCCCCAATTGGTCTCTTTGGAAGCAGAGGAGGAGAGATTGCAACTTGACAAGATTCCAGGTGTTGAATCTCTGGAAATAAGTTATTGTGAAAGGCTCAATAGACTACCAGAAGTCTTACATGCTTTCCCATTCATTACGAGTATAGTACTCAAAGGGTGTCCAGGCTTGGTTTGTTTTACAGAGAGTAACCTTCCCCCTGCTTTAAAAGAGCTGAGGATTGTGAATTGCGTGAATTTGCAATATTTGGTTGATGAAAAAGAAAATAATAATAAGAGTATGAGCAGCAGCAGTTGTCGCCTCCAGCACTTAGAAATAAGAAGATGTCCCTCTCTAATACGGTTGTCATCAAGGGGCGATATATGCAATCGGCTTCAACATCTGGATATTGACACTTGTTCAAAGCTAAGTAGCATATTGACACTTGTTCAAAGCTAAGTAGCTTATTTTTAAACGCCAACTTACCCGTAATGCTTAAACAGCTAATTATCGGGGGTTGTCCAGTGTTGGAATGCATAGCCCAAGACTTCCTTGAAACCACTGATCTCGAAGTCATTGTCATTTCGGCTACTGAAAAAATTAAATCATTACCGCGGGGATTAGACCAGCTCAGCCATCTTCAGGAGATTCGATTATCTAGCTGTTCAAATCTGGTTCCATTTGAAGAAAGTGGGTTGCCCACCACAAATCTCAGAGTTCTCTCAATTAAGGATTGTGAAAACTTTAAAGCCCTTCCCAAGTGCATCAACAATTTCACCTCCCTTCGAGAATTAACGGTGTGGGAGTGTTCGGCTGACATATCCTTTCCAGAAGAGGGTTTCCCTACCAACCTCACATCCCTTCAAATCTCAAACGCACCCAGAATTTATACATCACTTGTTCAATGGGGATTTAACAGACTCACCTCTCTTCAAAAACTCGAAATCGGAGGTGAAGGATGCTTAAGTGTCATGTCGTTTCCAGAAGAAGGGATAGGAAGAATGCTGCCTCCTTCTCTCACCTCTATCGTAATTTATAATTTTGAGAATTTGGAATTCATGTGCTCGAAGGGCTTTCAACACCTCACCTCTCTTCAAGAATTGCAAATTGATGGTTGTCCTAACCTCACATCTCTTCCGGAAAAGGATATGCTTCTCTCGCTTGAGCAGCTACATATTTCCAATTGCCCATTGCTAGAAGAAGGGTGCAGTAGGGGTAAAGGACGAGAGTGGTCCAAGATTGCCCACATACCTTTTGTGTGGATTCAAGGCAGACAAGTCATCCCAGGGAATTAGATTGAAATTTAAGCAGCAAAATCTGGTATCGATTTCTCCACACTCAAACCACAGATGTGAAACGCATTTTAAACATTTATAAATTTCATAGCTTTTTTTTTTTTTTATCTTATTGGATCCTCATGAACAACATGACAACAGAAATCAGTCTTACATATTTTGTATTCAATTTTTGCAGGCTTTGAAGGCTAAATTGGCGAAAAATAGTGGAGAACTTCAACTCATCTGCTTCAGCTTATTTGATTTAGTAAAGCGATTAGTCAATTCTCTGCAACATTTATTCAGCAAATTGAATGTTCTGTTTTCATTTGCATCTTCTAATTTCTAAGCTATTTTTGTATATGAGAATGGGATTTTAGTTAAAAATATTTAACATTTCGTAGTACTATTAATCAATGGGTTTTTCAGAAGAACAAGTCTTTTACGTGATAGTTTGATCCTTCCAGGATTAAAGGAGGGATACAGTACACCTTACAACATGGCATTAGAGAGCTCAATTTAACACATGTAAGACAACAGAGTTCCCAAAATATTGTTCTGTCCAATCTCAAAGATGTTTAGAATTTCTCAAACCATGAATCCATTCAAAGGCTGCATCAATTCACTTGACGAGTAATTGCTTCTTTGATCATGTGGATTGAGAGACAATATCAAACTCACTGACTATGTGACTTTATCTAATCCGATTTTACTTAGAGGTCCAAAAATACTTTATATGATTTCATTTTCTAGCCAAAAATAGCAGTAACTAAGTGACTCACTATATCTTGACTCTTTTGCTTTTGACTTTGAGGTATGGGTTGAATGAAGCAAATGATATATATACTGTAGCAGTTTGGAACTAGTTTCATTGCAGCTCTCTTTTAATGTTGCTTTTCCGTTTTTCGGTCCGGTAGATTGGCATATTTTCTACCAATCTTTATATGAATTTCCCCTGCTTTGAAAGGCTTCAACTGTGATGTTATCAATGTTTATGATAGTAAGTACAGGTTTTATGGAGAAATTGTTCTTCTGACATTCCTTTCCTGTGTTGGAGCATATTTTGGTGCTTGGTATATAGTTGTAGTTGAGGAGCCAAATATGTTATTTATTTAGCCTTGTACTTTCATTCAGCTTTGGGAACCATGAAATTGGTGGCAGATAAAAGGCCAAATGGTACCACTGGGGAGGTGTACGTACCTTTGGGTGATAAACCCTTGAATGGTGGGCATCCGAAGAGGGCAATACCAGCTTATGGGCACAACAACGGCACAACGTGGTAAGTTTGGTTTCTAATGCTTTTAGTATCATCTATTTCTATATACACAAATCATGAATCTGTCTTAGGCCTCCATTGATGATTGATAAGAGGCTAGGATGTTTTAAATAAAATATTGTTTTTGACATTTGAGATTGTTGGTCACTTGTTATTTATTATTCCAAGGTATTTCTTAATACCCGAAAAGCGTATTGCTGATATTTAGAAAATTGCTCCAAGTTTGTGGATAGTTATTGGCGAGGTATTCTATTTTATGATGTAATTTCATTGTAATCTCCATTTTTTAATAGTGAATTTTATTTGTGGTTCTGCCCGTGGATGTAAGGAATACTCCCGAACCACATATATCATTGTGTTCACTTTCTCTACTTTCTTTTTTGTATTTCGAATTTCTTAATTTTTCCCTCAATCCAAAACATAAATTTATGAATAAAACAACCACAATCAATACATAGAAAACATAAAAATTCAGATAGCGATATATATCCCAATGGTTACACTCAAATATCAGCACAGATCAAAAGCATCAAAGCAAAATTTTTAAAGAAAACAAAGTATCAAACATTATAGCCACCCACAATACTAACTCAACATGCTTTAACCCATTTCTTTGCAAACAAGTATGTGACATTGGTGGACGCACCACTTTTCTATGAGAATTGGTACGAATTGGTACTAGTTTATTTCATGTATCATTTCGAATTTATCGATTTTTAAAAATATTTAATATATTTATATTAATAAATATACAAATATCAAATAAATGATTCTAAATAAATTTCAAATATAAAACTATTCATTAAATATATAAAATATTGATTAATAAACTCCATAAATAAAAACTCATCATTCATTAAATTCAAATTTAAGAAGAAAAAAAGAAGCCAAAGGATGAGGAGGGTTTTTCAATAAAAAAGCTGAAGGGTGAGTGAAGATTTTTCTATGATAAAACAGCGGCACCGGCCGGTACGACTGAAACCATGGTGTGGAACCGACCAACATGGTTGCTTCCCATTAGAAAAATCTCAACTCTTTGTAAAATGAATTTCATACATGATCAAAGCCGTTAAAGAAATATTTGTAAAATGTTAAAATGTGAGTGAATAAAGAAAAAAAGAGGTCCAGCTAACATGGCCACTTCCAAGTTAAGACTCCATTTCAATTTTTCTGTCTCACCCGTTGCTTAAAATATTAGGAAGCACCAACATGATTCTTCAAAAACATGGAGAAAAAGAAAAGCTAATGGCTTCGTTTTTTTCTAAGGAATTAATGGCTCATGAAATACTTATTTAAATCCAAGACTCAAATTTTAGCTCAAGTTCCATCAGGTTTCACTTTTAGAGCTTGAGCTTAATTTTAGATAAAAATCTAACTGTTTAAGTAAGATTAATTAATTGCCTAGTAAAAAAAAAATAATTTTGATTCTCATGCTCAAGTTTGGATTATATTGAGGATAGATTCTTTATGGCTAGAGCTTGAATTGAAAATTTTCAAACAGGAACTGAAATAAAAACTTAATAAGTACATGAATTACTTTAAGTTAATAAAATTCGAGGTAATTGGAGCTGCTCAAGCTTATAATTTGCCTTGAGGTTCTCCTAAGAAATTTGTAGACTCCATAATGGAAGGGTGATAATACTCTAGAATGACATATTTTTATGTATTAATTATATGATTATTTTGAGTATGATCCTACTAATTTGAGCTATTTATGGTTTTTTATCTTATAGGGACTAAATTGAGGACAAAAGGAAATTTAAGGGTAAAAAGCATGAATTTAAAGTTAAATTGGGCCAGCATGCGAAGTAGGAGAGAAGTGGTGTCGAAAATGCAAAATGTGGAAGATTTCGGGAGCAAAAATGCAAAAGAAGAGGTTTTTTAGCACAAATTCCAATTATATTAGGATAATTATTATGGATTATTATTTAGATTTAATTTTAGCTTTCATCTTTATTTATCCTTATTTATCTTTAATTATCTTTATTTATTTGTATTTATCTTTTAGAATTTAATTAGGAATAGATTAGGTTTCCTGACTAATCATGAGCTACTAAATTTATCTACCCGAAGGTTGTCGAAGTTCCCCAAAAAAGGATTCATTAGGCTTAGAATCTGTACTTAACCTTCTTAACGAGTATTCATCATTTCTCCGCATTACTAGGCTGATGCTTCCGTCCATGTCAATTAAAATGTGATATTTTCAACTTGTGCAAGGAAAGGCCACTTGTATATTTCAGGAAGGTTGCATAGTCGATGATCTAGCATAAGATGGTCTCACAGAAGCGATTGTTGGCTAGAGTCAGGTTCCTTTAAAATCGTAAGTCTAAATTCTTGGAGCTGTTAGTCGTAGGTGTCCTCTTCCATTATAACTGGCTTATTCTGTTTACAGATTCTATCAAATTGGTCTTAATTCTAAAAAAGAACAAATTTAACCCTCAACTTCATACATTCTGTCAATTTAGTTTTAATTCTTAAAATTTCAAAAATAAAAATAAAAAATTATTTAAAAGTCCATTTCTTTATAAAAATACATAATATTTTATAAAAATACATATAAAATTTTAAAAAAATTTATAAATAAATTAATATATATTTTTCTGATTTTCTAACCTAACTTTTATTTATTAGAATAACAACTTTTTAAATAAAAAAATTAAGGGAAACAAAAAACCATGAAAAGACTTATGCAAATCCAATTTTTCTCTTTTCTTTTTAGCATTAACGATCACCATGTTCAAGTTGGGTCAAAAACAATAATTTAAGATCAAAATGGATAAAAATCAATGTCTTCATGTTATTGCCCTGAACAAGTTTGTTGTGTTTGAAGTTGTGAAACTTAATAATTCTGTTAGTGATTTAACAGATGAGTAACCAAAATATCAAATTTCAATAACATTAGTGACTAAAATAAAAAAAATTTTAAACTTAAATGACCAGAATAAAAACATGTCACAGTTGAGTGACTATTTATATAGTTTATCCTCTTCTAAAAATATTCGGTTAATTATTTTTATTTTTAAATTATTTACCTAAAAGGCTTGATGTAAACTTTAACTCGTATATAAGAAAAAGTTGGCATCAATAATTGAATCATTTCAATTTGGCTGGTTCGTTTCTCTCTTCAGCTTTTTTCTCACAATTTCTGTCATTGGAGAGGCTTCTCCTTCTGGGTTTTTGGACCTGTTAGTGGGCAAATCGCTTGACTCTGTACTCAACTTTGTTGCTGATCATAAGCAACTCCACCAGCAGCTCAAGCAGTGGCAGACCATATTGCCTGTCAATTAATCATGATATTTAAATGGCAATTTTATTTATTTTTTGAGTGAGATAATGGCTGTTGTGCGGAAGCATGTAAAAGAGTAAAATTATTGTACTGAAAAATCACACCGAGTTCAATTCCCAGGGAAGAGAGGTGGATCACGAGGATCACTTAAGTACCAAATCTTTCCTAGCCAGAATATCCCTCTATCGTAATTTAATAGCACAATAAATAACTACAATCACACTCACAAGATATGAAAAATAAATAATAAAGAACACCAGAATTTTAACGAGGTTCGGCAAATTTCGCCTACGTCCTCGGGCACTAAAAATATATTTCACTCCAAAAATACAAGTGAAAATTTACAAATAGGGAGAGAGAACAATGCCTTAAGTAGAGAATGGCAAATTGTGGGATGATGAAAATGAGAAATGGTTAGGCCTATTTATAGTTGAGGTTCAAGGATCAATCTTGCAAAGTACCTATTCAAATAGGGACCAAAATTGCAATTATCCCTTTCCAAAAAAAAACTTTCGGTGCCTAACAAGACTATTTGCTTCAACTTGCTATAGCCACCATCTTTGAAAAGTCAAAGATGGGCTATAACCAATGGTTTCCCACATAGGGGACCCAACAAATCTCCCCCTCCAACTATGTGGGGAATGCCTCCATCCCTGAGATCAAACAACATGCTTCAAACTTTCCTCTTGGTAAAGCCTTTGTCAACATATCAGCACCATTATCATCAGTATGTATCTTCTCAAGCTTTAGCAGCTTAGCTTCAAGAACATCTCGTATCCAATGGTACCGAACATCAATATGCTTAGATCTAGCATGAAAAGTTGGGTTCTTACCAAGATGAATAGCACTCTGGCTATCACAATACAAGACATACTTCTCCTGAGTAAAACCAAGCTCATGCATAAACTTCTTCATCCAAAGCATCTCCTTACATGCTTCGGTTGCTGCAATGAACTCTGATTCAGTGGTGGACAATGCAACACATTTTTGCAATCTCGATTGCCATGCCACAACTCCCCCTGCATAAGTGATCAAGTAACCTGAAGTAGATCTCCTCGAGTCAATATCTCCGGCCATGTCTGAATCTGTATAGCCAACAAGAACAGGTTTCTTATTGCCGAAACAAAGTTTCATGTTGGAAGTGCCACGAAGATATCTCATAATCCACTTCACTGCATTCCAATGCTCTCTGCCTGGGTTAGAAAGAAAACGACTGACTGTACCAACAGCATAAGCCAAGTCTGGCCTCGTACAAACCATTGCATACATCAGACTCCCCACGGCTGAAGAGTAAGGAATTTTCTGCATCTCTTCCTTCTCCTTTTCTGTGGAAGGACTATGCTTAATACTCAATCTGAAGTGCGTAGCAAAGGGAGTGCTCACCGCTTTAGCTTTGTCCATGCTGAACCTTTGAAGTACTTTCTCGATGTACCTCTCTTGTGATAACCATAATTTCTTGGCCTTTCTATCACGTGTCAACTTTATGCCAAGAATTTGCTTTGCTGGCCCTAAATCCTTCATTGCAAAGGATTTACTCAACTCTTGCTTCAACTTCTCAATTCTAGAAGCATCCTGACCAACAATAAGCATGTCATCAACATAGAGCAGAAGAATTATAAAATCATCACCAGAGAATCTCTTAACAAACACACAATGATCAGAAGTAGTCTTCTTGTAGCCTTGCTCCCCCATAACAGACTCAAACTTCTTATACCATTGCCTTGGAGCTTGCTTCAAACCGTACAAGCTCTTCTTCAATCTGCACACGTAGTCTTTTTTCCCTTGTGCAATAAACCCCTCTGACTGCTCCATGTAAAGCTCTTCTTCCAAGTCACCATGAAGAAAAGCAGTTTTCTCGTCCATTTGTTCAACCTCTAAGTCATAACAGGCTGCCAAACTCAGTATAGTTCTAATAGAGGACATCTTTACAACCGGAAAAAAATATTTCTTCAAAATCAATCCCCTTTTTCTGAGTATAACCCTTGACGACCAATCTAGCCTTGTATCGTGGAGATGAAGACTTTTCTTCTTGCTTCAACCTGTAAACCCACCGATTCTTCAAGGCTCTTTTGCCCTTGGGCAGTTTCACCAACTCAAAGGTATGGTTTTCATGCAAGGATTGAAGTTCATCTTTCATCGCTTCAATCCACTGATTTTTGCATTCACTCTCCATAGCCTCTTCATAACATTCAGGTTCTCCTCCGTCAGTTAAAAGAACATATTCATCAGAAGAATACCTGACAGAAGATCTTTGATCTCTAGAAGACCTTCGAAGTGGAACTGCTGGTGGAGCTATATGTGCTTGTTGTTGATCGTTCACAACATCATCAATGGGAGCATCAAAGTCACCTATATTCTGATGGTCATTAGTAACATCACCATGCATATTATCCTGTATAGGAGCTGGTGAAGAGTTTAGGGGAACCGGATTCACATCGATCAAATCATTATTGTCTTGTGAATTCACTTTCTCCGTCTTATCAATGTCATCGATGGTCTGATCCTCAATGAAGACAACATCTCTGCTTCTCACGAGTTTCTTCTGAACTGGATCATAGAGTCTGTAACCAAACTCACCATCTAGACCATAACCAATAAAAATGCATTGTCGAGTCTTGGCATCCAACTTGGATCTTTCATCCTTTGGAACATGAACAAATACTTTACAACCGAACACACGTAGGTGATCATATGACACGTCTTTGCCAAACCAAACTCTATCTGGCACATCACCTCGCAAAGGAACACTAGGAGACAGATTTATCACATGTGTTACAGTATTCAAAGCTTCAGCCCAAAATGATCTTGGCAGCTTTGCATCTGACAACAAACATCTGACTCTCTCAATCAGTGTTCGGTTCATTCTTTCAGCTAACCCATTTAACTGTGGAGTCTTTGGTGGTGTTCTCTGATGTCTGATTCCCTGTCGCAGACAATACTCATGAAACGGGCCTGTGTACTCGCCTCCATTATCAGTACGAATGCACTTCAACTTCTTCCCCGTTTCTCTTTCAACTGATGCATGAAACTGTTTAAACACCTCAAAGACTTGATCTTTAGACTTTAAAGTGTAAACCCATAGCTTTCTCGAATAGTCATCAATGAAAGTCACAAAATAAAGTGCACCGCCAAGTGACCTTACTTTTATCGGACCACAGACATCTAAATGGACCAACTCTAGTAACTCTGATTTTCTATGAGGAGGATGGCTCCTGAATGAAACTCTTCTCTGCTTTCCTGCTAGACAATGAGCACAATCCTTCAGTGAAACATTCTTCAAACCTGAAAGTTGATTCTTCCTTGCTAAATAGTTAAGCCCCTTTTCACTCATGTGACTGAGTCTTTTATGCCACAACTCAGTTGAGCTGTCATTCACTGTCACATTCACCGTCTCTCGAGAAGCTGAAGCTTGCATCAAATATAAATTTGAGCTCTTCTTTCCTCGAGCCACAACCAAGGAGCCTTTAGTCAGCTTCCATTGCCCTTCACTGAAGGTGTTACAGAATCCCTCATCATCAAGCTTTCCTGCAGAGATCAAATTCAAACGGATATCCGGTGCGTGTCTGACATCCTTGAGAGTTAACTTTGTTCCATTGTTACTCACCAAGTGAACATCTCCCATACCAACAACCGGAACCAAACCGTCATTACCCATCTTCAATACCCCAAAATCACCAGGAGTATAAGATGTGAAGAAATCCTTCCTCGACGTGACATGAAGTGATGCACCAGTATCAATCACCCAACTAGCCTCGTCACATGCTAAGTTGACCAAATTCTCATCACGAATGACCAACAAATCTTCACGAGTAGCAGTAGCAACACGCTCGGATTTTTCATCATCGTTCCGATCGTGTTTATCACCACCTTTGTTCTCTTTCTTCCACTTGAAGCAATATTTTTTGATATGGCCTTTCTTGCCACAATAATTGCACTCAAGATTCTTGTATCTTGGTCTTGACTTGCTTCGGCTTTTATCTCTACCCTTTCCATCTTTGTCTCTGTTCCTCCCCCTGTTCTCGGTAACCAGCACCTCGGACTGTGATGTAGAACCCTGAGATCGTCTTCTGACCTCTTCATTCAATACACCACTCTTGGCCAAATCCAAGGTAATAATACCCTGTGGGGCAGAATTAATGAGCGAAACCCGAAAAGTCTCCCAAGAGTCTGGTAGAGTAGCAAGCAACCAAAGCCCTAAGATCTCGTCATCAAATTGGACACCCATACCAAGCAACTGATTCATCACGCTCTGAAATTCGCTCACATGGTCAGCTGTAGACGTTCCTTCTTTGTATTTCAACGCCATCATTTTCTTCAGCAAAAACAACTTGTTATTGCCCGATCTCGAAGCATACAAGCTTTCAAGCTTCTCCCACAATGTTCGAGCATGTGTCTCCTGATCAATGTGATTGTAAACATTTTCTTCAACAAATTGCCGAATAAAGCCACACACTTGTTGATGCTCAAATTCCCATTCTTCATTACTTTTCGAATCGGGTTTTTGAGTAGCAAAGACCGGAAGATGCAGGGCCTTCACAAATAACAAGTCCTTCATTTTATTCCGCCAAAGTTGATAATTTGTGCCATTCAACATAATCATCTTGCTCGTATTGATTTCCATAATTATTTGAAACAATAACCGAGCTCTGCTATTTTTCTCCTCAATCCCAACTACTGTATACGTGAACAGTGTCGTATACGTAAATAGTGCCGCAAACGATCGTACTCCCCAAGTACGAACCTAGCTCTGATACCAATTGTTGTGCGGAAGCGTGTAAAAGAGTAAAATTATTGTACTGAAAAATCACACCGAGTTCAATTCCCAGGGAAGAGAGGTGGATCACGAGGATCACTTAAGTACCAAATCTTTCCTAGCCAGAATATCCCTCTATCGTAATTTAATAGCACAATAAATAACTACAATCACACTCACAAGATATGAAAAATAAATAATAAAGAACACCAGAATTTTAACGAGGTTCGGCAAATTTCGCCTACGTCCTCGGGCACTAAAAATATATTTCACTCCAAAAATACAAGTGAAAATTTACAAATAGGGAGAGAGAACAATGCCTTAAGTAGAGAATGGCAAATTGTGGGATGATGAAAATGAGAAATGGTTAGGCCTATTTATAGTTGAGGTTCAAGGATCAATCTTGCAAAGTACCTATTCAAATAGGGACCAAAATTGCAATTATCCCTTTCCAAAAAAAACTTTCGGTGCCTAACAAGACTATTTGCTTCAACTTGCTATAGCCACCATCTTTGAAAAGTCAAAGATGGGCTATAGCCAATGGTTTCCCACATAGGGGACCCAACAATGGCAATATTAAAATGAGCCAAAACCATAGGCAGAGGAGTAGAAAATTCACTAATGTTGAAAACCGAATGATACAAGAAGAGTTTTGACAACAACTATATAAAGGTCGAAAAACTCTTGGCCTTTCACCTCACAAATCACCTTATTTTACCATTGTATTTTATTTCTTTAACAAGTTATGAGATTCGGACCAAACAACTCTAACAATATTAATATTAAAAAGATATTAATTATGAGAGAAATTCACTTCTTAATAACTTTTAAAGCCTTTTGTTACCTACCCATTAATTCCCTTTTGATGGAATCCATTGTGACTTACTGAAGAAAAATGTTCAGTTCTAGAAATACACACTTCGGAAGAACTTAACTTGGGTCAACTGCCAAAAAGAATTTAAGTATGAATCTTGGAATCTGAATTTTAGTATCCTCACAGCTTCCACTGTATTGAAATCTCGAGCGGCCATTCAATTTTCCTCCAAATTAAATAATATATATGGAGAATTTCCTTCTTGGACAATATATTCTATAAGACAGACACAATAGTGAACAAGTCTTCCTTTTTAATTATGTCCACCTTTAGCGTTGACAATAAAGAAGTGCAAGGCTTCAGTTTCTCAGAAAATGGTATAGCACCCTCTAAATGACAAGCAATTTATAAAGCAGATTAAGAAATTGGTAGCAGATAAAAGGCCAAATGGTACCACCGGGGAGCTGTACATACCTTGGGGTGATAAAGCCTTGAATGATGGGCATCCAAAGAGGGCAATACCAGCTTATGAGCACAACAACAGCACAACATCGTTGGTCGACGGATCTTGACAAAAGGAATGGAGGGAAATACCCTTCTTAGGTCTCCATTGATGATTGATAAGATGCTAGGATGTTTTATATAAATGATTGATTTTGACATTTTGAGATTGAAAAAAAGTTGTTGGTCACTTGTTATTTATTGTTGCTAGGTATTTCTTAAAATGTGGAAAGTGTACAACCGTTGATCATTTAGAAGTTTGCTCAAAGTTCGTATATAGATTTTTGGTGAGGTATTTTATTTTACGATGTAATTCCATTGTAATCTCCATTCATTAATAGTGAATTTCATTTTTTGTTCTATCTTCTTTTCTTGTTTCAAATTTCTTAATTAATCAATGCTTCGATCAATCAAATAATATGTAAACTTACAAGGTACAATATACAATATAATATATCACTATCCTTGAAGGCTAGTGCTTTTCTAAAGAGCCAATCAATTAACACCCAATTGAGATTGTAGGAGGAAGGCTTTTCTAAAGAGGGTACAGAGGAAATTTAGAAGAGAACGTGAAAGCTAATGAGTAACTTTGAAAGCTGTCATGCATGGTATTTATAAGGATTTCATTGCCTAAATTTAGCAAAAGTAAGTTGATTGAATTAGTTAAAACTAGTTTAGAGACGGTTTAGTGAATCTGAACTTAACTAAAAATAGCTTCAACCGATTAGGTTATATTTAGCCAAGTGAAATATAGGTGTTACAAGTTCACTTTTCTTTGACTCTAAAAAATTCAGTAAAAATAAGTCCAAAAACAAAAAGGCTCAAATGTGCACAAGTTTACCTTAGTTCTTACTAAGTTCAATGAAATATAATGACTTATAAATAAGGACTCAAGGTCATTCTTTAACAATGTGATATTTATGTAGTTCCTTGAAATACATGAAAACTTTCAATAATCTCTCACATAGTTCAAAAGGTTAAGTTACAATTTTAGCTGAGTGTTTCGATATATGCAATAATCATATTGTCATTTGGACTATGAACCAGAATTTTTAACAAATGAGACATAATTTATTTCAATAATTGGTGAAATAAGTTTCTATGAACCAATTATTTAATTTGTAACTAACTTTCTCACTTACCACATTATGTGATTCATTCTTGAATACGGTTGTGTGCTAATAGGCCATGCACGCACCTGGTTTTCATGAATGCTCTATAGGTTGCCAAAGATCTCATAGAAGCGACCCCATTTTACACTCATATATGTCAACCCATTAAGTGTATTCTATAGAGCAATACACCACCTATAAAGGATATGGATTTTATTAAAAGCTTTTACTCATCCTTAGCATCCATGTAGTTATTTGTTTAAACAATATTTATACCAACTACTTATTTGGACACGCCAATGTGTTTTTTGGTAGATCGAATAAGACAATCGATAGTGTTGATTCTTTCAACTATAAGCTTATTAATATCTAATCAACGAATTCATTTTAACTTGGTGCCAAAACAACTTTATGAGATGATGGTATTTATCTCTTAAACCAGAGAAATAACAAATACTGAAACAAAGACTTTAAAGTACGATTTCGAATCTTACGACTCTCTCCCAAATTGACTCTCAACTTAAAGCTAGATGGAAAGTTTAATTACTTATGAAATTAAGCATACTCGTATAAAGGGTTCAACAAAAATTAAATAAAAGAAATAAACAAATAACAAATATTGGAATGAATTGCTGTCAATATATATAAAACTCAAAATGCCTAATCCAACTTAAATTCTTTAGTCTAATCCAATATAAAAGAGTTATCTAAAAAATATCAAAAGATAAAATACTAGAAAATTAAAATATATTATCCTAATAAAAAATTAAAAGTACTCTCTTTCTTTTTCGAACCCTATTTGATGGTTTGATAGTTAAGTGTGTTCACTGTACCAAGTGTAGATAGAGTTCGAATTACGTTAGTCATGCTTGTTATTCAGGCTTTGCCTAAAAGAGATTTTTTTTTTTCCTTACAAATAAATCCCAAAATAAAGTTCTTAAAGATAGATCATGGCCCAAAACTTTTACAACAACTTGCATTTCAGACTTTTTTTACTTTCTAAGTTTACTTTTGTACCTAATCAAAAATCAAATAATAAACCCAAAATTAATGATATCTAATTAAGAATTTATCAAATTTAAGAACAATAAACATGTAAAATGAGCATATTATCAAATATACTATGTATCAGTAATTAATCAATTAAATTTTTTTTTAGATTTTTTAATTATTGAATCAAATTAGAACATATTTTAACACAAGTGAATTAGAAATTTGTTTTCAAATTTGCATTCGAACTCACAAATTTACATATACCAAATAAGATGAAAATTTGGAATTTTTTTTTTTAAAAAAGGGATGAATTTGTTTTCATTCCCAAAAACAAAGACTGACATGTGCTTGCTATATTGCATGTTAATTAAAGTACAAATATGGGAATTGGATGCCATTGCCTTGGAACTCAACGTTCATTTACTTGGAAATTGGGATAATGGAGAAAAGCATCAAAATTCATAAACAATGTGGGTTGGTGGCTCAGCCATTGTCTTTTTCCGCCTTCTTTATTCGTTTCACTGCCCAAAAACCACTTGTGCTCTATTTTATTTATCAGACTATCAGCTCACTGCCTCCTACTCTGATTTTTTCAACTTTCACTGATTATACACAATCTCCATTCCGTTCCTGAATTTCCATTTGTCTTCTTCATTTCTCTCTTCTGCTTCCTTCTCATAATTTCACCATGTCTGTCATTGGAGAGGCTGCTCTGTCTGTGTTTCTGGAGCTGTTGGGGGGCAAGTTGCTCGACTCTGCGCTCAACTTTGTTGCTGATCATAAGCAACTCCACCCGCAGCTCAAGCAGTGGCAGTCCATATTGCCCGATATCCAAGCAGTGTTGGACGATGCAGAGGAGAAGCAGATTAAGAACATGGGTGTGAAGAAATGGTTGGAAGATCTCCAGGACTTGGCTTACGATGTGGATGACATCTTGGATGAGTTCGCTTATGAAGAGTTACGTCTCAAGCTCAACAAATCGCAAGCTCAAGCCAGCACTAGCAAGGTATGGAAACTCATTCCTACCTGCTGTACCAGTAGTAATTTCACTCCCACTTCTTTCCTGTTTAAGAATTCCATGATTGCCAAGGTGAAAGAGATCACTGATAGACTGAATAGTTTGACTACTCGAAGTAGTAGTTTGGGGTTGAGTGACATCTTGTCTCAAGCTCCAACCTCCAAGGGAAAGCAACCCAGGCTGCAACCAACTTCCGTACTGGATGGAGTTGTGGAGTATGTTGGTAGACAGAAGGAGAAGACAGAAATGATTGAGTTGCTCAAAGGTAATAACTCCAATGGAGTTTCAGTCCTTTCCATCGTGGGCATGGGAGGGATGGGTAAAACAACTCTTGCTCAGCTTGTTTACAATGACGCCACCATCAACGAGTCTTTTGATCTCAAGGCCTGGGTATGCGTTTCTGATAATTTTGATGCAATTGCTATAACAAAGGCAATTTTACAGTCCATCACTTCTGATTCATGTGATTACAGTAACTTGGATTTACTTCAAGTTAAGTTGAAGGATAAGTTGTCTGGGAAAAGATTCTTGCTTGTCTTAGATGACATTTGGAACGAGAATTATAATGATTGGACCATCTTACGGTCTCCGTTTGGAGCAGGGACCACTATCATTGTAACCACTCGTCTTCAAATTGTTTCATCTGTTGTGGATCCGCTCAAAGCTTTTCATTTGGATAAGCTATCAGATGATGATTGTTTATCCATATTTACACAACATGCATTAAAAGCAAGAAATTTCGATGGACATCCCCAGTTCAAAGAAATTGGAGAGAAAATTATTAGAAGGTGCAATGGCTTGCCTTTGGCTGCAAAAGCTATTGGAAGCATGGTACGCACGGTTAAATATCATCGAGAATGGGAAAGAATATATGAGAGTGAGATATGGAACTTACCAGAAGAGCAGTGTGGCATAATTCCAGCATTGCGATTAAGCTACCATCATCTTCCGTCATACTTGAAACGATGTTTTGCATATTGCTCCATACTTCCTAAAGATTATGAATTTGAAGAAGAAGAAATTATCTTGTTATGGAGAGCGGAAGGTCTCTTGCAACAAAAAGCTATGCCTCAAGTTAAAGATATTGGAAATCAATATTTTCAAGATCTAGTGTCGAGGTCATTTTTTCAGATATCCAGTAAAGATGAGCCCCGATTTGTAATGCATGACCTCATCAATGATTTAGCTCAAATAGTTGCAGGAGACATATGCTCCAAACTGGAGGGTGATATGCAACAAAAGTTCTCAAATCGCACTCGACATTCTTCTTTTATTGTCAGTAGATATGACACAGTGAAGAAGTTCGAAGCATTTGATCAAGTGAACTCTTTACGTACTTTTCTACCTTTACAGTTGTCACATTATTGGCGGCCTCATTTAGCTAATGTTGTTTTGGTTGATTTGTTGCCGAGACTTGGCAATTTAAGGGTGCTTTCTTTGAGAGGGTATATGATCACTGAGTTGCCTGATGTTTTTGACAATTTAAAACATCTTCGCTCCTTAAATTTTTCTGACACCAAAATCGGATGCCTACCTGATTCTTTGTGCACTCTCTACCACTTGGAAATTTTATTATTAAAAAATTGTTATAAGCTTCAAAGGCTACCTTCAAAGATGGGAAACCTTGTCAACTTGTATTATCTTGATATCAGAGGTGCGAGATCAATAGAAAGGATTCCTTTTAGAATTGATAAGCTAACGAATCTTGAAAGGTTATCAAATTTTATAATAGCTGAAGGTGATGGACATAGTGTCAGAGAATTGAAATATTTGTCAAACCTCAAAGGTGATTTCTGTCTTTCTGGGTTGGAGAATGTTAATGGTGAAGATGCAGGGGAAGCCAAGTTAAATGAGAAGCAGGGGATTGATCGATTGGTATTGAAATGGAGTTGGCACTTTCAGAATGATACAAGGAAAAAAGAAGTTGAAGAATGGGTGCTAGACTCTCTTCATCCTTCGAAAAAGCTTGAGCAACTCGTCATTCAGAATTATGGTGGTGCAAAATTCTCTACTTGGATTGCAGATTCTTCCTTCAAAAATATGTGGTCATTGGAGCTTCACGACTGTAAAAATTGCAAATCCCTACCATCGATTGGAAGGTTGCCGTTGTTAAAAGATCTTTCAATTAGTGGTTTGGATCAAGTACACAAGATTGGTGCTGAGTTGTTTGGAGAAAATCAATCAAATGCTTTTGCATCATTAGAGTCTCTGCGTTTTCGCAATATGCTGAATTGGGAGGAGTGGGACCTATGTGAAGATGATGAGCAAGTATCGAAATTTCCCAGCCTTTGTGAGCTTTCACTTGAAAGATGTCCTCAATTGTTGGGAAGGTTGCCAACCATCCTTCAATCCCTGCAGAAACTTGACATCTTTGAGTGCTCAAGTTTGGTTGCTTCAATTTCAAGTTTTCCCTTGCTGAGTGAATTAACGGTTAGAGGGTGTGAAGAATTGGTGGATGAAGGTTCTTTGTCTGTACAGAAGGTTACCTCTTTGAAATATGTGTCCCTTTCAAATATTTCAAAGTTTAATATTTCAGCAGAGAGGATAATGTTGAGATTTGCAAACTCTGAAACATTCAACATCTCTGGTTGGAAGGACTTGGGATCTTTATCGCAAATTGGGTTAAGATTAGTCGGGCATCGTTTCATCGGGTTTCGGAATTGTCCCCAATTGGTCTCTTTGGAAGCAGAGGAGGAGAGATTGCAACTTGACAAGATTCCAGGTGTTGAATCTCTGGAAATAAGGGATTGTGAAAGGCTCAATAGACTACCAGAAGTCTTACATGCTTTCCCATTCATTACGAGTATATTACTTGAAGGGTGTCCCGGCTTGGTTTGTTTTGCAGAGAGTAACTTTCCCCCTGCTTTAAAAGAGCTGAGGATTGAGAATTGCGTGAATTTGCAATATTTGGTTGATGAAAAAGAAAATAATAATAAGAGTATGAGCAGCAGCAGTTGTCGTCTCGAGCACTTACATATAAGAAGTTGTCCATCTCTAATACGGTTATCATCAAGGGGCGATATATGCAATCTGCTTCAACATCTGGATATTGGGAATTGTTCAAAGCTAAGTAGCTTATTTTTAAACGCCAACTTACCCGTAATGCTTAAACAGCTAATTATCGGGGGTTGTCCAGTGTTGGAATGCATAGCCCAAGACTTCCTTGAAACCACTGATCTCGAAAGCATTGTCATTTGGGGTGCTGAAAAAATTAAATCATTACCACGGGGATTAGACAAGCTCAGCCATCTTCAGGAGATCCGATTATCTAGGTGTTCAAATCTGACTCCATTTGAAGAAAGTGGGTTGCCCACCACAAATCTCGGAGTTCTCTCAATTAAGGATTGTGAAAATTTTAGAGCCCTTCCCAAGTGCATCAACAATTTCACCTCCCTTCGAAAATTAAAGGTGTGGGAGTGTTCGGCTGACATATCCTTTCCGGAAGAGGGTTTCCCTACCAACCTCACATCCCTTCAAATCTCAAACACACCCAAAATTTATACATCACTTGTTCAATGGGGATTTAACAGACTCACCTCTCTTCAAAAACTCGAAATCAGCGGTGAAGGATGCTCAAGTGTCATGTCGTTTCCAGAAGAAGGGATAGGAAGAATACTGCCTCCTTCTCTCACCTCTATCGGAATTAATAATTTTCAGAAGTTGGAATTCATGTGCTCGAAGGGCTTTCAACACCTCACCTCTCTTCAAAAATTGCGAATTTATGGTTGTCCTAACCTCACATCTCTTCCCGAAAAGGATATGCTTCTCTCGCTTGAGCAGCTATATATTTTCAATTGCCCATTGCTAGAAGAAGAGTGCAATAGGGGTAAAGGACGAGAGTGGTCCAAGATTGCCCACATACCTTTTGTGTTTATTCAAGGCGAACAAGTCATCCCAAGAAAATTAGATTGAAATTTAAGCAGTAAAATTTGGTGTCGATTTCTCCACACTCAAACCACAGGTGTGAAACGCATTTTAAACATTTATAAATTTCATAGCTTTTTTTTTTTTTAATATCTGATTGTCCTCATGGACAACATGATAACATAAATCAGTCTTATATATTTTGCATTCAATTTTTGCAGGCATTGAAGGCTAAATTGGCGAAAAATAGTGAACTTCAACTCATCTGCTTCAGCTTATTTGATTTAGTAAAGCGGTTAGTCAATTCTATGCAACATCTATTCAGCAAATTGAATGTTCTGTTTTCATTTGCATCTTCTAATTTCTAAGCTATTTTGGTATATGAGAATGGGATTTTAGTTAAAAATATTTGACATTTCGTAGTACTCTTAACCAATGGTTTTTCAGAAGAACAAGTCTTTTAGGTGATAGTTTGATCCTTCCAGGATTAATGGAGGGATACACTACACGTTACAACATGGCATTAGAAAGCTCAATTTAACACATGTAAGACAACAGATTTTCCAAAATATTGTTCTGTCCAATCTCAAAGATGTCCATCTTAGTTTTCCGAATTTCTCAAACTATGAATTTCTCAAATCCATCTTACTTTATATGATTTCATTTTCTAGCCAAAAATAGCGGTAACTAAGTGACTCACTAGATCTTGACTCTTTTGCTTTTGACTTTGAGGTATGGGTTGAATGAAGCAAATGATATATATACTGTGGCAGTTTGGAACTAGTTTCATTGCAGCTCTCTTTTAATGTTGCTTTTCAGCTTCCCGGTCCGGTAGATTGGCATATTTTCTACCAATCTTTATATGAATATCCCCTGCTTTGAAAGGCTTCAACTGTGATGTTATCAATGTTTATGATAGGGTAAGTACAGGTTTTATGGAGAAATTGTTCTTCTGACATTCCTTTCCTGTGTTGGAGCTTATTTTGGTGCTATGTATGTAGTTGTAGTTGAGGAGCCAAATATGTTATTTATTTAGCCTTTGACTTTCATTCAGCTTTGGGAACCATGAAATTGGTGCCAGATAAATGTTGGAACATTGGCAGCAACAAAAGAAGAAAACAGAGAACACAGAACAATGAAACAAGATTCAAGAAATATTTTTACTTGCTCACAAATGTGCAGCAAGGGAGCTTATGGCTTTTAGCTCATGTTTGCTCACTCATTCAATAAGAAAACAATACATTTATAGCCAAATACATCACCAAATACTACCTACTACCACTAAGTAGCCTAGTTACTTGTAAAACATTGCTTGTGCACATAAACAAGCCACCTAAACTAGTCATTCAACACCTAAACAAACATATTAAGCTGTCATCAGCTTGTTCATTTTCAACTAAGTTACTTAACAAAGTAACTAAACAGCCTTGCTGTTACAGCAAGCATTAGTGCTGCAGCAAAAATGTGCTAGCTGCATTCACTTAACCAAAATGTAACAGCAGCATGGTTGGCCATTTCCAACAATAAAAGGCCAAATGGTACCACTGGGGAGGTGTACGTACCTTTGGGTGATAAACCCTTGAATGGTGGGCATCCAAAGAGGGCAATACCAGCTTATGGGCACAACGATGGCACAACGTGGTAAGTTTGGTTTCTAATGCTTTTAGTATCATCTATTTTTATCTACACAAATCATGAATCTGTCTTAGGTCTCCATTGATGATTGATAAGAGGCTAGGATGTTTTAAATAAAGTATTGTTTTTTACATTTGAGATTGTTGGTCACTTGTTATTTATTATTGCAAGGTATTTCTCAATACCCGGAAAGCGTGTAGCTGATGTTCATTTAGAAAATTGCTCCAAGTTTGTGGATAGTTATTGGCGAGGTATTCTATTTTATGATGTAATTTCATTGTAATCTTCATTTTTTAATAGTGAATTTCATTTTTGGTTCTGCCCGTGGACGTAAGGAATATTCCCGAACCACGTATATCATTGTGTTCACTTTCTGTATTTTCTTTTTTGTGTTTTTAATTTTTTAATTTTTTCCCTCAATCCAAAACATAAATTTGTTAATAAAACAACCACAATCAATACATAGCAAATCATAAAAATTCAGATAGCCATATATATCCCAATGGTTACACTTAAATATCAGCACAGATCAAAAGCATCAAAGCATAATTTTCAAAGAAAACAAAGTATCAAACATGCTTTAACCCATTTCTTTGCAAATAAGTATGCCACATTGGTGGACGCACCACTTTTCTACGAGAAGTGGTACGAATTGGTACTAGTCTATTTCGTGTATCATTTAAAATTTATCGATATTTTTCAAAGTATTTAATATATTTATATTAATAAATATACAAATATCAAATAAATGATTCTAAATAAATTTCAAATATAAAACTATTCATCAAATATATAAAATATTGATTAATAAACTTCACAAATAAAAACTCATCATTCAAAAAATTCAAATTTAAGAAGAAAAAAAGAAGTCAAAGGATGAGGAGGGTTTTTCAATAAAAAAGCTGAAGGGTGAGTGAAGATTTTTCTATGATAAAAGGGTGTGTTGTTTGTTGCGCTATAGCACAAGAACAGCGGCATCGGCCGGTACGACTGAAACCATGGTGTGGAACTGACCAACATGGTTGCTTCCCATCAGAAAAAGCTCAACTCTTTGTAAAATGAATTCAATACATGATCCAAGCCATTAAAGAAATATTTGTAAAATGTTAAAATGTGAGTGAATAAAGAAAAAAAGAGGTCCAGCTGAGATGGCCACTTTCAAGTTACTACTCCATTTCAATTTTTCTGACTCACCCGTTACTTGAAAATATTAGGAAGCACCAACATGATTCTTCAAAAACATGGAGAAAAAGAAAAGCTAATGGCTTCGTTTTTTTTCTAAGCAATTAATGGTTCATGAAATACTTATTTAAATCCAAGACTCAAATTTTAGCTTAAGTTCCATCAGGTTTCACTTTTAGAGCTTGAGCTTAATTTTAGATTTAATTATTAAGGATTATTGTTTAGATTTAATTTTAACTTTTATCTTTATATATCATTATTTATCTTTAATTATTTTTATTTATTTGTATTTATCTTTTAAAATTTAATTAGAAATAGGGGATGGGGTGACACAAATTTAACTCATCTTTTCTGTAAACACTCTCTCCTCTATTAAGTTTAGCTTTTTGTTCTTTTCATATTTTTTCAATAAAAATCTCATTTCCATTACTTTTATTTTTTTCTTAAAAATATTAGCCACTAAATCTATCTAGCTGAAGGTTGTCAAAGTTCCCCAAAAAAGGGTTCATGAGGCTTAAAATTCATACTTAGCCGTCGATGTCCCTTAAAAGGTGATCTTTTTAACTTTGTAAGGAACGACCGCTTTGTATATTTTGGGAAGGTTGCACAGTCGATGATCTAGCATAAAATGGTCCCACAGAAGCGATTGTTGGAGCTGGTGGTTGTAGACGTCATCTTCCACTATAACTGGCTTATTCTGTTTACAGATTCTATCAATTTGGTCTTAATTCTAGAAAAGAACAAATTTAACCCTCAACTTCATACATTTTGTCAATTTAGTCTTAATTCTTAAAATTTCAAAAATAAAAAATAAGAAATTATTTAAAAGTCCATTTCTTTATAAAAAAATACATAATATTTTATAAAAATACATATAAAATTTTAAAAACATTTATAAATAAATTAATATATATTTTCTAATTTTCTAACCTAACTTTTATTTATTAGAATAACAACTTTTTAAATAAAAAAATTAAGGGAAAACAACCATGGAAGGACTTATGCAAATCCAACTTTTCTCTTTTCGTTTTAGCATTAACGACCACCATGTTCAAGTTGGGTTAAAAACAATAATTTAAGGTCAAAATGGATAAAAATCAATGTCTTCATGTTATTGCCCTGAACAAGTTTGTTGTGTTTGAAATTGTGAAACTTAATAATTCTGTTAGTGATTTAACAAATGAGTGACTAAAATATTAAATTTTAATAACATTAATGACTAAAATAGAAAATTTTAAACCTAAATGACCAGAATAAAAACATGTGACAGTTGAGTGAGTATTATTTATATAGTTTATCCTCTTCTAAAAATATTAGGTTAATTATTTTTATTTTAAAATTATTTACCTAAAAGCCTTGATGTAAACTTGAACTCGTATATAAGAAAAAGTTGGCATCAATAATTGAATCATTTCAATCGCTTGACTCTGTACTCAACTTTGTTGCTGATCATAAGCAACTCCACCAGCAGCTCAAGCAGTGGCAGACCATATTGCCTGTCAATTAATCATGATATTTAAATGGCAATTTTTTTTTTTTTTGAGTGAGAAGATGACAAATATTGAATTGAGCCAAAACCGCAATAGGTTGTTTTGGCGATAAAATTATGGGAAATAATATTATTGATCTTAACTGAAATTACAAATATGGGCATTTGATGGCATTGCCATGGAGCTCAACGTTCATTTACTTGGAAATAGGGATAATGGACAAAAGCAAGAGAAGAGCATCAAAATTCATAAACAAAATGGGTGGGTGGCTCAGCCTTTGTCTTTTTCCGCCTTCTTTAATCGTTTCACATCAAAAGCAGCCTCCCAACACCCACTTGGCCTCTATTTTATTTATCAGACTTCCACCTCTCATTGCTGTTTTAGTCCCATGTATCTGACTGCCCTCAGGAACAAAATGATAATAGCAATCAGTTGTATATATTTTGTATTCAATTTTGCAGGCATTGAAAGCTATATTCTACGGATTTGCTATAGCTTATTTGATTTGATAAAGCGGTTACTTAATTCTCTGCAACATTTATTCAGCAAATTGAATATTCTGTTTTCATCTGCATCTTCTAATTTCTAAGCTTCTTGATAACGGGACATTTTAGACCATAGTTGTGTTAAAATTTTACATTATTATAGTATCAAAATATATATAATTATATCACACTTTACATTTGCATAATTTACAGTAATGGTGTCAAAACTGAACTTAAAAAACTTGAGTTAACTTGAAATTTGATACCCAAAATTTAACTCAAGCTCAATAACCATTGTATTTTATTTCTTTAACAAGTTATGAGATTCGGACCAAACAACTCTAACAATATTAATACTAAGAAGATATTATGAGAGAAATTCACTTCTTAATAACTTTTAAAGCCTTTTGTTACCTACCCATTAATTCCCTTTTGATGGAATCCATTGTGACTTACTGAAGAACAATGTTCAGTTCTAGAAATACACACTTCGGGAGAACTCAACTTGGGTCAACTGCCAAAAAGAATTGAAGTATGAATCTTGGTATCTGAATTTTGGTATCCTCACAGCTTCCACTGTATTGAAATCTCGAGCGGCCATTCAATTTTCCTCCAAATTAATTAATATATATGGAGAATTTCCTTCTTGGACAATATATTCTATAGACAGACACAATAGTGAACAAGTCTTCCTTTTTAATTTTGTCCACTTTTAGCGTTGACAATAAAGAAGTACAAGGCTTCAGTTTCTCAGAAAATGGTATAGCACCCTCTAAATGACAAGCAATTTATAAAGCAGATTAAGAAATTGGTAGCAGATAAAAGGCCAAATGGTACCACCGGGGAGCTGAACATACCTTGGGGTGATAAAGCCTTGAATGGTGGGCATCCAAAGAGAACAATACCAGCTTATGAGCACAACAACAGCACAACATCGTTGGTCGACGGATCTTGTCAAAAGGAATGGAGGGAAATACCTGTCTTAGGTCTCCATTGATGATTGATAAGATGCTAGGATGTTTTATATAAATTATTGATTTTGACATTTTGAGATTGAAAAAAAAAATTGTTGGTCACTTGTTATTTATTGTTGCCAGGTATTTCTTAAAATGTGGAAAGTGTACAACCGTTGATCATTTAGAAGTTTGCTCAATTTTTGGTGAAGTATTTTATTTTATGATGTAATTCCATTGTAATCTCCATTCATTAATAATGAATTTCATTTTTGATTCTGCCTGTGAAGGTAGGGAATATTCCCTAACCACGTAAATCATTTTGTTCTCTTTTCTATCTTCTTTTCTTGTTTCAAATTTCTTAATTAATCAATGCTTCGATCAATCATATAATATGTAGACTTACTAGTACAAGGTACAATATACAGTATAATATATCACTATCCTTGAAGGCTTGTCTAAAGATCCAATCAATTAACACCCAATTGAGATTGTAGGAGGAAGGCTTTTCTAAAGAGGATACAGAGGAAATTTAAAAGAGAACATGAAAGCTAACAAGTAACTTTGAAAGCTGTCATGCATGGTATTTATAACGATTTCATTGGCTAAATATAGCAAAAGTAAATTGATTGAATTAGTTAAAAATAGTTTAGAGACGGTT
Source organism: Gossypium australe (assembly GCA_005393395.2). Lineage (NCBI taxonomy): Eukaryota > Viridiplantae > Streptophyta > Magnoliopsida > Malvales > Malvaceae > Gossypium > Gossypium australe. The sequence continues at coordinate 142,340,411 of CM016624.1, read as the reverse complement.
GTTAAAAGTTCACTTTTCTTTGACTCTAAAAAATTTAGTAAAAATAAGTCCAAAAAAAATGCTCAAATGTGCACGAGCCTACCTTAGTTCTAACTAGGTTCAATGAAATATAATGCCTTATACTAAGGACTCAAGGTCATTCTTTAACAATGTGATATTTCTGTAGTTCCTTGAAACACATGAAAACTTTCAATAATATCTCACATAGTTCAAAAGGTTAAGTTACAATTTTAGCTGAGTGTTTCGATATATGCAATAATCATATTGTCATTTGGACTATGAACTAGAATTTTTAACAAATGAGATATAATTTATTTCAATAATTGGTGAAATAAGTTTCTATGAACCAATTATTTAATTTGTAACTAACTTTCTCACTTACCACATTATGTAATTCATTCTTGAACACGGTTGTGTGCTAATAGGCCATGCAGGCACCTGGTTTTCATAAGTGCTCCAGAGGTTGCCAAAGATCTCATAGAAGCGACCCCAGTTTACACTCATATAGGTCAACCCATTAAGTGTATTCTATAGAGCAATACACCACCTATAAAGGATATTGATTTTATTAAAAGCTTTTACTCATCCTCAGCATCCATGTAGTTATTTGTTTAAACAATATTTACACCAACTACTTATTTGGACACGCCAATGTGTTTTTTGGTAGATTGAATAAGACAATTTCGATAGTATTGATTCTTTCAACTGTAAGCTTATTAATATCTAATCAACGGATTCATTTTAACTTGGTGCCAAAACAACTTTATGAGACGATGGTATTTATCTCCTAAACTAGAGAAATAACAAATACTAGAACAACAACTTTAAAGTACGATTTCGAATCTTACAACTCTCTCCCAAATTGACTCTCGACTTAAAGCTGGATGGAAAGTTTAATTACTTATGAAATTAAGCATACTCGTTTAAAGGGTTCAACAAAAATTAAATAAAAGAAATAAACAAATAACAAATATTGGAATGAATTCATGTCAATACATATAAAACTCAAAATGCCTAATCCTACTTAAATTCTTTAATCTAATCCAATAGTAAAGAGTTATCTAAAAAATATCAAAATATAAAATACTAAAAAATTAAAATATTATCCTAGTCAAAAATTAAAAGTACTCTCTTTCTTTTTCGAACCCTATTTGATGGTTTGATAGTTAAGGGTGTTCACTGTACTAAGTATGGACAGGGTTCAAGTCACGTAATCATGTTTGTTATTCGGGCTTTGCCTCGTTATTGTAATTTACCCAAAAAAGATAGGATTATTTTCCTTACAAATAAATCCCAAAATAAAGTTCTTAAAAGATAGATCATGGCCCAAAACTTTTACAACAACTTGCATTTCCGACTCTTTTTTACTTTCTAAGTTTGCTTTTGTACCTAATAAAAAATCAAATAATAAACCCAAAATTAATAATATTTAATTAAAGAATTTATCAAATTTAAGAACAATAAACATGTAAATTGAGCCTATTATCAAATATACTTTTCTATAATATAATTAGTTAAGCACACATTCACGTAAAAATGTTTTCTCATAATTAACTAATATAAAAATGTTTCCCAATAAAAAATTAATTTTTTGAATTTAGTGGAAAAACTGGAAGCTTAATAACTATAATTAAGGGTTTAATTTATGATAATATCATATGTTATAAAAACATTATGTAAAAAGATAATTATACGAGACTGGCGATGGATTTACAAATTAAATTAGTTTGAATATATATAATTATAAGATAATTATTTATACTACGATAAAATGTCTGATTAAGTTTGGTACCTCAAGTCGAGTTACACAAACTCAATTGGTAAAAACAAAAAATCTAAAAATATTATTTTGTTAAATATAGAGATAATTATATCATTTAAACATTTTATAAATTAAATTAAAATTTTTCACTACTCTTAAACTAACTTCTTAAAAAATAATTTTCTCAACTAAAACTATTTATTTTTTTTTTTCCTCAAAAACTAAACTACTCATTATTATTCATTTAACTTCTAATTATTAGGAAAAAAATCTATCCATCTTTTTTAAATATTATTATTTCTCAAAAATATAAATTTATATATGAAATATTATTTTTTAAATTTATATTTATATATAATATATTATACTTTTTTTTTGAAGCAAAATGGGCTGATATTAAAGGCCTGACTCAGTCCAATACATTAAGAAATAAACAGCAGATAACACAAAATAAATAAAATAACAAAACAACACAGCTGGCAGCAACAAACAATAAATGAAACTTTGGAAAAGAAAAGATAGAACAGAAAACTTGAATCAGACGTCTTATCTTCTCGAGACTACCATATCAGCCATTGGAAACGTCCGCAGCCATCATAGAAACCATTTGAATAGTCGGACAAACCCTTGTTCAACGCTGTTGAAAACGCCTAGAAAATCAATCGATTCGACTCCAAAGAACAAGGCCAAAGAACCCAGATCCCACTCCAGTCTATCCTTCAACGCAAGCCTCTTCACCTAATCTTGAAAGCCATTAACCCATCTTCCGGAAAAACTCTTTCGCCTCCCTTCAAGCGCCAGTGTGTGAGGCGCTCCATTGGCAGAACGCCGCACATGGAGGTAGGAAATCTCATCAAAACTCGAGCCCATTAAGTATAATATATTATACTTTTACATGTGTGTCAAATTCTAATTGCTAATTAAGTGATTTTCACAAGCTTTTCTTTTGTAAATAGACTTATTCAAGATGCGCTCAAAATATGAAAGAGTTTAGATAAAAAAAATGAAGCTTGAAAAATAAGTTTAAAAAAAAAAACAAATTAAGCATGTTTAAAATGAGCCGGGCTTGGGTTCCAAAATTAAAATGCCCAAGCCCAACCCATTTTCTACTTTATCATATATATATATATAGAATGTAATTTATATAATATTAATTTAAATTAAATATTAAAAGATAAATTTTGTTTTTTTTTTGGATTTTTTTATTATTGAATAAATTAGAACATATTTTAATTCAAGTGAATTAGAAATTTGTTTTCAAATTTGCATTCGAACTCACAAATTTACATATACCAAATAAGATGAAAATTTGGAATTTTTTTTTTAAAAAAAAAAAGGGATGAATTTGTTTTCATTCCCAAAAACAAAGACTGACATGTGCTTGCTATATTGCATGTTAATTAAAGTACAAATATGGGCATTGGATGCCATTGCCATGGAACTCAATTTTCATTTACTTGGAAATTCGGATAATGGAGAAAAGCATCAAAATTCATAAACAATGTGGGTGGGTGGCTCAGCCATTGTCTTTTTCCGCCTTCTTTATTCGTTTCACTGCCCAAAAACCACTTGTGCTCTATTTTATTTATCAGACTATCAGCTCACTGCCTCCTACTCTGATTTTTTCAACTTTCACTGATTATACACAATCTCCATTCCGTTCCTGAATTTCCATTTGGCTTCTTCATTTCTCTCTTCTGCTTCCTTCTCATAATTTCACCATGTCTCTCATTGGAGAGGCTGCTCTGTCTGTGTTTCTGGAGCTGTTGGGGGGGCAAGTTGCTCGACTCTGCGCTCAACTTTGTTGCTGATCATAAGCAACTCCACCCGCAGCTCAAGCTGTGGGATCCTAACCCCACAATTGGAATGATGTAAACATTCTCTTCACTTTCAAACTCTAACACGAGTTTTAGAAGAGCTGCTTTATCATCGTCCCTCCCTATTATTTTATCTTTTCCATGGGACGGTCACGCTCTACCAAGTTGAACACCTTGGCTTCACTTCCAATTGAAATCAACCTGGCCTTAATGGCCTTAATTTTCCGACCCATTTTGAGACCGTAAGCAAACTGGTTTGAGCTCGAGAAGAAAAGGCGTACCTCTTTCGTCAGGTTGTTCCCACCCAATAGATCTTTCCGCAAAGCTTCGGTAGAGAAATCATCGAGCAAATTGTCAGCGTCATAAAGTACATCTCTCAGCTTTTCAAGCCAATCTTTGACGAGTTGGCTGGTCACGGATCGCTCTTCTGCGTCAAGAAGCACAGCTTTGATCGTAGAGATAGTGCTTTTGAGGTCGTCGAGGTCATCTTTGACATTCCAACACAGTCCAATTTGAGATAGAGTAAAGGAGCTCAATTTAGTAATAAGCTCTACGGCGAGGTCGAATGCAATTGCTTCGGCCATTGCTGGTTCAAACTGAAATCAGGCAAAGAAGTGTTTGGTTATTGCAAGGGGAGGAGTAAAATGAGAATGATTGGAACAAGATAAAATACGGATGTGGATCCATACACGCAGAGAGTAAAGTATATTTATAGATATTATCATCCACCCAGCAAGCAGTATAATTAAATAAAAAGGAATGTTGATTGGTGGGAAATGGTTCCTCCATGTTTACCGTTTGACACAAATTTTTAAATGGAGACAAAGTTGGGATGACGACACGTGGGTCCTCTGCACAATGCCCATGGAATCGAAGGTGTTTTGATTGAGGCACATGCATTGAAGTCTTTCTAAAGCTTTTTCCCATTTACTTCGGCTTAGTTTGAATGGGCGGTGTGTTTACCTCCGGTGAGATTAAAAATAGCTGTAGCAGTGAAATTAGTTACTATAGCGGTGAGATTAGATACTGTAGCAGTGAGATTAAAAATAATGGTAGAGTATGTGTTTGGATTCAAACGGAACTGTAACGGTGAGGTGAGAATATAAAATGACTATTAAGGACATCAGATTAGAATTGATATATAAACTTTTACAAAATTATTAAAAATATGTTAATTTATAAATTCATTTAATAAAATATTAAAATGTATCTTATAATATTTTATTATAAATTTATAAATTCATATTTATATATATATATATATATATAGTTTTTATTATAAATTTATAAATTCATATTTTATATATTTTCAAAAATAATAATAACTTAAAAAATTAGAAAAATTATAAATATGTAAAATTACTAAAAATACATATTTTATACATAACAAGTGATTTTCTAGACAATTATATATTAAAGTTGATTCTTGATGTAAAAGGATTTTGTATATATAGTTTTAAAGATTTTTTTTATTTATGTGCTGTCATATACCATGTTAAAAGATTGTCACATTCATCGCTTAATTAATTATCAGTGTGAATGGTATTAATACATAAGTACTAAGGGAATATAAATTGAGATGAGTACCAAATAAGAATAAATAATTCAAGTCTAGGGGCAGAATATATATTAACCCAAAATTTCATTACATCCAAAAATAAATAAATGAAAAATAAGAATACCTTATTTGTAACAGCCCGATTTCGACCTTAACCGGAATGGTGGTTTCGGGACCACAAATCCGAGTTGAAAAATTTTCTTTAAGTATTATTTTCTGAGTAATTTTTTGTGTGAACTAGCATGTGATACGATCCGGCTCGGGATAAGTCGAAACGTGTGCAGGTTGCCCAATCGTCTACGAGGAGAAATCAAGCCTTCGAAAAATAATTGGAAAATATGGATTAATTTGCGGAAGCTTTAATTGAATAAAATAGGAGATGGTTTGATTCGATAAAATAAAATAAAAATATAATAAAATAAAATAGATAAAAGGATAATTCGATGGAGATGATAAAAACAAAATCTGGGGTTAATCTTTTCTTTTAAAAAACTTCCCGGAAAAAAGTAAAGGAAGGAAGAAAATATTAAGATGGGTAGAGGGAAAATTGAAATAAAAAAGATTGAAAATTTGAATAGCAGGCAAGTAACGTTTTCAAAGAGGCGAAATGGGTTGTTGAAGAAAGCTAAAGAGTTGTCCATTTTATGCGATGCAGAGGTTGGGGTTATTATTTTTTCAAGCACCGGCAAGGTCTATCAATGGTCCAGCACTAGGTATATTATAGATTATTTTTAATTAATCGAAATCTGGGTTTTTTTTTTTAAAAAAAATTTTAATTTTTAATTTTAGCAATTTTTTTTTGTAAGCATGAAAGTAAATTTACCTATAATTTGATTAATTACCATTAATTTTCTTTTCTTAATATTTGGCTTTGTAGCATGGTAGTTGGTAGTTTCGGTATTAGTAGATCAACTATTACGTATCGTCCCAACATTGAATTAGTATAAAATAGTTTAAGTTTTGTTTCAATTGAAGTTTTATTGTGTTTTGATCTGTTTCAGTTAATATCGATTTATAATAGTGTGTATTGATTCGTAATGGTCGATAAAACTTATATATATTTATTTTGTGGATGATTATTTTTTATAATTATTTTTTTTAAGCATGAAAGTAAACTGAGTTATATTTTGATTGATTTTATTATTTTTCTTTTCACTTTATAGCATAGTAGTTGGTAGTTTCGATATTGATTGTATCAATCCTTGTAGATCGTTCGATATTGAGCTACAATAAAATAGTGAGTATTGATTCCTATAAAGGAATTTTTAAAATTTTATTGTTTTTTCTTAACTATTTTTTTTATATAATTACTTTTAAAAAGAATATATAATCATTTGTTAAATTATTGAACTTAATTAATAATTTTATATTTATATATGCATATAAATAAGTATAGTGTAACTAACAAATATTTGCAAGTATATATAACATATATGAAAAATATTTTAAAAATCAATAAATAAAAAACTGTATACTAAAACACAACATCACATACTAAATGATACATAAATAGTTACAATAAGCTAAGAATAATTTGTCATAAATTTGATCAACTCAAGTCCAAACAATGTAGGTCAAAATATGTAATAAAAAAAACCTTAAACTCTAAATCTTAATAATGAATTAAAAAAAATTTTAAAATTTTTTCCTTAATATGACATTTTATGAATGCAGTATGAAACACACTCTTTCAAGATACAACAAAGGAATGGAAGAAGATCATTGTCATGAACACCCTTCTAATGAGCAACAAGCTCAGGTATATATATATATATATATATATATATATATATATATATGCTCGTATCCTCTTTATGTAAATAATGATGTCGATGTTAATCGAGTTAAGACTCAATCGATAATAATAATTACATTTCTAATACTATTTTTTTGTTTTGTTAAAAAGCAGAGGTTGCAAGGAATTGAGGTAAATATCATGAAAGAGGAGTATTTAAGGCTACATACAGCATACATGTATGTCAATTTCAATTCTATTGTTTGTTAATTATACTATATATAATTATCCAACTGAGTTGAAGTCGCGAATTTAACTAAAAATTAATTTAGTTGAAAAATAACTTTAGAAAAGGGTTTCTATTTAAAATTAGGTAACAAATAATATTATGAGTTTGCTTTGTATCCTTTTCATTTATGTGTTTATATAAAATCTATAAAAAATAGTTTAAATTCAAAATAAATCATTAGGGTACACACATCTTCAAATTAAAACCTGAACTTTGTCATTCCAACTAAGCGTTCACAATAAAAAAAAACGGTAAGAAAAGTGAGAAATTACAAATAATAACTAATGAGTTAGAAATGAATCTTCGAGCATATGTTAGTTGGATTTGAACGTAAATGGTAAATAAAATGTGAAATTACATCTTCGTGTGTATATTTGAATATGTATAAAATACGAGTGATAGGTGCTAATACATAATAAAATAAAAAAAGAATCAGAGCCACGTGGTTTGAAAAAGGCATAAAATAAATAAATAAATGAGTATATGATTAGGTAAAATTTGAGGTGTGATTTGTAGGAGGCTTAATGGAAAAGAACTGGAGATGATTTGAGTTTCAAAGAATTAAAACAGCTGGAGAATCAATTAAACGAAGGGATAGCATCAATTAAGCAACAAAAGGTACTGAAATCAACATTACTACAAATTATATTTATATATATAATCTTCTCATATTTATGTGTAGATTATATATATATATATATATATATATATATATCATTTTAGTATATATATCTAGCATGTATATTAGAAATACAGAAAAGATTAATGGATATCCCGGACAAATAATAATTGTAAAAGAGGGAATAGGGTTGTGTAAAGCAATTTATTTGTTGAAGGGGATCGGCTTCTTCAAGAGAAGTCTTCGAAAAATCATCTTTGGGGATATCGATCCGGCCTCTCAACAATGGAAAGTATTGTCCCTTAGGAGAGGGTTTTATCCCCCATTTCGCGGAGAATCGTGTACAGTTCACGAAGGGGGACGCCTTGACCGTATGTGGACATACAACCACCCACCAATAGGCGACTTGAGCGTCTTGCCCTTAATGAAATTCGAACCTTAACCTATTGAATATAGGTCAATTGTTGAGTATATGGTATCGCTTGAGCTACATATCAATTCCTCCAGGGAAAATCTTCGAAGTATAATCCTCAGATGCGCCGATCCAATCCCTCAACATTATTAAAGTTGCTCTGCTTCATCATTTAAAATAAATTAATATTTCCATCCACAATTTATCTCTAATTTTAATCAATATTAACTCCAAACAAACATAATTTTAGTAAATTTAGTAACTCTCCTACAAACACAGAAATTTAAAATAATTTCATTAGGAGCCTAATTGTGAGCTCTAGAAACTGAAGTTTTATTGTTGTAGGAGCAAATTCTAATGGAGCAGCTTAAAAGATCTCGATTACAGGTACATTTTATATTCTTATATTAATCCAATTTTCTCTAAAGTAATTATATTTATATACGTGTTTGACACAACTTAAATATTTATATAAGAGGAATGTTTCTCGATTTTAAAAAATTCATATATCGATATTCGACACTTGTTCTTAGTTCAAGTCCAGATTCGAATATTTGACATAAAAAGTCAAAATTGCAGATATGATCTTCTAAAAACCTCGACTTAGAAAGATAAAATTGCAGATACTTTTCAAAGAGTATAAGGAATCATATATGTTTAGCAATCAAATAATTGTAATCAACATTTAATGCTAATGATTTTTGGTTTAATATTTGTATATTTTCAGGAACAGAAGACTATAGTGGAGAATGAATATCTACGCAAACAGGTACGTAGGTCATACGTATAATCAACTGCTACGTATATACACACATACGTGCATACGTACACACATGTATTTACATATATATAAGAGCAAACTATATTGCTAATCATCCAACTATTCAATTTTTGTTGAATTTGATGGCTTTTAAAATTGGTATAATAGTAACTTTAACTCTTAACATTTATATTGTTTCAATTTAGTCTTCATTCTAAAAAATTTATCCCTCAATATTTACGCATTCTAAAATTTAGTATAGATTTATTTTTTTAATATGTTTTAAATTACAGAATATGTAAACATAACTTTAACTCGTAATACCAACTTAATTAAAAACTTAAAAATAATAGTATAAATAGTAAAATGGTAAGTGAACTAACAATATTACTACAATCAGTCTTGAATTTCAGTAGAGTTTTGATTCAGTGAATTAGACCAAGAATTTACAAATCTATATATGCTAAATACTGTAAATATTGTGATTAAAAAATTTACAGTACTGGTGTTTGCTATATTTTGGGATAATGACCAGAAGCAAGAGAAAAGAAGAGCATCAAAATTCAAAAGCAAAGGTCCCATCATTTCCATTATTCCCTTCCCATTAAAACGAAAAGCAGCTTCTTTATCTGTACCCAGTGACTTCCAACTCATTGCCTAATAGTCTGAATTCTTACATGCTTCAAAGATATTGTGCCAATTTCTTCAACTTTCTCTAATTTTGCAGATTTCATTCCCCTTCCTTTCTTTTTTGTTCCCTGACTTTCCATTTTGGCTTTGTTCACTTCTCTCTTCATCTTCTTTCTCATAATTCCATCATGTCTGTCATTGGAGAGGCTGCTCTTTCTGGGTTCCTGGACCTGTTGGTGGGCAAATCGCTCGACTCTGCACTCAAATTTGTTGCTGATCACAATCAACTCCACCAGCAGCTCAAGCAGTGGCAGTCCATATTGCCTGATATCCAAGCAGTGTTGGACGATGCACAGGAGAAGCAGATCAAGAACATGGGTGTGAACAAATGGTTGGAAGATCTCCAGGACTTGGCTTACGATGTGGATGACATCTTGGATGAGTTCGCTTATGAAGAGTTACGTCTCAAGCTCAACAAACCGCAAGCTCAAGCCAGCACTAGCAAGGTATGGAAACTCATTCCTACCTGCTGTACCAGAAGTAATTTCACTCCCACTTCTTTCCTGTTTAAGAATGTTAGAATATGGCCTCCCATGCATCCCTATGAAGCAGTACATGCAGCAGCAAAGGTGGCCATGCAGACGTGCCATGTAGGAGCCATTATCACATGTGCAAACTTGTGTTATTTTATGTTTATTTTGTAATCACCAGTTAATGTAATGTAACTTAGTTCATTTGGAACTATGTTAGGCTGATATGTGATGTAATTAGGTGAAGTTTGAGCTGACATATCAGCTTTGATAAAGGTTACAAGTTAAGCTTTGCTTACTTCAATGTAATTAGTGGCATTAGGTAAGTATTAGGTGAAAGATAGATGTGATTTGCATTTGACTTTTGCTGATATAAGTAATGGCAGTATGCCAATGTTTATTGTAATAAAAATCATTAGATTTTGTTCAGATTTCAAGCTCCATCTTTCTTGCTTCTCAGATTTTGCAAATTTCTATTTTTTTCTTTCTTCTGCTGCAAGCCTCGAGCCTTGTTGCTCAAGCTTCAGCTGATTGTTGCTCCTTGTTGATCAATACACCAACAATTGGTATCTAGAGCTCTTGTCTTAGAGGACCTGTTTTTGATAAACTTGAAATCGAATAGCTTCATCAAGCTTCTCACCAGCTGCACCACCAGTCTTCAATGGAGAGGGCTTACACATATGGCAGGTTAAGATGAGGACTTACCTGCAGGCCTTCAATCTGTGGGAAGTTGTGATCTCAGATGTTGAGCCTGCACCCCTTCGAGCCAACCCAACAGTGGCTCAGATAAGGCAGCATGCAGATGAAAGGACCAAGAGGCATAAGGCCATGTCATGCATACAAAATTGTGTGTCTAATGTGATCTTCACAAGGATCATGGCTTGTGAGACTCCAAAGCAAGCTTGGGACAAGCTTAAGAAGGAGTTCCAAGGCGCTGAGAGAACCAGGCAGCAGCAGCTCTTGAAGTTGAGAAGAGACTTTGAGAATTTGAAGATGAAGGAAGAAGAGACAGTGAAACAGTACTCAGACAAAATTATGCACTACACCAAAACAGACTTTTAGCGGCGTTTTTAGTGGCGTTTTAAAGGAAAACGCCGCTAATATTACACATTAGCGGCGTTTGAAGGAAAACGCCGCAAAAAAATGAGCAATAGCGGCGTTTATTTCGAAAACGCTGCTAAAAAGGATAAATAGCGGCGTTTTTTAGTAAAACGCCGCTAAAAGTCTGGGCTTTAGCGGCGCTTTTGGAAAAACGCCGCTAAAAGTCTGGGCTTTAGCGGCGCTTTTCGAAAAACGCCGCAAATAATTTTAAAGTTTTTTTGGATATATAAATGATTGTTTTTAAATTTATATATTACATATTTTCTTATATAATTGTAAAAGAGATATCATTAATTTTAATACATTAAAAGTTAGGGTTAATGGGTTTAAATGTAAATGGTTAAGGGTTTGGGGTTTGGGATTAGGGTTTTATAGTTTATGATTTAGGGTTTATGGGATAGAGATAGGAGGATTTAGGTTAAATTAGTGTATTTTAATTTATATATTAAATAATTTCTTATATAATCGTAAAATAGATATTATTAATTTAAAAATATTGAATTAATTCTCATGATAATTTGGGGTTTATGGTTTAATTTAGGGCATATAGTTTATAGATTAATCTTTATAGTTTAGGGTTTAGAGTTTATGTTTTAGGGTTTGAGGTTTAAGATTTAAAATTAAGGGTTAAGGCAGGGTTTAGGCTGGGTTTATAGTTTAGCTTTTATTATTTTAGAGTTATAGGGTTTTGGATTTAGTGCTTAAACCATATCGAATAATAACTATTTATTTTCTTTATTGTAACTTCATATTGCTATAGTAAATGTATAACTAATTTGTATACCCATATGACATACAGGCTAATAGTGTTTGTTAATTGTAATTATTTAAAAAAAAAGAAAATAAATTTAATCTTAACTTAAAAAATCAATAATACACATTAGGTTTGTAGTTTAGAGTAGTTTAGGGTTCGAGTTTTATGGTCTAGTATTTAAGGGTTGGGGTTTTGAGTTTGGGTTAGTGCTTAAGGTCTAAGGTTTATGATTTAGGGATTGATATTGAATTTTTAGAATATAAATCAAAATAAGATAAATGTAAATATTATTTATTGGAATATTGGGTTTTTATTGTTTTTTAGAATATAAATCAAAATAAGCATAATTTATTGGGTTTTTCCTGCAATATACTGCAATTTATAATTTAATTTTCTAAATATGTAGTATCAAAATAATATTTAATTAAATATTAATTTTTAAATATTTTAAATTTATTTTTTTATAAACTTTCCACCGCCTTTAATTGTACATTTGTTTTATAAATATTTTATATTTATCTTTTCCATAAATATATGATAACAAAATTAGAATTAAAATTAAAATTGAAAAATGAAAAAAATTAAAATTGAGAATAGTGGCGTTTTTGTAAAAAACGCCGCAAATATGTTCTCCGAGATTGGAAACGCAACCGTTTTATCTGAATTTTAGTGGCGTTTGTTAAGAAACGCCGCAAATTATTGTTTCTTTTTAGTGGCGTTTTATCAAAAAACGCCGCAAAATCTGGGATATAGCGGCGCTAATCCGAAACGCCGCAAAATATTATTGTACTTTAATCCAAACGGTGTAGTTTTATTGTTTTGTAGTGGCGTTTTTTTACTTAAACGCCGCAATAGGTATGTTTTTAGCAGCGCGTTTTGATAAACGCCGCAATTCTTGAAATATTTTAGGAAAAACATTGCGTTTAGCAAGTCTCTGAAATCCCTAAGTTGATTTTGCATCTCCGATTTTAGTCAAGGGCAAGTCTCTGAAATCTCCGATTTGCATCTCCTCCTGCTCAGAGATTGCCGAAAGGTTTTGGGATTATTGCGTTGTTTTGATCAATTTTCATATATAAAAGTAACCCTAAATTTCTAAGTCCCAAAAATTTCCTTAAGTCTCCGGATGCTCCCGTTTTCTGAGAATGGTGGCTTTATTAAGGAGACTTTTTTTGGCACGAAAATATCCCCAAACAGCCATCGGCATAAGCTCCAATGGAGCGTAAAGCAGGTTACCAAATCCAACTTCAGTGACTCACTCCAGGAGTTCAAGTCCCACCTCTTCGTTTCTGACTTCGTCTCGGTTTCGCTCCAGAACACCGGTTCTTTCTCCGCTCCTTGGAACTGAGTCTCCGCCTTCGACTCGCCGGAAACCGTTGACCTCAAGGTCCGTCGCGCCGCCGAACGCTTCCAGCTCCTCCAGTTCGCCATCTGCGTAGCTTTTAAGTGATCTTTTGATTTTGTAGTTCAAAAAACTTAATTAATGGCGAACAGAGTTCAAATCCCCACTAGCAACTCAGTTCTTATTGCAATGATTGCTGACGAGGTGAGTATTACTTTTGAAGCTGCTTAAATCAGCGCACAGATCTCGCTCTTTTTGCTGTTTTTTATGTAGTTCATTGCATTTTCTCCTATAAATTTACCGGTAATTCTTCTGGATTAACTCTGTACTGCCTGAATTTTTATGTCAAGAGATTTATTGTTTTTTTTTAAAGAAAGAGTAAGTTACATCAACTGAAGCAGCTATCGTGTGATTTGGTACAAAATACTTTTTTAATTTTGATGCGTGTTGCTTGGATTTAGTAGTGACGTGATAGCCGATCTGTAAACTCAGCTTAGTCTGTTTGTTGTTTTTGACGAGGGTGAAAAGTAAATACTATTCAGATTTATCTCTATGATGAATTTATCATACGTTCATAACACTGTACAGTTAGTGATGAGCTTTGTATTTTCTGAATGATTCTGCTATGTTATAAAGTTCACTAATTGCTATACAGATTTAGCTTCGCTAGCTGACCCTTAAACTCAGCTTTGTCTGCTTGTCGTTTTTGATGAGGGTGAAAAGTAGATACCATTCAGATTTAGCTCAATGATGAATTACCATTAGTTCATAGCAGCATAAACTTCATGGTGAGCTTTTTTGCATTTTCTGAATGATTCTGGTATGTTATTGAAAAGTTCACTCATTGCCATACAGATTTAACTGTGCTAGCTGATCCTTAAGCTCAGTTTAATCTATTTGTTTCCGGTGCCAGTGAAAGTAAATATCATTCAGATTTAGCTCTATGAAAAATTATCATAAGTTCATAACATCAGAAATTTATTGGTGAGTTTTTCATTTTCTGAATGATTCTAATATGTTATAGAAAATATCACTCATTGCCATACTGTTTTAAGAATTCCCCCAAAACATCTACATCCAGTCATTTGCCATGTTTCCTCATTTTGTTAATAGAACGTAGTAAGAATAAGAGTACGTGTATGGTATGGTTTGATGAATATATGTTCTACGAATGTTGTTAACATAATGATAAATGTTATTATATGTAATTCACAATGCATTTGATTTGACCTGTCTGACTTATAATTTGTTGGGCTAGGACACAGTGGTTGGTTTTCTAATGGCTGGTGTGGGTAATGTTGACTTGCGAAGAAAGACAAATTATCTTATTGTAGATTCAAGTAAGCTCTTTAACTTTCTATGTTGTATTACTATTAATTGAAATTTTAATTATGGTCTTCATCAAACTCTTGTCAACATTTTATAGTTGCATACTTGCCATTGATAGTTTATTCACTCATTGAATTCAAAGGTTGAGCAGTTTTTTACTTTCTCTTAATCACCTTAGGGTATATGAATTGGCCAAATTATGTTTTTGTTTCTGCCTGTTAGAAACCACTGTTAAACAAATTGAAGATACATTTAAGGAGTTCACTACAAGGGAGGATATTGCTGTCGTTCTGATTAGCCAATATGTAAGTTTTTTCCAGCAGATATTGCCATAAATCATCAATTCTATTCTGCCATAAATCAAAATTTTCAAAAAAAAAAAAGAAAACAATGGATATTGCAGGTGATGGTTATATGTTGCTAACATGAACTGTTGTGGTCTCTTACTTGGTAGCTGCATATTTTTTTCTATTTTATTTGATGGATGAAATCATATATTGGGGCTAGATCTGGTATAATTAACTAAAGATCTATAGAGATAGGAAATTGTATTTCTCATCTTAACTATATCTTCAATTATTTTAGAGTATAGGTAATGGGATTTTGGTCAAAGTTTAATGACCAATGATGAATTTACTAGGAAAATGAAAAGAAAAAAAAAAGGTTGTTTGAGGATACTGAAATTGGTATTTGTTGTTATAGGAAAATAAGATGCTAAAAGAACAACTGGAAGCACTCATTCAGGAAAATACTATTCTGAAATGAGCTGTTGCCGTTCAGCATGAGCGTCAGAAGGAGTACGAAAATCAGAGTCCGGAGTTGCAGCATCTGAAGCAACTAGCATCTCAGTATCAAGAGCAGTTGAGAACCCTTGAGGTTAGTCTCATGAACTCAACTTTTGATTCACACAGGAAGTTGGAACACCTGCAGAGAGTATTCATATGCATATATTATCCATGTCTACTCACGTCTCATTATGACAAAGTTTACGGCTTGAATCAACAACTTCAAATGTATATCATTGTTTTTCATGCGCAGAACTGTAAAGTAAACTGAAACTTGAAATGTAGAAATAATCAATATGCTCTAAGTTTTTATAATTTTTTTTTTTACATTTAGTCCTTTTATTTTTTGAATTTAAAAATACAAGTTCAATTGTCAATATTATCAAATTTATTATATTAAATTCAAGCATATTATAATGACTTTTTTATTACATAGCTATTAATTAAAAAAAATAATTTCAAAATGTGACTTTAAAAAATTAAATTAAAAAATTTTAATGATGTAAATAAGTGAAATTAAATTTTCGTGCTGTATATATTTGCTGATCTGAAAGCTCTAAATTTGGCTTCACAGGTAATTTTGAAAGTGAGTAGAATTGAAGAGGACTTCCGAGCCGAGGACTTGCTGCATTACCGTCTCCTCTGCTGCGTCACTGTCACTGTCGCTCTCCGCCGCCACAGACAATCGGTAAACTTCAGTACTTGTATTTGCAGTTGATTTTGAACTTCGAAATTAACTGTTGATGCTTGTGTAAAAGAAATGTCCTCTGATTATTTGTTGTTTTAATTTCTAATCCTGAATACTTTGTTTATTCAGATTATATATATGTTTACATGTAAGTTACTTAAATGTGAAAAAGTATAGAGTTTAAGAACGACCAAATTGAAGACCATAGACTAATTACAAGACTACAAGCAAAATTGATCCAAATTGATTTAATTACTACCAATTGGATTAGAGCTGAAAAAGTACAAGAACTAAAATTGATTAAATTAAAATATATAAGTATTAAATTTAGAATTTAAAAATAATATAGGGAGTAATAGTAAATTTTAACTTTGTTGTCCAATATAAAGCAAATTCTCATTGTTTATGATATAGTTTTTGAGGGGATACACTACTTTGGGAGTTTGGACCCAAATCTAAACATGCAGACAAATAACTTAACTATCTTAGCGAATAATAATATTTAAGCCTTTTAAGCTCATACAAATATATTAGAAGAAACAATAATTACATTATGGTTAGAACAAAATGTATACTTTTTACAAGTTCAAGCATTCACATGGTAAGACAATAATGAACACTCGAGTGCATGCCCCATGCATTAACCTTATTAACCATATTGATCAATTTAAATGCTTAAGTTATCAATTTAAATGCTTAAGTTACTTAAATTGATCCCTTTTTTTCTATGTATATATTATGATATATATGTTTACATGTAAGTTATTGTTTCTAATTGTTTATGCTTAAGTTATTCTTTTAATATACGTTTTTAATATATATTTGTATGAAGGTATAAGATCAAGTTTATTTATTTGTTTATTCAATATTTTATAAAATCTTGTGTATCATCTATTCTACCTTTTTATTCCAATATTTAAATTGTTAAATAATTCAATTTTGAAACTAAATATAGGTTCCTTCAAAGCAAATACTTCCAATTCCAAGACCTGACCCGGAAGTTGTTGCTTTGCTTACTTCAGGATTAACAGCATCAATAGCTTTGGAAGAGGTACCTTTTTATTGCACTTTTCCCTTATTAGATGTAGACTTTTGCATTCTCTTATTTGTTTATACGAAAATGATGTTTGTGCAACAGTTTCTATTTTCTGCTTTGTTCCGATTCTCTTTGCATTTTATGTAAAATGGGGATTGCTTGTGAAAGTATAGTTAAAACATAAATACTGGTTTTTATCAAAAAAACATAAATATTGGTTTTTACCACATAATGATTAGTAAAAGAGGGATTGTGAGATGAAGCATGCTAGTTGTTTAAGATAATGGGAGAAAAGATATTTCTCTTCGTAAATATAAAATAAAAATTAAAGTAAAGAACTTGATTGGATAAAAATGAAGCATAATGACTTATTTGCAGCGTGCATTTTTTGAATTTAAGCGCCATCCTGTAGATGTATCATTAGTTAATCTGTTTGCTATGATGCTAATCTACATGACTTTTTTTTTTCCTTCGCATTCACTTTATCTTGCCTATTCTCTTATGTCAGCATGCATTTTATGAAATTGCCTATTCTTTGGTGGATTTCTGATTTCTAAACTATAAAATTGGCTGCAGGAGGTCAATGGAATCAAGGTTCTTCAACTGGAAACTGCAGCTGGTACAGCAATTAGGATATAAAATTGTATCAATTATGGTTATGATGTATTAAATTATATATTTTTAAATTGGATTTGTGGCGATTTTATAATATATTTTTTTTATTTTTTAGGACTTTTAGCGGCGTTTTTGGTAAAAGCGTCGCTAAAAGTATATTATTTTAATTTTTTTTATTTTTAGGACTTTTAGCGGCGTTTTTGGTAAAAGCGCCGCTAAAAGTATAATATTTTAATTTTTTTTTATTTTTTAGGACTTTTAGCGGCGTTTTTGGCCAAAGCGCTGCTAAAAGTATAATATTTTAATTTTTTTTTATTTTCGTGATTTTTAGCGGCGTTTGTCTTAAAAGCGCCGCTAAAAGCCCCTACCTGTAGCGGCGTTTGTCTTAAAAGCGCCGCTAAAAGCCCCTACCTGTAGCGGCGTTTGTCTTAAAAGCGCCGCTAAAAGCCCCTACCTATAGCGGCGTTTGTCTTAAAAGCGTCGCTAAAAGCCCCGACCTGTAGCGGCGTTTGTCTTAAAAGCGCCGCTTAAAGCCCCGACCTGTAGCGGCGTTTTTTCACAAAAAACGCCACTAATTTTTGCGGCGGTTTCCGTAGCGGCGGTTTTTGCGGCGCTTTCAAAAGCGCCGCAAGTATTATTAGTGGCGCTTAAAAACGCCGCTAAAGGCCCAAAAAAACGCCGCTAAAAGTCTGTTTTGGTGTAGTGATGGCTGTTGTAAACAGCATAAGGCTCCTTGGTGATCAGTTTAGTGAGGCAAGAATCATGGAGAAGGTGCTCTCAACACTGCCTGAGAGATATGAAGCAAAAATATCCTTTCTCGAGGACTCAAGGGACTTATCCACCATATCCCTGACAGAGCTGATTAATGCTCTCTATGCACAAGAGCAAAGAAGGGCCAGCAAAAATGAGGAGTACCAAGAAGGTGCTTTTCAAGCCAAGGCCAAGACTCCCTCGAGTACCTCTGCCTATAAAGGCAAGAGGACTTGGAAAAATAGGCCTAAGCCTGATGCTGCAAGGAGTGGTGAGCAGCTTTAAAGATTTTGCAAAAGACCAGGTCATCCTGAAGACAAATGCTGGTTTTGGCCAGATGCAATATGCCAGCATTACAAAAAGAAGGGCTATGTTGAAAGGGTTTGCAAAAACAAAGGCAGATGATCGCTACAAATTAGAGCTTTAATATTTATAAAAGAATGATCAAACCTGGAAACTAACTCTGACAACGATTAAAGGCAAGTGTACCTATCAAACAGTAATATATCTTAGGCAAGACCGGATTAACCCAAAGGAACTAAAAGTATTAATACTCACTTTCTTTTTATTATTTAACCTAAATTAAAGTGAAGGTTGCTTTTAAACTATATTGTTGAAGACTTAAACTAAGAACACAAAGACAAGAAAAACGAATTGGAAAATAACTTTGAAGAAAAACTCAGTTGATTGCGACGATACCTTCGGGAAGAATCCACCTAGACTTCACTTATTATCTAACCCCAAATTACATGATTTCTTTACTTAGCTTGATCTGTGAGACTCCCTAACGTCTAACCCTAGGTTAATTAGTGGAACTCTCGCTCGCTTATAATAACCCCCTAAGATAGCAATAAATTGATCAATGGACTCCCATATTAGGTTTCACCCTAATCCGGCAAAATCTCGTAACCCTATCTCTAGGCGTTCGATCAACTCCGCTTAATCATGTTAGATCTTCTCTTAGGCAGGGTCTATTCCTCCTCCACCTAAGCACATTAGATTTGAATTAAGCTAAATAATTAAGAACAAACTAAGTAATTCATCATATAACTTAAAAATCAAATAACAAGATTCATCTAGGTTTCATCCCCTTCAAGTATCTGAGGGGCTTAGTTCATAACGAATAAAGAAAACATCGCAAGAGAAAAGATAAAACAAAACATAAGAAATTCCTAAAACCCCATGAAGGAATTGAAGGAGAATTCCGCCGTCTTGAGTATAATTCCGGCTTCTTGGGATGGATCAACTGGCTATCCTTGTGTTATTCCCTAACTCTGACCTTATCAGCTTGGCTCATTGGCCTAGCTTTCGATCCTTTCAAAGGTGGTACTTGGGGGATATATATAGGCTCTTGGAATGTGAGTCTTTCTCCCTAAGTATCCTTTTTCGACTGAAATTTCTCTTTCCAGCGACAGAGGCACGGCCATGTCACACGCTCGTGTGGATTAAGACCAGACCGTGTTCAAACTTTTAAAGTGAGGCACGACCGTGTGAGGTGGAGTTGAGGCCATGCTCTAATTGTTCACCGAGGCACGGCCGTACGGGCTATGGGCCAAGCCATGTCAATTTCATGCAAAGGCCCATTTACTCCGTTTTAGGCCCAATTTGTGTTCTTTTCATTCTCGGGTGCTTTCCTAGGTCTAAGACATGAAATGAAAGGATTACAAGCACCTTTTTATACAAATCAAGAAATAAATCATCAAAAAGTAAGCCAAATGTGGGATTAAAATATGTTACTTTTACAGTTTATCAAATACCCCCACACTTAAGCTTTTGCTTGTCCTCAAGCAAAATTCTCAATTTACAATTAAAACAAACTTTCCATGATCTGCAATTCTTATCAACAATGCTATATCATAATTCATAGATAATTCATACATGGATAATTCAATTCAAAGAGTCCTAAAGATTTAAACGAGATAAACCATGATTTTGTACCTTGAAAACATATGTGTCTCCCTTTATTTAAATGACTACCTTTTCAATTCAAAATCGATAAGGATTGATGTCCTCACTAAGGATTCACTCAAATCACTCTAAAGTGTTTAAGGTTCAGGAAAAGATTGCTCATAAGTCGAACCTGAAAATTTAATCCCATAGGCTTGCCTGAAAATCAAATCTCCATCACCGTAATATGAGATGATAACAGATCAAAAGGTCTTTGCTAGGGTTGTAACGGGGCTAGGGTAAAAGGTGTGGTCACAGGCTGAAATTAGAGGGTTAGAATCGAGATTGAATTGACAAGTACCTACCTAAAATTTTTATGAAATTTCATTAACTGAAAAGTAATAATCCTACTAATACGAGCTCTTCTTTTGAAAATAGTCTTTGACTGTGTAAGCTCTCTTTTCATACTACTTTTATTGAATAACTTGGATTTTTTTAAGAACAAACTAATTAATACATGATAAATTTAACTATCAGAATAATAAACTTCGGTAACTGATCAAATCAAGTCTCGATTAAGGGGTAGTCAAAAGAAAGGGCGACAATAATTACAAAGGCTTTGGGTTAATATTATTGGGTGAGTCAATAAAAAGGGTTTATTAGGATCAACGGGGTTCATTAGGGGTTAATTGTAAAGGTAGGCTATTTAGTAGAGTTAGTGGGTTAAAACCTAGGTGCCTTTATCATCTCTGTATATCAAATCATAACTGTGGTCTCAATATGTATAAACTAGGCAAGTTCTAGAATAACAGTTCATAGTTGACACACTCATAATCAAAAAATGAGCATGAAAAAGAATGTATACTCTAAGAGGTTCAAATACTCACAAAAATTATGGGTGTTTTGACATCATCCTTATGAATTTTAAATTTCAAGATAATATTAAAATTTAGGTTAACAACCTATCAAAATGTTTATTTCTTGAAAAATAGACTTATCATGCTTAATTCTCTAGTATTCCTCAAATTAAATATCAATGTACAATTAACTATGACTTATTCTAAAACATGTCAATAATCATCACATATCATCAGAATTTTCATCCTAATTAGTAAAATGACAACTTTGCATAAAAACAAGACTAAATCAGGGATTCGAGAATAATGAAAAAAGTTTGGCATTTTTATTCCACTTTTACCCTCAGAGATTTGAGAATAATGCAAAAAGTTAGGTATATTTTACCCCCCACACTTAAGATGTACATTACCCTCAATGTACAAAGATAGATATTTTTATAAAAATCAAAAGTAAGGGTGAGAGGTACTTCCAAATTGAGGAAAACAAGACTTATGTGCCTCCTCCATTTTGATTACATGTGGGGCATGGATGTTACCAAGTCGGTCTCATCAAAAGCTTCTAGCCGACATCAATTCATTTTCGTGGATATCGGTTACTTCACTAACATGGTAAAAGTTGCTTCATATGCCAGAGTTACAAAGTCAGCAGTCATTATATTCAGATCCAAGTTCAAGTGCAAATGCAAATGCAAATGAAAATTCAAATGCAAATTCAAATTCAAATTCAAGTTCAAATTCAAATTCAAATTCAAATTCAAATTCAAATTCAAATTCAAATTCAAATTTGATTTAAAAAAAAACCATTCAAAATTTTTATAAAATGACTGAGATTTGTAAAGGTTGGCATAAGGAAGTCGCCATTTACCCTCTTTGTTCTTGAACGTTGGCCAAGACTTTCACTGGGGCAACATCTTTCTCATTGGTTCATTTTCTCCAAGTTTTGATGAAATTAAGAATTGGATAAAACAAAATGCTTCCAGTAAGTTTGGTTGAAAGTATTCAAAACGGACAATACAGGCTTATGACAAAGAGGTTCGCCTAAAAGAATTTCATGATGGGGACCTAGTATTAAGAAGGATCATTCTCATATAAAAGGACTTCAGAGGAAAGTAAATGCCAAGTTTGAAAAAACCTTATGAAATGAAGAAGATTTTCATCAAGATGGATGGCAATGAGGGCATGCTTAAGCCGGTAAATTCAAATTTCGTCTAAAAGGAGAGGCCAAGGTGAAAACCTACAAAGGGCGCCTTAAGTTTAAAAAAAATCAAAATAAAAAAAAGAAGAAAGAAAAATCAAAAAGAAAAAAAGAAAAGAAAAGGAAAAAGAATTTTTCAATAAAAAAGAAAAAAGAAAGAAAAAGAAGAGGCCAAGGCGAAAACCCGCAAAGGGCGCTTTGAGACAAAAGGGGATTTGAGTTGAAAACTCGAAAAAGGGCGACTCAGATGTTGATCAAAAGTGGGCTATGTGGTGATCTTGCTATACTTGAATTAACAAAGAGGAAGTATGTGACGTCTTGGGGCATCGAAAAAGTACTCTGAATCCCTTGGACACATATTGAGCTTAAAATGGTCCTCAAGAAGTTTGAACAAGAGAAGCTTAGGCTACGATATCTGGGGCACCTAGTTTCCATCTTATCCATTCAAAAATCATTATTTAAAATTATACTACAATAAATTTCCTTTGATTGCATTTGCTAGCTTCACTTAACTTATTTGCTCGTGTTATACTCCTAATTCATTTCTTTCTCGTCCATGTTTATGATCTTTTTTTAGGCATTTTGCATTGAAATAACGATTAATGGACTAATAACACTTTCACAAAAGAAGTTTCGCATATTACTCTAGGAACTTTTAAATAATATAAAAACTTGAAACAGGATTATTGTTTAAAACCCACCAGGTACAAAGGATGGAAATATTAGGAAGAGTCTAAACTGAGACTATCTTTTCGGAGACCTGGCAAAAAATGTCAGTGGAACAAATGACAGGATATTGCATCAGTAATACAATCTTGACGAAAAATGGGCAACGTTAATCCAAGAGTAAAAGGGAATCATTCGCAAGAAAAATGATATTCTGCACCCATGCGAGTATTATGCATATACATCTGGTTGGGTCACCCAAAGAGTGATCAGTTGATGGAGCAGGCTACAGATCCTATACTCCTAAGTCATAATAAGATGAACTGTAAAGTTACAGCAGGGCAAATCTGTTGAATGATTATAATTGTTTCCTCGAGTTTTCTATCGAGAATACCAGCCGAACAAGATGGCATCATAATACGTCAGCAATAGAGCCCTAATAAACGATGAGCGATGACCACCTTAAGCAGGGATCATTCTCATGAAATTCTGCATTCATCCAAAACACATTTAGGAGCATTTGATTCATTCTGATCATTGCATCCTAATCATTGTAAGAAATCATCCTCATGACATTCTGCATTCATACAAATGTCATCCATAAGACAAATCTATTTAGGGGCATTTGATTCATTCCGATCATTGCATCCTAATCTTTGTAAAAAATCATTTTCATGACATTCTACATTTATGCAGATGTCATCCATAATACATTTAGTTAGGAGCATTAGATTCATTTTGATCATTGCATCCTAACCGTTTTGCATAAGCATAAACACATAAAACCGATTTTACAGGACAGGTTCCTTAGGGGACGGTCTCGCAACATTGGTGAATTTGAAGATCTTGCCTTCCTAAGTGAAGCAGATCGAAGACAGCAGATCTGGCAATCCTGAAGTTGCAGGAGCAGATCAAAAACATCAGATTTTGCCTTCCTAAGCGAAGCGGATCGAAGATACCTACCCTATCTCCCTGACCAGCAGTGGAATAGGTTGAAGATTGTAGATCTTGTCACCCTAAGTAGTATGGAACCAAGATTGAACGGCAAATCTGGTCTCCCTAAGCAGTAGTGGAACAGATTTAAACCACCAGCCCTATCTCCCTGACCAGCAGTGGAATAGGTCGAAGATTGTAGATCTTGTCACCCTAAGTAGTAGGGAACTAAGATCGAACGACAAATCTGGTCTCCTCAAGCAGTAGTGGAACAGATTTAAGCCACTAGCCCTATCTCCATGACCAGCAGTGGAATAGGTTGAAGATTGTAGATCTTGTCACCCTAAGCAGCAGGGAACCAAGATCGAACGGTAAATCTTGTCTCCCTAAGCAGTAGTGGAACAAATTTAAGCCATCGATCTGGTAATCCTGAAGTTGCAGGAGCAGATTGAAGACATCAGATCTTACTTTCTTGAGCGAAGCGAATCGAAGATAGCAAATCTGGCAATCCTGAAGTTACAGGAGCAGATCGAAGACATCAGATCTTGCCTTCCTGAGCGAAGCGGACCGAATATAGCAAATCTGGAAATCCTAAAGTTGCAGGAGCATATTGAAGATAGCAGATCGAAAACATCAGATCTTGTCTCCCTAAGTTTGTAGTGGAGAAGACTGAAGATAGCAAATCTGACAATCCTGAAGTTGCAGGAGTAGATTGAAGATAGCAGATCTGGCAATCCTGAAGTTGCAGGAATAGATCGAAAACATCAGTTCTTGTCTCCCTGAGTTTGCAGTGGAGCAGATTGAAGATAGCAAATCTGGCAATCCTGAAGCTGCAGGAGCAGATCACAAGTCTAATTTCCTTGAGTGGATTGAAGTGTTAGTTCTTAGGCCTCCGAAGATGCAGCGAGATGGAACGAAGCTACTCGAAGAAGAAAAGCACTAAATGAGGCATGACCAGACAAAATTGGCTCTTTTTGAGGTCTTTGCTCTATTCTCGTTACACGACAATGAGCAAAGAGGGGCAGCTGTAAGACCCAATTTATGCCCGGGCCCAATTAGCCAGTTTAGTAAATTAAAGCCCAAAAATAAAACCAAATTAAAAATAAAATAACAGGTCCAATAACAGTCCATTTACATTAGTACTTTAGACCAATCAAATTACAACAGAGCCCAAATTTGTAAAACCCGAATAGCCCAATAACAGAGCAAGCCCAAATGGCCCAAAATTTTAAAAATATTTGGAAAACCCTTGTAATATCCCGGGATAGGGGCTATTTTTTGTTATGGCTTTGTTTGCATGTGTTTGGTCTGCGGTGTGGTTATTTTTGATGTTTTGGGGCTTAGCTGTAAGCCTGGTGTAAGCCTGAGTAGTAGGAAAAATTTTAGTTTTTAGGCTTAGGTGAGAGGAGCTGAAGAAGCTGGGGTTTATAAGTATTCTTTGGTGAATGTTAGCACAAGAATTGAGCTAGTAGAGTGGCAAGTTAGGCGCCACTTAAAGCTTGAGTTTGGCGTCACTTGCAGGGGGAAGAGGTCCTGTGTTCAAGTTGCAGAAGGCTCACTTTTTGCTTCCATTTTGACGGCATGGAGGAGGAGAAGTAGTGTGCAGTTCAAACTCTGCCATGGACCAAGTCAAATGACTTGAGTGGTGGGTGGAGAGTAAATTAAGGAAGTGGACTAATTCAAAGTGATTTGAATGTTGGGTGCTTCATGGGGGGGAAGTGGCCGGTTTGGTAGGTGAATAGTGGGAGTGCCGAAATTCACTTGGCATTTTTGTGCATTTTCGGTCATTTTGTGTCAAAGCAAAATTCTTTCCTTTGTATAGCTAGCCGAATTTTTCCAAGAGAATTCCTTCATTTTTCTTCTTGAAACCGAAAGACCAAACCCCCTAAAGCTTGCCGAAATTTGCTTTGCTTCTCTTGATTTTGTGTGTGGCCGAATGCTCTCTTCCATCTCTTTTTCTTTTGTTCATTTGTGCTAAGCCGAAATAGCCATTTTCTTCCTCACATATTTTTCCTTTCTTTCTTTCATAAGTGCCGAAACTTACCTTGCCTTCTAAACCGAATTCTCCATTTGTTCTCTCCATTTCTATTGAGTCGAAACCATCTCATCTTGCCCCCTCAAACTTTCATTTCCTTTTCTCAATACCCTTTTGCAGAAACTCTATTCTCATTTCACATCTTCTTTTCTTTTTTTTTTCGCTCAAAGCCGAACATAAGTGTGTTAAACACCTAAAGCCGAATCCTCTTCTCCTTTTTGTTAAAAGTGTTAGCCGAATCTCCCCTCTCCTAGTGGTGTTCATCTTGGCCGAATATTGGTGTGGTGTGGGTCTCTTCTAGTGTGGTTTCCAATCAGGTTTAGAGGAAGGTAAGTGCTTGGCCGAATGTTCATTTCTCCCCTCCCTCGTTCTTTATCGATTTTGGTTTGGTTAAGAGCCGATTTTGGTAATTGTTGAAGGGAGTTAATCTCTTGTTTTGGTAATCATTTCGTTATAGGGCATCCGGAAGTTCGTAGCAGTCAAGCGAAGCCTTCATCGGTGGGTGATCGGTTGGTAAGTGGTGGTAAGGGTTGGTTTATTAGTCTATTCTTTTAGTTTTCGTTAAGCCAAAGTCTTCAAAGGGTTTATCTTTCTTCTTTTTAGGGTGTGCCGTTTGCTTAAGGGAGAACCATTGTTTGGTTCGGGATTTGGTAGGAAACCAAATCGTTTGCAAGGTAAGGGGTTTGAATGTTAACCCTTTGGTTTATTTGTTTGGCCGAATGGCCTTAGTTCTGATGTTCATGTTTGGCCGATTATAGGAGCAAGGTAATCGAAGGTCTTAGATCGGTTCTCTGGGATTAAGGCTTGCGTTTTAACAGGTGTGTAAACTAACACACTCTTTGCTTAGTAATATGCTTAATAACCTGATTGCTTAATAAAGCGAAACCGTATGGTTGATTGATATGATGCCCTATGGGGTATGTGCACGGATTCGGGTAAGTCCGTTTCATTACGAGTCCTGTTATGGGTATATGATATCATGATCTATGATGTATGTGTTATGAGATGCGATACTAAACATGTTAGCATGATTTGCATGATTTTGCATCAGTATGATATGTCTATGGGTGATGTGAGAGGAGAGGGAATATGATATCTGTGTCTTTGGGACACCAGAGGTTTGGCACCTTCAGTGGTTTGGTACCACAGATTGATTTATTGTGACTTTGGGTCACCAGAGGTTTGGCACCTCATAGCGTCTCGTCCCAGTGGCTTTGTACCACAGTGGGTTGGCCCCACAGTTGATGATACGGGATTGACGCCAGTGATTTGGTATCACACGATGGGTTGGCCCCATCATTTGATTCGTGACTTCGGTCACCAGTGATTTGGTATCACATTCGTGTCTTTGGGACACCAGAGGTTTGGCACCTCATAGCGACTCGTCCCTGTGGTTAACACCACCGTGGGTTGGCCCCACTTTTGAGATACGGGATTGTCGCCAGTGATTTGGTATCATACGTGGGTTGGCCCCACAGATGGATTATTCGTGACTTTGGGTCACTAGTGGTTTGGCACCACACTTATGGATATCGTGACTTTGGGTCACCAGTGGTTTGGCACCACCAGTGGTTTGGTACCACACGGGGTAGAAAAGGGTGTTATGGATGGTTAGGATCGGGTGCATTAATTGTATTGCTTTGTTATGGTGTGTTAGTGTGTTGCATACACCGGGAGGGGGATTTATGCACTGAGTCTTGCGACTCACCTTCTCCCTTATCATTTCAGGTGACACTTAGATCGCGGACATGGAGCCGGGCAGACTCGAGGTGACCATGCCAAGAATAAATGTCGGAGTTGCACTGATTTAAAACTTGGTACTTTATTTCGTTTATTTTCATTTGGATCTGTTGGGATTGTAAAAGGCCTTTTAAAATTATGCTTTGGTTATTTATACGTTTAGATTCGATTCCAAATATGCCTTAATAAATTATTGGGTTAATAATGGATAAAAACTTGGAAAGATAAGGTTTCAAAAATTACAAAGCGATATGTTTTAAACTTTACCATCGGGTATCACGCTGTAATTTAAATTGAATGAAATTCAAATGTTTTTCTAAACTTGAGATTTTTCCACACTAAATACAAAATGTTTTAAGCAACAAAAAGGAAACACTCGGATTTCTAAATGAGATAAACTTGTTATACTTATAGGTTCAACTTTTTCAAAATTCTCGAGTTTTCAAATGCAATATCGGTTTTAAAACAATCATGCCCAAGATTTCTACAAGTCCAAGATATATCACAGAGTTTTCATCAAACCTTTAACTAGAAACCTAACCTCTCGAGTACGTTTTTCCCCGTAACATACCAGATTCGGTCGTGGTGTATTGACCGGGTTTGGTGTGTTACAATTGTGGTATCAGAGCCAAGTTCAAAAGCTCGACTGTGGGCCTGAGGCCCAAAATGTTTTGAATATTGGTTTTTAAGTGTTGTTTTGAAATATATGGTTTGAAAGGCATGGCACCGAGTCTCCGGCACCAATGCACCCATGTAAGTACCCCTTACTATTGCTTGTGATTTTGATGTTGGTGTGATGTGATTGGATGACTAGCAATGGTAGGATTACTTTAGAAACTGAAACTGATAGGACTTTGTGGACTTGCGAAAAAAAAACTCCTTTAATAAGCAATATTCATAAGACTTTGCTTTTAAACAGTGGAATAATTACTGATGCATAAAATTTCTAAATCAGATAAGTCGTGATTTTAGTCATGAGCGCTCGAGGTGGACGTGGTCGCGGACGTGGTCAGGGTAGGATGACAGTTTCTAAACCCGTAGGATCTGGTCAGGGGTCAGAGAATGAGATACCGGTACCACCACCAGCTGGAGGTGGTGAGTTTCAGGATCAGACCGGGGATGACGCAGTGTCGCAGGCGATGCTGCGAGTTCTGGAAAGGGTAGCTGGAGTAGGAGGAGGCGCAGGAGCGCGGAAATCTGTGACTGAGCGACTCCAGGCAAACGGGGCCGAAGTATTCCGAGGTGTTTCTGGTGTTACTCCCAACACGGCTGAGTATTGGCTGGAGGCGACGGAGCGGGTTATGGATGATTTGGATCTGACTGCTGAGGAGAAGCTGAAGGGGATAGTATCGCTTCTTCGGGATGAGTCATACCAGTGGTGGCTCACAGTTCGGGACAGTGCTGCAGCAGAAGATCTTACTTGGGATTATTTTAGGGCTGCTTACCAGAAAAAGTACATTGGATCTAGCTACATTGATGAGCAACGAAAGGCATTTCTAATGCTAGTTCAGGGGAGTAAGTCTGTGTCAGAATATGAGGCAGAGTTCTTGAGGCTAAGTCGGTATGCTAGGGGCATTGTGGCTACTGAACACGAGAGGTGTGTTCGCTTCGAGGATGGTCTGAGAGATGAATTAAGGTTGCTGATTGCTCCACAGCAGGAGCGTGAGTTTGCCGTCCTGGTTGAGAAGGCTAAGGTAGTCGAAGGAGGGAAAGAGTCTGTAAGGCAAAACTTGGATAGGAACAGACATAAGAGGAGTTTTGGATCTTCTGGGTCGTCAGGTAATCCTCAGAAAAAGGCTAGACAGAGCGGGCCGAATCAGTCTGGTAGGTCTGTTGCTGCTAATCAGGGACCGGCGCAGTGCAACCGTTGTGGGAAATCTCATTGGGGAGAATGCTGGACCGGGGGAAAGGATGTTTCGAGTGTGGCTCTTTGGATCACCGTGTGAGGGACTGTCCGCGTAAGTTGGCTAGGATTCAGTCCGAGGGTCAGTGCCGTACTCAGTTCAGGAGTAATGGACCGCCATCGCAGAGAGGTCATGGTAATGGCAGAGGAGGTAATGGTTCTGGTCGGGGCCGTGGAGCACCGGGCAGAGGTGCAGGTAGTTCTGAGGCAAGACAACCTGGGTTAGTGTATACAGCGAGGCGCCGAGAGGAGGGCGACGCACCGGACGTTATAACTGGTACGTTCTTGATCTTTGGTTCTCCTTATACTGCTTTGATTGATGTGGGTTTGACGCATTCATACGTTGCTAGTAGCATAGTAGAGACCATGGATTTAGACTCTGAAACTACTTCTAGGCAGATGACAGTAATTAGCCCTCTAGGTCACTCTGTAGTTGTAGATAAGCTGTATAGAGACGTACCCCTAAAACTCCAAGGGGTAGTGTTTGTGGCTGATCTGGTGGAACTGCTGTTTGGGGAGTTCGACCTGATTCTCGGGATGGACTGGTTGGTTAAGTACTAGGTGAGGTTGGATTGCGCGACTAAGCGCATGGTTCTAAGGACAGCTGAGAATGATGAGGTGGTCATGATAGGTAATAGAAGGGATTACTTATCCAACGTGGTATCTGCTCTGAAGGCTGAGAAGATGGTCAGAAAGGGCTGTGAAGCGTATGTGGTTCATGTGTATGCCTTGGAGGCTAAGGAGGGTGCTGTAGAGAAGGTCCGAACAGTTAAGGAATTTGTTGATGTGTTTCCAGAGGAGCTTCCGGGATTGCCGCCGGATCGTGAGGTGGAGTTCGGGATAGATCTGTTACCCGGAACTGCGCCAGTGTCTATTGCTCCGTATAGGATGGCGCCAAAGGAATTGGTGGAGCTTAAGGCTCAGATCCAGGAGTTGTTGGATCGAGGCTTTATTAGGCCAAGTGTTTCACCTTGGGGAGCACAAGTACTTTTTGTCAAGAAGAAAGATGGTACGATGCGGATGTGTATAGATTACCGCCAGTTGAATAAGCTGACGATCAAAAACAAGTATCCGTTGCCACGGATAGATGACTTGTTTGATCAGCTGAAGGGTGCTTCGGTATTCTCGAAGATCGATTTAAGGTCTGGGTATCACCAGTTAAAGGTGAAGGAGGCTGACATTCACAAGACAACATTTCGTACTCGGTATTGGCACTACGAATTTCTGGTAATGCCGTTTGGGTTGACCAACGCGCCGGCAGCATTCATGGATATGATGAATAGGGTGTTCCAGCAGTATTTGGATCAGTTCGTCGTGGTTTTTATTGACGACATCCTGGTGTACTCAAGGACAAAAGAGGAGCATGATGCACATTTGCGAGTGGTGCTGCAGGTTCTGAGGGAGAAGCAGCTTTATACTAAGTTTAGTAAGTGCGAGTTCTGGCTTAGGGAGGTGACTTTCTTGGGTCATGTAGTGTCGGCTGAGGGGATTAGAGTAGATCCTCTGAAGATTGAGGCAGTTTTGGATTGGAAGCCGCCTAAGTTAGTGGCTGAGATTCGGAGTTTTCTGAGTTTAGCAGGATACTACCGAAGATTTGTCAAGGGATTTTCGTTGATCGCAGCACCGATGACCAAGTTGTTAAGGAAAGGGTTCCATTTGTTTGGACTGAGAAACAGCAAGAGAGTTTCGATAAGCTAAAGAAGATTTTGACTGAAGCTCCGGTTTTAATGCAACCTGAGGCAGGAAAGGAATTCACAGTATATTGCGATGCATCACATACGGGTTTGGGTTGTGTGCTGATGCAGGAAGGTAAGGTGGTGGCGTATGCATCTAGGCAGCTGAGGCCACATGAGGTCAATTATCCGACGCACGACTTAGAGTTAGCAGCAGTAGTCTTCGCTTTGAAAATTTGGAGGCACTACTTGTACGGAGAGAGATCGATAGTCTACACGGATCACAAGAGTCTGAAGTACCTTTTGACTCAGAAGGATTTGAATTTGAGGCAGCGCAGATGGATTGAGTTGCTAAAGGACTACGACTGTTCGATTGAGTATCATCCGGGCAAGGCTAACGTGGTGGCAGACACGTTGAGCCGTAAGGTTGTTTCGGACTTAAGAGCGATGTTTGCCCGTTTGAGTTTGTATGACGACGGAAGTATTCTGGCAGAATTGCAGGTTAAGCCTACTTGGGTTGAGCAGATAAGGGAGAAACAGTTAGAGGATGAGGTTCTGAATGAGCAGAGGTTGCAAGTGCAGGATGGTGGTTTGGAGGGTTACAGTTTGTCCAGTGATGGGGTGCTGTGTTTTCAAGGGAGAGCTTGTATGCCAAAGGATATCGAGTTAAGGCAAAGGATTCTTCAGGACGCACATAGCAGCCCATATGCTATGCATCCTGGAGGTAGCAAGATGTATAGGGATCTAAGAGAGCAGTTTTGGTGGCCGGGTTTGAAGGGAGAGGTGACAGAGTTTGTGGGTAAGTGTCTGACTTGTCAGCAGGTCAAGGCTGAACATCAGTTGCCGTCAGGGTTGCTTCAGCCTGTAAAGATTCCACAGTGGAAGTGGGAAAGGATAACTATGGATTTCGTCAGTGGATTACCTCTTACGCTGAGCAAGAAAGACTCAGTGTGGGTAATTGTGGATCGTCTGACTAAATCAGCTCACTTCATTCCGGTGAGGGTTGATTACTCACTTCAGAGGTTGGCGAAGCTGTATGTGTCAGAGATAGTGAAGCTGCACGGTGTGCCAGTATCGATCATCTCAGATAGGGATCCCAGATTTACGTCAATGTTCTGGAAGGCGTTGCATCAGGCTCTGGGTACGCGTTTGGATTTCAGCATAACTTTTCACCCGCAGTCTGACGGGCAGTCGGAAAGGGTTATACAGATCTTAGAGGATATGCTGAGAGGTTGTGTTCTGGACTTCAGAGGTAGTTGGGAGGAGTTTCTGTCATTAGCTGAGTTCGCCTACAACAATAGTTACCAAGCAAGCATCAAGATGGCACCATATGAGGCGTTGTATGGTAGGAAGTGTCGCTCACCTACATGTTGGACGGAGTTGGGTGAACGTCAGTTGTTGGGACCAGAGTTGGTTGCAGAGACTGAAGACAAGGTTAAATTGATTCAGGCTCGATTGAAAGAAGCTTCGGACAGGCAGAGATATAGAGTTTGCTGTGGGGGATAAAGTCTTTCTGAAAGTCTCACCATGGAAGAAAGTGTTGAGGTTCGGGAGGAAAGACAAGTTAAGCCCGAGGTTTATTGGGCCTTATAGGGTCCTGAGACGAGTGGGACCAGTAGCTTATTAGCTCGAGTTGCCAGCAGAGCTAAGTCAGATTCACGACGTATTTCACGTTTTGATGCTTAGGCGTTATCGTTCAGATCCATCGCATGTCGTAGCAGTGGAAGAGATTGAAGTGAACCCGGATTTGACCATGGAGGAAGAACCGGTGCAGATTCTAGATCGGGATGTGAAGGTTTTGCGTAGGAAGTCAGTGCCTTTGGTAAAGGTGCTATGGCGGAATCATGGTGTGGAAGAAGCTACATGGGAACCAGAGGTTATGATGAGACAGCAATACCCTCAACTCTTTTGATCAGGTAATTTCGAGGCTGAAATTATTTTTAAGGGGGGTAGAACTGTAATATCCCGGGATAGGGGCTATTTTTTGTTATGGCTTTGTTTGCATGTGTTTGGTCTGCGGTGTGGTTATTTTTGATGTTTTGGGGCTTAGTTGTAAGCCTGGTGTAAGCTTGAGTAGTAGGAAAAATTTTAGTTTTTAGGCTTAGGTGAGAGGAGCTGAAGAAGCTGGGGTTTATAAGTATTCTTTGGTGAATGTTAGCACAAGAATTGAGCTAGTAGAGTGGCAAGTTAGGCGCCACTTAAAGCTTGAGTTTGGCGTCACTTGCAGGGGGAAGAGGTCCTGTGTTCAAGCTGCAGAAGGCTCACTTTTTGTTTCCATTTTGACGGCATGGAGGAGGAGAAGTAGTGTGCAGTTCAAACTCTGCCATGGACCAAGTCAAATGACTTGAGTGGTGGGTGGAGAGTAAATTAAGGAAGTGGACTAATTCAAAGTGATTTGAATTAGTGGAGGGGAGTGTTTGTAGGTGGTGGCCGAATGTTGGGTGCTTCATTGAGGGGGGGGAGTGGCCGGTTTGGTAGGTGAGTAGTGGGAGTGCCGAAATTCACTTGGCATTTTTGTGCATTTTCGGTCATTTTGTGTCAAAGCAAAATTCTTTCCTTTGTATAGCTAGCCGAATTTTTCCAAGAGAATTCCTTCATTTTTCTTCTTGAAACCGAAAGACCAAACCCCCTAAAGCTTACCGAAATTTGCTTTGCTTCTCTTGATTTTGTGTGTGGCCGAATGCTCTCTTCCATCTCTTTTTCTTTTGTTCATTTGTGCTAAGCCGAAATAGCCATTTTCTTCCTCACATATGTTTCCTTTCTTTCTTTCATAAGTGTCGAAACTTACCTTGCCTTCTAAATCGAATTCTCCATTTGTTCTCTCCATTTCTATTGAGCCGAAACCATCTCATCTTGCCCTCTCAAACTTTCATTTCCTTTTCTCAATACCCTTTTGCCGAAACTCTATTCTCATTTCACATCTTCTTTTCTTTTTTTTTTTCGCTCAAAGCTGAACATAAGTGTGTTAAACACCTAAAGCCGAATCCTCTTCTCCTTTTTGTTAAAAGTGTTAGCCGAATCTCCCCTCTCCTAGTGGTGTTCATCTTGGCCGAATATTGGTGTGGTGTGGGTCTCTTCTAGTGTGGTTTCCAATAGGGTTTAGAGGAAGGTAAGTGCTTGGCCGAATGTTCATTTCTCCCCTCCCTCGTTCTTTGTCGATTTTGGTTTAGTTAAGAGCCGATTTTGGTAATTGTTGAAGGGAGTTAATCTCTTGTTTTGGTAATCATTTCGTTATAGGGCATCCGGAAGTTCGTAGCAGTCAAGCGAAGCCTTCATCGGTGGGTGATCGGTTGGTAAGTGGTGGTAAGGGTTGGTTTATTAGTCTATTCTTTTAGTTTTTGTTAAGCCAAAGTCTTCAAAGGGTTAATCTTTCTTCTTTTTAGGGTGTGCCATTTGCTTAAGGGAGAACCGTTGTTTGGTTCGGGATTTGGTAGGAAACCAAATCGTTGCAAGGTAAGGGGTTTGAATGTTAACCCTTTGGTTTATTTGTTTGGCCAAATGGCCTTAGTTCTGATGTTCATGTTTGGCCGATTATAGGAGCAAGGTAATCGAAGGTCTTAGATCGGTTCTCTGGGATTAAGGCTTGCGTTTTAACAGGTGTGTAAACTAACACACTCTTTGCTTAGTAATATGCTTAATAACCTGATTGTTTAATAAAGCGAAATCTTATGGTTGATTGATATGATGCCCTATGGGGTATGTGCACGGATTCGGGTAAGTCTGTTTCATTACGAGTCCTGTTATGGGTATATGATATCATGATCTATGATGTATGTGTTATGAGATGCGATACTAAACATGTTAGCATGATTTGCATGATTTTGCATCAGTATGATATGTCTATGGGTGATGTGAGAGGAGAGGGAATATGATATCCGTGTCTTTGGGACACCAGAATTTTGGCACCTCCAGTGGATTGGTACCACAGATTGATTTATTGTGACTTTGGGTCACCAGAGGTTTGGTACCTCATAGCGTCTCGTCCCAGTGGCTTTGTACCACAGTGGGTTGGCGCCACAGTTGATGATACGGGATTGACGCCAGTGATTTGGTATCACACGATGGGTTGGCCCCATCATTTGATTCGTGACTTCGGTCACCAGTGATTTGGTATCACATTCGTGTCTTTGGGACACCAGAGGTTTGGCACCTCATAGCGACTCGTCCCTGTGGTTAACACCACCGTGGGTTGGCCCCACTTTTGAGATACGGGATTGTCGCCAGTGATTTGGTATCACACGTGGGTTGGCCCCACAGATGGATTATTCGTGACTTTGGGTCACTAGTGGTTTGGCACCACACTTATGGATATCGTGACTTTGGGTCACCAGTGGTTTGGCACCACCAGTGGTTTGGTACCACACGGGGTAAAAAAGGGTGTTATGGATGGTTAGGATCGGGTGCATTAATTGTATTGCTTTGTTATGGTGTGTTAGTATGTTGCATACATCGGGAGGGGGATTTATGCACTGAGTCTTGCGACTCACCTTCTCCCTTATCATTTCAGGTGACACTTAGATCGCAGACATGGAGCCGGGCAGACTCGAGGTGACCATGCCAAGAATAAATGTCGGAGTTGCACTGATTTAAAACTTGGTACTTTATTTCGTTTATTTTCATTTGGATCTGTTGGGATTGTAAAAGGCCTTTTAAAATTATGCTTTGGTTATTTATACGTTTAGATTCAATTCCAAATATGCCTTAATAAATTATTGGGTTAATAATGGATAAAAACTTGGAAAGATAAGGTTTCAAAAATTACAAAGCGATATGTTTTAAACTTTACCATCGGGTATCACGCTGTAATTTAAATTGAATGAAATTCAAATGTTTTTCTAAACTTGAGATTTTTCCACACTAAATACAAAATGTTTTAAGCAACAAAAAGGAAACACTCGGATTTCTAAATGAGATAAACTTGTTATACTTATAGGTTCAACTTTTTCAAAATTCTCGAGTTTTCAAATGCACTATCGGTTTTAAAACAATCATGCCCAAGATTTCTACAAGTCCAAGATATAGCACAGAGTTTTCATCAAACCTTTAACTAGAAAACTAACCTCTCGAGTACGTTTTTCCCCGTAACATACCAGATTCGGTCGTGGTGTATTGACCGGGTTTGGGGTGTTACAACCCTAGAGCTGCCAGAGGGTTCCAGTGCCGTTTAAGCTTCCATCGTGCGTGTCCCCATGTGCACCCCGCAACCCCAGCCAGGCGTTTAGACTGCCTCGGTCCTCACATGCGTACCACACGCGTGCCACTTCAACAGCCTCCAGCGCCTCCGTACGCTTCACGTCACCACCTCCGTACGGCCATATGAGCCTCCGTACCTGCAGTCAAGAGCAACGCGATAGCAAAGAGTAAAAGAAAATAGATTTTTCTTTCTTTGTATTTTTTTAATTCGACTATAAAGGCAAAATGATGTGATATTTTTAAGAAACACTGTAAAGAGGCCATCTTTTTACGCATACATACAGCAATACAAAAAGAAACAGAGATCAGAAACGAAAGGTTTTTTCTTCGATTACGTTCTTTATTCTTTTTTATTCTATTTCAAGCATTTCTTTGCTCTTTCTATTTGGAGGCGTTAATATAGAATAAAAAATAAGAGGTTTACCTTCGCAAAGTAGGCAGTCGGATAGCTTTCTTCGTCGCGATCGAAGCAAAGAAATCCTTTGAGGTTTCGAATATGAAGGCGTTCGAGTCTGGTTCGAACAAGGGTCATCGGGGGGTCTGAATCGGTTACTCCTCGCCGGTCATCGTGGCGTTGGAGTGGCCGGAGCTGCTTCTTTCTCCTGCGGCGCCCTTGAGAGAAAAAGGGATTAGGGTTGATTTTGTTTTCATTAAAAAAGAGGAACGATCCGTTTTTTTAGGGGATAATATTGCTTTAAGAAACGACATCATTTGGGCTTATTTCGATAGCCTTAAAATGACACTGTACAGGCCAACCCGACTTGACCTGATCCAGCACCCATTGGATCTGCGCGTTTTGGTCTCTGAGGGTATATTTGTGCGATTATCCCCTGTAATTTACGCGTCATTCTGATTTGGTGTAGTTCATACGCTGCGTTTTTAATCACAGGAGTATTTACTAATTTAGTCCATGATATTCTGCGTGAATTTCTGTTCGATCCCCGCATATGCTAAAATTATTTTATTTATTATAAAATAGTCTCTTTAATTTTGTTTTGTTTCAATTAAGTACCTTTTGTTTTTCATACACAATCCTCGTATTCTTATTAAGTTTAATTCATTTATTTATTTTGTTTTAAACTATTTTATTATTTGCTATATATATATATTTAAATACTGTCTGTTTTAAATTATTTTATATATATTATTTATTTTAACTTATTTTAATATAATGTTTATTAAAATTTGTTTTGCTATTTATTTAAAATAACTTTATACATTTGCTTATTCTAAACTTTAATATATATTGTTTTAAACTTTTTTTTTGTATATTAATTACCTCGTTTTAGATTTTATTCATTCAGTTTAGAATGTTTCAATGTTATTTCGCACTTTCATATATATGTTTAAATATTCTATATAACATTTGCTTTAAATTATTGAATATTATTGATTTTTAAAGCTACTCCTTACATTATTTTAAATTTGTTTATTATTATTTTTAAGGATTTACATTCTATTTATTTTGATTAGTTATATATTTTCTTGCTCCATTTTCTTCAATTGCTAATGTCGAAATTGTGTTATATGATTATTGTTATTGCATGGATTACAATTTGTTGGCTTGTAGCCATTAATTATTTGTGATTCATCATTGTAATATTTTTGTGTATATATTACTATTTTACTTTGTATAATATCATTTCATTACGATTTATTTGTTAAAGAAAATCGAGTTTAATGTCATTTCGGTTTTAAAATTGTAAGGCAATGCTCGTGTTTAGAGGTTTCGAGAAAATCGTGCTCTAACTTACTGAGTTCCGGTTCTCCTTGTTTAAAACCTAGCAACTGAGTATCCTTTCTCTCTTAAACCAAAATGCATGATATTTCAAATAAAAAACTTATTCTCGGGAATTTGAGACATTGCGCCCTAACTTATTGGGTGTGATGTTTTATCATCTCGAGATAATAATTTCAAAAGAATAAAGGCAATATTCCGCATTTGGGAATTTTGAGAAATAGTGCCCTAACTTACTGGGTTGCAATTTTTCATTTGACCCAAATAATGGAATATCCTTCTTATTTTTTAAAATGCACGGGTATTGAATGTCGAAGGATAAATCCAATTTTGAGAATATAAGATGTTATGCCCTAACTTACTAAGTATGGCATTTTATTTCTCTGAAATAGGGAGCTTTGGCATCCAATATTATTCTGTCCAAATATATCTTAGACAAAAAAAGGATCGTATTTTAAAATCTTTTCAAATTTTCGACGTCAGGACATCAATTAATCAATTTGGTACCAATTTTGGGCGTTGCGAGGGTGCTGACCCTTCCTCGTGTGTAGTCAACTCCCGAATCTATTTTCTTAGATTTCGTAGACCAAAATTACTGTTTTAATAAAAATGTTTTATTAAAATAATACATCTAAAGGTGATCCGATCACACCTTGAATAAAAGATCGGTGACGACTCCATTTCCATATTTTTAAAGTCGATTCCCGTTTTTCAAAACTCGTTTAAAAAAATGGTTTCAACAATAATAACAAGATCCATCATAGGTTTCATCCCCTCCAGGTATCTGAAGGGTTTAGTTCAAAACAAAATAAGAAAACATCTCAAGAGAAAAGATAAAACAAAACATAAGAAATCCCTAAAACTCCCTGAAGGAATTGAAGGAGAAATCCACCGTCTTGAGTAGAATTTCAGCTTCTTGGGATGGATCAACTGGCTTATCTTCAAGTGGTTCCCATAAATCTGACCTTTCCGGCTTGGCTCCTTGGCCTAGCTAGCCGCCCCATTTAAAGGTGATACTTAGGGGGTATATATAGGCTCTTGGAATACGATTCTTTCTCCCTAAGTATCCTTTTTCGACTTAAATTGTTCATTGCCATGACAGGGACACGACCATGGCACACGCCCATGTGATTCGTGGCTAGGCCGTGTTCGGACTTTTAATAAAGCACGGCCGTGTGGTCTTTGGGCCAGGCCGTGTCGATTTTTCTCTTGGCTTAATTTGGCCCTTTTTAAGCCCGTTTTATGTTCTTTTCATCCTTGGGTGCTTTCCTGGGTATAAGACATGAAAAGAAAGGATGAAGAGCACCTTTTTATATAAATCGAGGCTTAAATCATCCAAAAGCATACTAAATGTGGGA
Organism: Gossypium australe; assembly: GCA_005393395.2. NCBI lineage: Eukaryota > Viridiplantae > Streptophyta > Magnoliopsida > Malvales > Malvaceae > Gossypium > Gossypium australe. The sequence goes on along the minus strand of CM016624.1, from coordinate 142,300,724 downwards.
TTAAAATATGTTACTTTTGCGGTTTATCAGAGGGCTACCACATTTGGGTTGTCAAAATAAAGACCTATTTGCAGGCATTCGATTTGTGGGAGGTTGTCAACTCAGATGTTGAACCATCACTTTTAAAAGCCAATCCAACAGTGGCTCAGATCAGACAACATGCAGATGAAAGAACCAAAAGGCAGAAAACCATGACTTGTATCCAAAACAGTGTGTCTGATGTGATTTTCATAAGAATCATGGCTTGTGAGTCACCAAAACAGGCCTAGGATAAGCTAAAGGAGGAGTTCCAAGAGACTGAAAGAACAAGGCAGCAACAACTTCTGAATTTGAGAAGGGATTTTGAAAACTTGAAGATGAAGGAGGAAGAAACTGTAAAGCAATACTCAGACAGAATTATGGCTGTAGTGAACAGCATCAGACTGATTGGAGAACAGTTCAGTGAAGCAAGAATTATGGAGAAGATGATCTCAACCTTACCTAAAGGTATGAGGCAAAGATCTCATCTCTATAAGACTCGGGGGACCTGACCAGCATCTCATTGACAGAGTTGATCAATGCTGTTTATACTCAAGAACAAAGGAGAGCTAGCAGACTGAAGGAGCATCAAGAAGGTGCCTTCCAAGCCAAAAGCAGACCAACCTCGAGCTCATCTACATACAAAAGGAAGAAAACCTAGAAAGGCAAGCCTAGAACAGATGGTGCAAGAATATATCCACCCTGCCCACACTGCAGAAGGCTAAGTCATACGTATAACAACTCGATTTTTTAGTGGTATAGAAAATAGTGGTTCGAGGCCACCAAATCCTGATAACATGATTGATTTGCATGATTTCTTGTGTTTAATTCGGTTTATTTCTGAATTAGTCCTGCTAAATTAGTATTTTTATGATTTAATTCTTGTCAGGGATGCAATTGATCAAAAGCAAGCTGAAAAGGGCCAAATTGGAAGAAAAATCATGGAAATGGGGCCAAATTAAAAAGATGGAGGAAGCCAAGGACACATCAACAATTTGACTTTGTAAAAAGCCAAAAATAGAAAATCCTATTTTAAGTTTATTTTAATTTTATTATTTTAGATTTTATATTAATTAATCTAGCATATTTTTAGTAAACCCCATGTATATAAATAGGGGTTATTTGTATTTGGAAAATCATCAATCAAATATTTCTTTTCCTATTCCTATTTGGAGTTGAATTGTCTCCTTTGTTTTTTTTCTATTTCAATTTGGAGTAGGATTTCTCTTTTTCTTCTTTAAGTTGGTGTCAAGTAGTCTGTAGTTTTGTTTTTAATTTTTGTTTCTTTTCCAAAATTGGTTTAATTACTTTCCAAGCCCCTTTCCCTTTCCAAAATTCCACCACCCTTCACACCAAGCCAAAACACAATCCTCAACTTGCAAGCATGATTAAATTCATGCCAAACTAAACCCCTTTCAGCTTTAAGCCGGTATTAACCCCGTCAAAGACCCGTGAGTTGCGAACTCGAGCTGTTTAACCCCCAATTTCCAATATTTATTATTTCTCCGGATTAAGAGTACGGCTTTGTCAACTCATAAAGTCAAGTCATGCCAAGTCAAAAAAGACGTCGTTTGAGTTAGTGTGGCCAGACGTACAGTTGGAATGCCGAAAGGATCGATTGTCTAATTGGTTTTCTGTGAACACATTGGCATGCCAAGTGGGGATTGCTGTTTGGTTTCGTCAAGGGACGTAGTAACCAGATTTAAATGTCCCAACTTTTGAGGGCATTGGTTCGAGCTAGGCTCTTCTAGAACGGAAAGCTATCGGAGTTCTAAATCACGAACGTTTCGTAGGTTGTTCAATCGGTAAGGGTTAGTTATAGGACGTTCCATAACTAATTTACAAAAGGAAGAGTTGGTGTCCGAGGCGTCCTTATTAGCTATAACTAGTTTATTGGAAAAGAGGAGTTCATCTAATTTTGAGGATCGGGTCAAAGACGGAAAAACCCGCGCTTAAGGCTGAGCTAAGTTTAATCGATTTTTCTTCAGATTACTTTATTTTTTTTATTTCACCTTTTACTTTTTACGTTTTTTGTGTGCTTATCTCAGGTTTCATATTTTATTCCCCCCCAAACTTCGAGGGCACGACAACTGCCCAGACATAAATCTGGTCAGGATAAAAACAATTTTCAAGTAAACCCAGCCGCTGTGGGATCGACCCTACTCCCTATATTGCTTAAATTAGCAAACTAGGTGTAGGTTTATATTGGTGGAATCGCCAGCCATCAAATCTGATGAGTAAGTTCGTAAATATTATTAATTAATATTTACAAGTCAAATGTGATTTTTTTAACAAAAGGTTTTTGATTTGATAATTTATGTTATATAAGTGATTTATTAAGTTCAAGTGGTTTTAGAAAATAAGGTATTGGGACATCAATTTTATAAACTGAGCATAAATAATTTTATAAATATTTACAGAGTGTCATTAAGGTGGTATTAAAGTTTCGTTAAGAAATTTTAACGTTTCGATGGTTAATTGATAAAAAGGGATCAAATTGAAAAAAATGCAATCCTGGGACTCTGTTCCGGTAAATCGGATTCGTAAATATTTTTAATAAATATTTACGAAGTTAGTTGTGTAATTAATTAGGTTTTGGTTAAGTGAATTTACTTGAATTAGGAGTAATTAGGAGAAATGACTAAATTGCAATAGGGGTGAAAGCTTAATTATAGATTAAAGAAAAGTTAAAAGGACCAAATAGGTAATTATGCATGATAAAAATATTAGATTTTTATGTTTTAAATATATATAAATATTATTTAATTATAAAGTATATTATTATTTTATTATATTGTAAATTATATTAATTATATTATATTAATATATTATAAATAAACCAAAAAGTTGACAAATTTATGGTGCATATGATGACATGTGGAAAAATGAAATACATATATTAGTAATTATCACATATTTACTTATTATTTAAGTAAATAATATTATATATATTTTTTGTTATTATATTAAACTAATTAAATAAAGGAAATAAAAAGAAATAAAAGATAGAAAAAGGGACAAATAGAAACAGAATAGGCAAACGAAACAGAGAAGGAAAGAAGGAAAGAAAGAAAAGGGAAAATTGGAGTTTTGTGGTTCCAAGTTCAATTGGTAAGTCAATTCAAGTCTTTTTCTTGTAATTTTTGAGTTTTTAGAAACCTAGAACAAAATATTTCATGGTTTATGTTGAAATTTTGGAAGTTATTAGATTTCTAGACATTGATTATGTTGAATAAATGAAAGAATTAGGGGTTGTTTTGATAGAATTGGAGGTTAGATTGTTAGTTTTGTGTAGTCTAGGGACTGTTTTGGTGGATTGTTCTTTGTGCTGGAAATTTGAGTTGAATTACTAAGTTTAGTGAGTAATTAAAATATTTTGTACCATGAGTTTTGTTAATATTAGCTTTCAAGTAATTTAATGCTATAAATTAAATTAGCATGGTGGTAAGTTATAAAATTCAAGAATTTAGGGGTTGTTAATAAATTATATGTATAATTGGTTAATTATGGAAATGGTAAATTCAAGGATTAAACTGTGAATTAATTGAAAGTATGAGTTGCTTTAAACCTTGTGGAATAATTGGTTGAAATGGGACTTTCTTGATTTTAATTAAATAATATGATTTATTATTGGGGATTTAGTTGAGTAAATTACAAATGAGAAGGACTTTTTTTATAAATTAAAGATATATATATATAGGCTGTATATTAAGGGTTAAATGTTCGGCAACAGTGAGTTATGTGTTAATGGTGGAATTAACTTGGTTGATATGATGGATTAAATTGTATAGGATGTAAATGTTCTGGGGTAAATGTGTAAAAGTATAAATAAGTAGCTAAAGGTATTGAATTGAATGATATATGAATTGAGATTAATATTTACAGAGTCATTTTAGCAATGAGTAGAATGATAGTTTGATAATTTTAATTATTAGTGTTTAATTAAGTTAATTAGTATTAAATTTCAAAGTGGGATTAGAATAAGGGACTATTTAAATAAATATTCCATTAATTTGATGAGTTTTGGTTAGTGGATAATTATGAGAGAATTATATATACATGTCATTCAGATATTTTGAAGTCTTTTATTTGAAAGAGTTTTGTTTGGGTGTTTGATGTTGAATTTGTGTTATTTTTTTTTAGAGTAAAATTTTACTACCTTTCAAAAATTAGGGATTTGAGTGAAATTAGAGAGTTGAATTTAGTCTAAAATGGAAATTGAATGAAAATATGGAACTAGTTTTGAAGAAATAAAATTAGTCTCGGTTTAGGGACTAAATTGGAATTTAGACAAAAGTTGAATAAAAATTGAAATATTCAATGTGAAATTGTATTGTATTGATGAATTTTAATTGTTTTAATTTCCGTAGCTAACGCTGTACCAAAAACTTCGACTAAGAAAGGAAACGATAAAGTCGATGAGGAGTAGCTCAGAAATTTTGGTTGGTATTACTATAATTCGAATTTAATTATTATTAATTGTTGAATTTTAATTGTTATGCATGGCAAGTAAGAATTGAGGTGAGTATTTGAAATTGATATGAATATTGAGTGAAATTGAAATTGATTCAAATTAAATTGAGCAATTGAGATGCATATTGATTTGAAAGTGAAAAGTAATTTGAATTAAATAATTCAATTATGAATTATGTGAATATTTGAAGGTGTATTGATTGGAAATTAAAAGTGATTTGAATTGAATCAAATTGAATTGAATGATGAAAATATGTGATTATTTGAAATGAATATTGATTGAAAAGTGAATAGTGATTTGAATTTGATTGAAAGTGAATTGAAAAAGTGAATCGAATACCCCATTAACTAGTCGGGCTAAGTCGGATATAGTTGGCGTGCTATAGGATTGGAAGTGTTCAGGGATACTTCAACCTTGAGTCGATGTGACACTGGGTGTCATACTGTTACTCCGAATAGATTCGATGAGGTACTGGGTACCAACTTTCTTCGGCTTGGCCAATGAGACACTGGGCGTCAAATATTGCTTCAAACTATCCGATGAGGCACTGGGTGCCATTCTGGTGTGTTTGGTTGGATCCATATATCCGCCAAGGTCTGAGTCTTGTTAATAGGGGTAAATGAATGAATTGGAAATTAGAATTGGTTTTGAATAAATTGATAAACCGAATGATTCTGTATAATAAATGAATTGAGTTATCGAAACGAGAAGTGAAAATGAAATGAATTAGAAATCAAGAAATAGTGTATGAGTTTAATTGACTACAATCTTATAAATTAGTTATTATTATTGAAACATGTTGGTTTAAATATTTAATTTGATTATTGAAAGATTCAAGGTATGAATTGATTATGCATAATTTTATTGTAATGTTACGAATTGAAAAGATTTTATAATAAATGGAATGAAATATTGAAATAAGAATGTAAAAATAAAATAGTTTGAAAATAGTGATTATTATTGAAATAGATTGGTTTAATTTATACATTGATTATTGAAAGATTATAAACATAAATTGAATATGCATATTTTGCTATATTATTTATAAATTTGAATTATAGTAATACCATTGAGTGTGTGTGTGTATATATATATATATATATATATACTTGGCGTATGGTTTGTTTTCGTGCGCACGTTAGTTGAAGACAGAAGTTCTAGTCCAGCATCCAAAGCCGATCCCGAACTCATTGTGATGAAGTACTTTTCTTTGGTAATGGCATGTACCTAGGATGTTTGTGTTAGTCATCTTGAGTAATGGTTGTAAATTAGGTAATAATATATGACTTTGAATGGTTAAATACAATATATATGAATACAAGATGATAAACTTATGAATATGGCATAATTTGGTACAAACTTGAATTGGATTGAATGTGACAGATTTGAATTGATTTGAATATCAAATATGAAAAATTTCTAGAGTACCGGAATTGGTCCTGGTTGGCTTCTAATACGTGTTTTGGTCTTCGAGGACCCATAAAAGAGACATTATGATTTAATTATGAAATGTATGCTAATTATCTGTTTAATGTTTTGTAATTTCTGAAAAGTCCAGTAATGCTTCGTAACCCTGTTTCGGCGACGGTTTAAGGTTAGGGGTGTTACAATCCGGGTGAAGTATGTTGGTTCAGGCCTGATGTGCAGTGTGAATTTTGCAAAAAGATGGGGCATGTTGAGAAAGTCTGCAGAAACAAAGGCAAACAGAGACAAAAAACAATCTCAACAACCAAGAGCTGAAGCTCAAGTAGCAGAAGAGGGTAGTGACCAAGAAGAAGTCTTTGTAGTTTCTTGCTTTGTTGCTAGAGAAAAGGCCACAAAGGGATGGCTGATAGACAGTGGTTGCACAAACCACATGACTCATGATGCTGCCATCTTCAAGTCAATTAACAGAAGCTTGAAAACAAGGGTGAAGGTTGGAAATGGACACTTCATCAAAGCTGAAGGCAAAAAAGATATGCTAATAAACACTCTTACTAGTACCAAACTTGTTACAAATGTCTTGTTTGTGCCTAAAATTGATAGAAACCTGCTCAGTATAGCTCAGGTTCTAGAAAAGGGCTACTCAGTGGTGTTCAAAGGCAAGGAATGCCAGATTAGTAATCCAAGTAGATCCAAGCTCATGTTAGTAACCATGGCTGACAAAAGCCTTGTTGTTGACTGGAACAAAGACTTAGATAGTGCCTACACAGCTGTTTTAGATGAATCCAAGCTGTGGCACAAAAGGCTTGGCCATGCTAACTACAGATCAATGGCTCAGCTAACCAAAGAAGACCTGGTTGAAAACTTTACCAATTCAATTGAGGAAGAGGAGGAGCTTCCTGTTGCTGTTGCTGCTGCTGTAGTAAATAGAAAAGCTAAGCCAGATGCAAAAACAGCCAAGGCTAATCCTGGGAAACCTGATACTGTTAAACAATCTGGCAAGATAGCAAAACCCAGCAATAACAAGAAATTTGAGGATGAAGATGATGATGATGAGTCCGAGGATGAGAGTGGTTCTGATGAGGAAGATGAGTCTGATGAGATGTTTATGGATGAAAGTTCAGATGACGAGGATGATGAGACACCTAAGAAGGTCGAGTCAAGCAAGAAGAGACCTGTAGAAGCTGCAACTCTTGCTTCTAAAAAAAAGTCTAAATCTAAAGTTACACCTCAGAAGACAGATGGTAAGAAGGGTAGACAAACAACAACACTGCATCCAACAAAACAATCTGTTGTTGCTCAATCGACAGCAGAGGTAGAATATGTGACAGCTGCAGGAGCTGTCAACCAAGCCATTTGGCTAAGAAAGATCATGGATGATTTAAATTAACACCAAAGGGAAGCAACAATGATCAATTGTGCCAATCAATCTGCTGTTACAATTGCAAAGAATCTAGTGTTCCATGGAAGAACAAAACACTTCAAGATAAAGTTTCATTTTGTTAGGGAGATGGAACAAGATCTAGAAGTGAAGTTGATTCATTGCAGTTCTGACGAACAACTTGCTGATATTTTGACTAAGCCCCTTAGTGTGTCAAGATTTAAAGATTTAAGACCCAAAATTAGAGTCTGCAACATGCAAGCCAAGGAGGAGTGTTGAAGTTGGCATGCATGCAGCACATGAAGCAAACCCAAGTCATGTGGATAAAGTTGAAGATCAAGCTGCTGCAATATTTTCGGATAAAGTACACGCAACTGTAATATTTTTGGATAAAGTGCATGCAGCTGCTGAAGTTGATGCAACTATTCAATTTCAATTTCATTTTGTTACTATAAGTAATGTTTTGTAATTTAGTCAGATTTGAACTAAATAGGTAACATATTTAATATAATTAAGTAGTGTTTGAGCTGATAAATCAGCTTTGTTAAAGTGTACAAGTTACATTTTACAAGTTTCAATGTAATTAGTGGTAGTAGTTAGTTGTTTAGGTGAAATTTGTTTATGATTGTCCAGCTGTATTTTCTGATATATGTATTGGCATCATGCTATACAAAAAAAATTATGATGAATAAAAAAAATCATTGTACATCATCAAAATACTCTCTCTTTTCTTTGCTTTCATTTTTGCTCTCCAAGCCCGATTCTGTTTATTTTCTTAAGCAAACATACATCATTGTTGCTTAAGCTTCCGTTAACCTCCATTCATCTTTGTCAAAAAACCCAACACACTAGAATTCTTCTTAAAAGGATCACTTCTTTTCTCCCTGATTTATTGGCTATAGCCCATCTTTGAAAAGTCAAAGATGGGGGCTATAGCAAGTGGGAAGAAAATGGCACCAAAATTAGGCACCGGAAGTTGATGTGAAAATTGGCATGGGATAATTGCAATTTTGGTCCCTATTTGAATAGGTACTTTGCAAGATTGATCCCTGAACCTCAACTATAAATAGGCCTAACCATTGCTCATTTTCTTCATCCCACAATTTGCCATTCTCTACTTAAGGCATTATTCTCTCTCCCTATTTGTAAATTTTCACTTGTATTTTTGGAGTGAAATATATTTGTTAGTGCCCGAGGACGTAGGCGAAATTTGCCGAACCTCGTTAAAATTCTGGTGTTCTTTATTATTTATTTTTCATATCTTGTGAGTGTGATTGTAGTTATTTATTGTGCTATTAAATTATGATAGAGGGATATTCTGGCTAGGAAAGATTTGGTACTTAAGTGATCCTCGTGATCCACCTCTCTTCCCTGGAAATTGAACTCGGTGTGATTTTTCAGTACAATAATTTTACTCTTTTACACGCTTCCGCACAATAATTGGTACCAGAGCTAGGTTCATACTTGGGGAGTACGATCGTTTGCGACACTATTTACGTATACGGCATTGTTTACGTATACAGTAGTTGGGATTGAGGAGAAAAATGGCAGAGGCATCGTCATCAGCAAGGACTACGGTGACTAATGCAAAATTTGAAGAAGAGAAATTTGATGGTACCAATAATTTTGGTATGTAGCAATGTGAGATCCTGGATGTCTTATGTCAGCAAGAGCTAGATATAGCCCTTGAAGAAAAACCTGACAAGATGGATGACAATGAATGGGCCAAGATTAATAGACAAGCGTGTGGTACAATCCGTTTATGTTTGGCCAAAGAGCAGAAGTACTCTGTCATGAGGGAGACATCAGCGAGGAAATTGTGGGATACATTGGAAGAAAAGTTTCTAACGAAAAGCCTTGAAAATAGGCTTTATATGAAAAAGAAACTTTTTCGATTCACGTATGCACCCGGTATGTCGATGAATGACCATGTGAACTCATTCAATAAAATTTTAGCAGACTTGCTAAATTTGGATGAGAAATTTGAAGACGAAGACAAGGCATTATTGTTGTTGAATTCCCTTCCTGATGAATATGATCATCTTACCACCACATTGTTTCATGGGAAGGATACAATCACATTTGATGCAGTCTGCAGTGCGTTGTATAGATCTAAGACTCGAAAGAAAGATAAAAGAGATCACAAAGATACAATTGCAGAAGTCTTAACAGTGAGAGATCGTTCAAGTAGCAGCAAACCTGGTAGAAGGGGAAAGTCTAAAGGGAGACCCGCCAAAGATGAGTGTGCCTTTTGTCGTGAGAAAGGGCATTGGAAAAAGAATTGTCCTAAGTTACAAAAGGGCAAGGCGATTTCTAATGCATGTGTAGCGGAGCATGATGAGGAGTCAGACTTTAGCTTGGTTGGCATGGCAATGGCATGTCATACTGATGAGTGGATTTTGGATTTGGGATGTACTTACCATATGTGTCCTAATAAGGACTGGTTTTCTAGTCTTACAGAACTAGAAGGTGGAGTTGTTCTTATGGGCAATGACAGTGCTTGTAAGACAATGAGAGTAGGTACAATCCAATTGAAGAATCACGACAGCTCAATCCAAGTCTTGACTGATGTTCGCTACGTACCCAGCTTGAAGAAAAATCTCATCTCATTAGGGGCCTTAGAATCTAAAGGGCTCAAAATCACTTTGAGAGATGGATTACTGAAGGTAGCAGCTGGGAATTTGACGGTGATGAAAGGCACAAGAAGAAATAACTTGTACTTTTTAAATGGAAGTACAGTTATTGGATCAACATCAACAGTTTCTACGAAAGATGTAGATTCAGAGGCTACCAGGTTATGGCATATGCGATTGGGACATGCTGGTGAAAAAGCTTTGCAGACTTTGGCGAAGCAAGGCTTATTGAAAGGTGCAAATTCTTGCAAATTGGAATTCTGTGAACATTGTGTTCTGGGCAAGCAGACGAGGGTAAAGTTTGGTTCAGCAATTCACAATACGAAAGGAATTCTAGACTACGTTCACAGTGATGTGTGGGGACCTACCAAAGTGGCTTCTTTGGGAGGTATGCACTATTTTATTACTTTTGTTGATGATTATTCAAGAAAAGTATGGATGTATCTAATGAAAAGAAAAAGTGAAGTATTGGATGCATTTCTGAAATGGAAGAAGATGGTGGAAACTTAGACTGGTCGAAAGGTCAAACGACTTCGATCAAACAATGGTACTGAGTACAAAAATGATCCATTTCTTTAAGTATGTCAAGATGAGGGCATCGTGCGACACTTCACTGTTCGGGATACACCACAGCAGAATAGGGTGGCAGAACGCATGAATCGAACTATACTGGAGAAAGTTCGATGTATGTTGTCCAATGCTGGATTGGGCAAGGAATTTTGGGCTGAGGCTATTACATATGCGTGCCATCTAATTAACCATTTGCCATCAGCTGTAATAAATGGCAAAACTTCTATGGAGATGTGGACTGGTAAATCTCCTACTGACTATGATTCTTTACATGTTTTTGGTTCCACTGCATATTATCATGTAAAAGAATCGAAGTTAGACCCAAGAGCAAAGAAAGTATTATTCTTGGGTATAACTAGTGGAGTAAAAGGATATCGTCTCTGGTGTCCTGATACAAGGAAGATTGTCTTTAGTAGAGATGTGACTTTTGATGAATCAACCATGTTAAAGGATTCACAAAAGGATGACAAAACCAGTAGTACTTTGCAGCAGGTGGAGCTTAAAAAGGTTAATAATGATCCAGCTGATATTGGAACAATAAATGATGAAGAAGTTCCGACCCAAGAACTTCTACAGCAATAAGATTCAATTGCATATAGGAGGCCAGGAAGAGAGATTCGTAAGCCTGCTCGCTTTGATGATATAGTGGCCTATGCACTTCCAATTGCAGATGATGATGCTCCTTCTACTTACACAGAAGCAATAAGTAACCCTGATGGTGTAAAGTGGAAGCAAGCCATGAATGAAGAAATGCAATCTCTTCATCAAAATAGGACCTGGGAGTTGATGACACTGCCCAAGGGAAAGAAGGCAATTGGATGCAAATGGGTATATGCAAAGAAGGAAGGATTTCCTGGTAAAAATGAAATTCGGTACAAGGCTAGATTGGTAGCAAAGGGTTATGCTCAGAAAGAAGGAATAGACTACAATGAAGTGTTTTCTCCAGTTGTAAAGCATTCGTCTATTCGGATTTTGCTAGCCTTGGTTGCGCAATATAATCTTGAATTAGTTCAGCTTGATGTGAAGACCGCATTTTTACACGATGATTTGGAAGAGGAAATCTATATGACTCAGCCAGATGGATTCAAGGTTGCTGGTAAAGAGAATTGGGTTTGCAAACTGACAAAGTCGCTTTATGGATTGAAGCAATCCCCGAGGTAGTGGTACAAGCGATTTGATCAGTTCATGAAAGGGCAAAGGTACACAAGAAGTAAATTTGACCATTGCGTGTATTTCCAGAAGCTACAAGAAGGAACTTTCATATACTTGCTCTTATATGTTGATGATATGCTAATAGCATCTAAGAGCAAAGTTGAGATTGAGAGATTGAAGACTCAACTCAATCTCGAGTTTGAGATGAAAGATCTAGGTGAAGCTAAGAAGATTCTTGGCATGGAAATATGTAGAGATAGAGCCCATGGCAGAGTTAGCTTGTCTCAGAAGCAGTATTTGAAGAATGTACTACAGCAGTTTGGCATGAATGAGCAGACAAAACCTGTAAGTACCCCGTTGGCTTCTCATTTCAAGCTTTCTACACAACTATCTCCTTCGACGAATATAGAACGGGAATACATGTTGCAAGTTCCATATTCTGATGCAGTGGGTAGCTTAATGTATGCAATGGTGTGTACAAGACCCGACATTTCACAGGCAGTTAGTATAGTGAGAAGGTATATGCATAATCCTGGAAAAGGACATTGGCAAGCTGTGAAATGGATTCTACGGTATATTCAAAAGACCGTGGATGTTGGATTACTGTTCGAGCAGGATAATACACTTGGTGAAGGTGTTATTGGGTACGTTGATTATGACTATGCCGGTGATTTGGACAAACGAAGGTCAACCACTGGTTACGTGTTTACACTTGCTGGAGGACCAATTAGTTGGAAGTCTACTCTTCAGTCTACAGTTGCGTTGTCATCCACAGAAGCCGAGTACATGGCTGTATCAGAGGCTGTAAAGGAGGCTATTTGGTTACAAGGTATGGTTAAAACCTTGGGATTGGTTCAGGAGCATATTAACGTGTATTGTGATAGTCAAAGTACTATTCATTTAGCAAAGAATTAAGTCTATCATGCACGTACAAAGCATATCGACGTACGATTCCATTTTGTGCGGGAAATTATTGATAAAGGGAAAATTCGTCTTCAGAAGATTAAGACTGCAGATAATCCCGCAGATATGATGACCAAGGTGGTAACAGGAACCAAGTTCGAACATTGCTTGAACTTGATCAATATCCTGCGAGTTTAACAGTTGAAGAAGGCACTATCAAGTATTGTTGGCAAAGGTAGAAAGAATTGTGTGAAGATAAGATTATCCTAATCAAATCTTCAAGGTGGAGATTATTGGTTATAGCCCATCTTTGAAAAGTCAAAGATGGGGGCTATAGCAAGTGGGAAGAAAATGGCACCAAAATTAGGCATCGAAAGTTGATGTGAAAATTGGCATGGGATAATTGCAATTTTGGTCCCTATTTGAATAGGTACTTTGCAAGATTGATCCCTGAACCTCAACTATAAATAGGCCTAACCATTGCTCATTTTCTTCATCCCACAATTTGCCATTCTCTACTTAAGGCATTATTCTCTCTCCCTATTTGTAAATTTTCACTTGTATTTTTGGAGTGAAATATATTTGTTAGTGCCCGAGGACGTAGGCAAAATTTGTCGAACCTCGTTAAAATTCTGGTGTTCTTTATTATTTATTTTTCATATCTTGTGAGTGTGATTGTAGTTATTTATTGTGCTATTAAATTACGATAGAGGGATATTCTGGCTAGGAAAGATTTGGTACTTAAGTGATCCTCCTGATCCACCTCTCTTCCCTGAGAATTGAACTCGGTGTGATTTTTCAGTACAATAATTTTACTCTTTTACACGCTTCCGCACAACATGATTTGATTTCCACTAATCAGAGCGCTGTCATACAAGAAAGGTGTATTACTGATAATACCTTGTTAGCTTTGGGGATTGTAAAAGGTTATAACAAGAAGAACTTGTCCCTTAGGTGGGCAATGAAGGCGTACCTGCAAAAAGCTTTTGACACACTCAACTGGGGGTTTTGTGCTTGATGTTTTGACTGCCATGGATACCTAGATCTTTTTGTTGGGTGGATAAGAGCATGGCATCACTACCCCAATATTTTTTATCTTTCTAAATGGTGGTGTGGTAGGATTTTCATAGGCACTAGAGGCATCAGTCAAGAGGCGCACTGTCCTCTTATCTATTTATTATTGCCATGAATGGGCTATTTAAACTGTTGCATGTGGTACTCAAAGAGACAATCTGTTGATATTTTTGAAGGGTACTATGGGCTCAATTGTGGGAATTAAAAGCGTCCTTGACCAATTTTACATTTTGTCTACGCTGCAACTTAATGCCTCAAAAGTGAGGTTTTTGCTATTGGTATTTCTCAAGAAAAGCTGGATGCAGTTCACCATGTCACTGGATTTCAGATAGGGAAGCTACCTATACGGTACTTGAGGGCACCCCTTGTTATTAGATGGTTAACAATAAAGGTCTGTTCTCCTTTGTTGGTGAAGATTTCTGCTCATATTTTTTCTTGGATGCAGGTAGAGTGTAGCGTGTTCAATCGGTAATCTTTCATGTTCAAAATTTTTGGTATAGGCAATTTATTTTGTCAAAAGTTATACTCCAGCGTATTAATCAGATTTACGCCTGCTATTTTTGGAAAGGGAAAGATGGGGCGACAAAGGGAGTAAGGGCAAGTTGGGGAGAAATTTGTAGGCCCAAATCCGAAGGGGGACTTGGTTTAAAGAATCTTGAGATATGAATCCGTGTTAATATGATGTTAGCATATCCAAGCCACTTCGGCTAGCGAGGGCTCGCTTTGGATAGCTTGGATGCAAGCTTATATTTTAAAAGGTCAATAGTTGTGGTAGGTCACGGTGAATGATCTTGGGGTTGCGAGAGGAAGCTAGTTCTTGCTTATACTTGCTGGTAGGTCATGGTGAATTGCCTGTGAAAAAGGACTGGGTCGAAATTAGAATGAAAGAAGGTAAAATCCCTTGCCATGAAATTCTTTAACACCCACTACATATATCGAACCATTCTATTGTTGCTTGGATGGCGATCCTGAACAGGTTAGCAACCAAACAGAGATCCTTCAGTCTATGGGACTTAATATCAACACTTGCTGCAAATTGTGTTGAAACACCCCAAACCCGGCCCACGAGCCTGACCGGATCTGGTATGTTCCTTAAGTAAACCGGTTTTCAAATTCTTTGCTACTTAGAGAAAATTTGTAAATTTTAGAAGATATTGTTTTGGATTGGGCTTAGGTTGGGAAACCCATTTAATTAATTTAAAAAAACCCAATTTTATTAAGGTGACAAAATAATTTTCTTTAGGTTTATAAAATTTTCACTTAAAATTTAATCCAACAATCATTTGTAACAAAATAATTAAAAAAATAAAGCAGAAATAAAGAAATCCAACTTGGGCCTTATGGCCTTATTACATCAAATAAAACCCAATATTAAAATTAAATGTTCTAAAACGAAATAAGGTCCAAAATAAATAAAATCTTCAAATTGATGCATGGCCACCTCAAGGTCTACCGTCCCGGTTCGTCACTGTTCATCACCTGAAAATAGTTCCCACAACGGGGTGAGTCAACAGACTCAATGTGTACATCATACTAACATCCAACAAATCAGGCATACATGTTCATTTCAGATTCATATTCATATCAAAATAAATGATGCAACCCAACCCAAGCCTAATGGTCCATCCGCTACACACCACCCGTACCTGCCAGTCACACCGTGGGGACTACTAAGTCAACCCTCCATCCGCTACACACCATCGAAGGCAGTCGCTGCAGTCAACGTGCTCATCGCCCATATACGTTGTGTCATTAGACACTATAGTCAAATTTATACGTTGTGTCATTAGACACTATAGTCAAATATTGTAACCGAAGTTACCAAAATTCCGCAATGTGACCGTAGTCAACATATTTCGTTGGTGAGACCGTAGTCATCACCTTCAATTCTCCTTCACATATATCCCGAATGCCCCAAATTATTTTTATAACATATTCAGCATACTTAAATTTCATTCATGTTACTGTTCACATGTTCAAGTATATCACATTCATAATCCTAACAGAAGTAGGAAACGTACCTGAGTACTTTTTTTGCCACATTTGTGGCACTTAGCCACATTCTCATTCTTATGCATATTCATATATTAAAATAACCATTGCCATAATATATTGAAAATTAGTGTGAGTACACACCTGATTCGCTTAATAGGTTCCTTGAAATCCCGAAGAGTGATCTACTGCCTTAGATCTCAAATTCCTACATTTGATTAATCACTTACTAATTTAATAAAAATCCATTCGGCCATAAATCCAAATCCTAGTAGGATTAGTATTCTTAAAACTTACCTTGAAATTCTCAAATCTCGAAATCCTTGTATCCCTCTGTCGAAATCCCTATAACTACATGTTAGATCAATTTCTAACATTTATTCGCAACAAATAACCCTTAGCCGAATGTTAAATATGACTTACCTTAGATTCTTAAATCCCGAAATTCACCGAATAACTAGGGAACACGCGGCTTATGGTGTACCTTCGGGAAAAGAACTTCTCCTTCCTTGTAGTCGACACTTAGTAAATCCCGAAAGATCTCTTCGGCGACAGATATTAAGGGTATTAGAATCTTAATTTCGACAGCCTTAAAAGAAATAGAATGAGAATCTAACCTAATCTTACCCTTACTGAAGAATTTGATGGAATTCTTGCTTGAACCCTTAGCAGTATTCGGCTATGGCTTTGATGTGGATAACAATTTCAGCTCTTGAGGCTTAGGAAGAAATCGACTAGGGCTATTGGTATCTTCGGCTTTTGATTGTGTTTGTAATAGAAGAAGAAAAGAAAAGAGAAAAAGAGAATAATGGCAGAGAAAATTCGGCAGAGAGAAGAGGAGAAACTTTAGAGAATTTCGGCAGAGGTTTTCTTGAAAAGAAAAGAATGAATGAAGAATAGCCTTACTCTTCCTTTTATAGCCAAATTACTAGCTAGAGTCCTTTACTTGGCCACCACTCTTCTATTTTGATAGCTTTATCCCTTGATTTATCACTTTAATAAAACTTAATCCAATAATTATCTCTTATCTCTTAATAAAAATAATACTAATAATAATCCTCTTTTATCTCTTTCTTATCTATCAAAATAAAAGAATTAATATCCACATTTATCTCCTAAAAATAATCTAAAATAAATCCATTATTATCTCTTCGAATAATCCAAATAAAAATCCTTATTATCTCTTCGAAATAATCCAAATAAAAAGCTTATATTTATCACCTTATTAATCACATATTTATGAAAATAAAACACCTCATTTTCTAGAAGCATGTGCCGTCCACCTCAGCCTTCTGGAAGCTAAAATAAAACCTTATTTATTTGCTACCCAAGTGACTCGAACCCAGGCCCATTCCTCTTGCACATGGCGCCATTTCCATAGGCCCTAAGTGACATCTTTAGACCACTTTTCCAGCCTGTTTGTGTGCCAAATTTTACCAAATTTTTCTTTTAAGGCCTCCTTGCCCTAATTCCTATTTTAAACTTAAAATTCGACATTTCTAGGTCATTTCTAAGTTTCCTAAAATTTCGATCGGCTCTGTAAACTTGCCATTTTCTTACATTTCCAAGTTTCCAAAAATGTTCACTTTCTATTTTTGAATCATTTCCTTACATTTCTAGGTTTCCAAAAATGTTCACTTTCCTCTTTTAACTTAACATTTCCATACATTTTCAGGACATTTCCCTACATTTCCAAGACAAGACATTTCTTTACATTTCCTTACATTTCCTTGCATTTCCTTACATTTCCTTACATTTCCATACATTTCCATACATTTCCTTACATTTCCTTACATTTCCATACATTTCCTTATTTCTAGAATTCACATAACACATTCATACATAATTCATAAAACATGCCATTTTACCACATGGTTCCTTGTGTCATGCTTCACACGGAGTTTCTTTTCAAGCCTCATTTACCTAGCTCCCCTTTTTACTTAGAAACCAATAATTTTTCTAAGCTTTCTCTTCCATCCTAGAATTTTAAAAACCCTTAATACACTTCCAAACATTGCCAAAACCTACTAACTCATGAATTATGCACAAACGCATAACCCCTAATCTAGGATGTTACAGTTCTACCCTCCTTAAAAATAATTTCGTTCTCGAAATTACTTATTAACAGTCGTACAATCCTTCTCAACGTACTATGCTTAAGCTGCGCACTCTGATCTTAATAGAACCATCATACTTTCTAGGCACAGTCTCTAAGTTCACATCCCTTAGAACTCATTTTCTAACGTCGCGATTTAATCTGATTTAAAAGTTTTATACATTAGTACTTGCTTCACTTATTACCCGCGAAGAAGTTTTATGAAAAGAGTTTTAGGAGTGGTTCTTTCGTATTCATACATGCACATAGTCTTTACATTCATTCATCCATCAAACAATTATGAACTTTCGTTCATTCAGAGAAACGTTGTAGTTTTCATTGTTGTTGTTTTTCCACTACCCAGGGGTATTTTCGTAATTTGTCTTACAGGAGCATTTTCGTAATTTTTCAAAATAAAAGTTCTCTGATGATTTTGTCAAAAAGTATTTTGGAACTTTTAAATTCTCGGGGTATTTTGAAAAATTTGGAAATTCGGGGGTATTCGGTAATTTTGAAGCTCGAGGGTATTTTGGTAATAAACCAGGGTAAATTTGTAAAGTTTGATAATTCCGGGGTATTTCCAAATGTTGCAAAACTTTGAAGGTTCTTTTTGAGAATTTGTTTTCCAGTTGATGGTGTTGCAAAAATTTTAAAAATCAGGGTCATTTTGGTAATTTTGTAGGTTAGGGGCAATTTTGTAATTTTACCAAAATCAAGGTATTTTGATATTTGCAAATAAGATTCTTGGGTGCTTTTGTAAAGTAAGGAAAATTTTATTGAAATCGGGGTGGTACAGAAATTTTAGAAACCAAGGGCATTTTTGTAATTTCGCCACTAGGGGCATTTTGGTAATTTTGTAAATCAGGAATTTTTCAGAAAATTTTGTAAAAGTAGTTCTCACAAATTATAAGGGTAATTTTAAGAGTTTTAAAACTAGGGTTTTCATAAAAACATGGCTAGTCCCTTTCTTTCGGGTTTGAACCGTAGCTACGCACCAGGTAGGATTCCTGCGAAGAGGAGGTGAGTCACTAGGACTGCTTAAGTACCAGGCTCTTCCGGATCCAATCCTAGACATGCGCACAATGGTTACCACACCCTAACTTAGTGACTTAGCCATAGGTTTGTTAAGTGCATTAAGTCTTATGTATTTGTGTTTGAGTAGACTAGTCCTACGGTTCAATAGATTCTAGTTCACTAATCTACGTTCCGTTCCATTTCTACCCTTCTACAATTCACATATAAATCACACAAAGGATAGGGGTACTTACCTGATGGACTGCGGGTCGGAGACTTAGGTGCCATGCCAGAAAACCTGCTTATTTCATAAAATACTTTCATAAAACCCATTTAGGCTCGCTTTGAAAATTTTTGGGCCTTAGCCCACAGGCCGAGAGTTTTTAAATCTAGGCTCTGATACCAAACTGAAACACCCAAACCCGGCCCACGAGCCTGACCGGATCTGGTATGTTCCTTAAGTAAACCAGTTTCAAATTCTTTGCTACTTAGAGAAAATTTGTAAATTTTAGAAGATATTGTTTGGATTGGGCTTAGGTTGGGAAACCCATTTAATTAATTTAAAAAAACCCAATTTTATTAAGGTGACAAAAATAATTTTCTTTAGGTTATAAAATATTTTCACTTAAAATTTAATCCAACAATCATTTGTAACAAAATAATTAAAAAATAAAGCAGAAATAAAGAAATCCAACTTGGGCCTTATGGCCTTATTACATCAAATAAAACCCAATATTAAAATTAATGTTCTAAAACGAAATAAGGTCCAAAATAAATAAAATCTTCAAATTGATGCATGGCCACCTCAAGGTCTACCGTCCGGTCCGTCACTGTTCATCACCTAAAAATAGTTCCCACAACGGGGTGAGTCAACAGACTCAATGTGTACATCATACTAACATCCAACAAATCAGGCATACATGTTCATGTCAATTCATATTCATATCAAATAAATGATGCAACCCAAACCAAGCCTAATGGTCCATCCGCTACACACCACCCGTACCTGCCAGTCACACGTGGGGACTACTAAGTCAACCCTCCATCCGCTACACACCATCGAAGGCAGTCGCTGCAGTCGACGTGCTCATCACCCATATACGTTGTGTCATTAGACACTATAGTCAAATTTATACGTTGTGTCATTAGACACTATAGTCAAATATTGTAACCGAAGTTACCAAAATTCCGCAATGTGACCGTTAGTCAACATATTCGTTGGTGAGACCGTAGTCATCACCTTTAATTCTCCCTTCACATATATCCCGAATACCCCAAATTATTTTATAACATATTCAGCATACTTAAATTTCATTCATGTTATTGTTCACATGTTCAAGTATATCACATTCATAATCCTAACAGAAGTAGGAGGAACATACCTGAGACTTTTTTGCCACATTTGTGGCACTTAGCCACATTCTCATTCTAGTGTGAGTACACACCTGATTCGCTTAATAGGTTCCTTGAAATCCCGAAGAGTGATCTACTGCCTTAGATCTCAAATTCCTACATTTGATTAATCACTTACTAATTTAAAAAATCCATTCGGCCATAAATCCAAATCCTAGTAGGATTAGTATTCTTAAAACTTACCTTGAAATTCTCAAATCTCGAAATCCTTGTATCCCTCTGTCGAAATCCCTATAACTACATGTTAGATCAATTTCTAACATTTATTCGCAACAAATAACCCTTAGCCGAATGTTAAATATGACTTACCTTAGATTCTTAAATCCCGAAATTCACCAAATAACTAGGGAACACGCGGCTTATGGTGTACCTTCGAGAAAAGAACTTCTCCTTCCTTGTAGTTGACACTTAGTAAATCCCGAAAGATCTCTTCGGCAACAGATATTAAGGGTATTAGAATCTTAATTTCGACAGCCTTAAAAGAAATAGAATGAGAATCTAACCTAATCTTACCCTTACTGAAGAATTTGATGGAATTCTTGCTTGAACCCTTAGCAGTATTCGGCTATGGCTTTGATGTGGATAACAATTTTGGCTCTTGAGGCTTAGGGAGAAATCGACTAGGGCTATTGGTATCTTCGGCTTTTGATTGTGTTTGTAATAGAAGAAGAAAAGAAAAGAGAAAAAGAGAATAATGGCAGAGAAAATTCGGCAGAGAGAAGAGGAGAAACTTTAGAGAATTTCGGCAGAGGTTTTCTTGAAAAGAAAAGAATGAATGAAGAATAGCCTTACTCTTCCTTTTATAGCCAAAATTACTAGCTAGAGTCCTTTACTTGGCCACCACTCTTCTATTTTGATAGCTTTATCCCTTGATTTATCACAATAAAACTTAATCCAATAATTATCTCTTATCTCTTAAAAAAAATACTAATAATAATCCTCTTTTATCTCTTCCTTATCTATCAAAATAAAAGAATTAATATCCACATTTATCTCCTAAAAATAATCTAAAATAAATCCATTATTATCTCTTCGAATAATCCAAAAAAAATCCTTTATTATCTCTTCGAAATAATCCAAATAAAAATCCTTTATTATCTCTTCGAAATAATCCAAATAAAAATCCTTTATTATCTCTTCGAAATAATCCAAATAAAAATCCTTTATTATCTCTTCGAAATAATCCAAATAAAAAGCTTATATTTATCACCTTATTAATCACATATTTATGAAAATAAAACACCTCATTTTCTAGAAGCATGTGCCGTCCACCTCAGCCTTCTGGAAGCTAAAATAAAACCTTAATCCAAATAAAATCCTTTATTATCTCTTCGAAATAATCCAAATAAAAATCCTTTATTATCTCTTCGAAATAATCCAAATAAAAATCCTTTATTATCTCTTCGAAATAATCCAAATAAAAAGCTTATATTTATCACCTTATTAATCACATATTTATGAAAATAAAACACCTCATTTTCTAGAAGCATGTGCCGTCCACCTCAGCCTTCTGGAAGCTAAAATAAAACCTTATTTATTTGCTACCCAAGTGACTCGAACCCAGGCCCATTCCTCTTGCACATGGCGCCATTTCCATAGGCCCTAAGTGACATCTTTAGGCCACTTTTCCAAGCCTGTTTGTGTGCCAATTTTACCAAATTTTCTTTTAAGGCCTCCTTGCCCTAATTTCCTATTTTAAACTTTAAAATTCGACATTTCTAGGTCATTTCTAGTTTCCTAAAATTTTCGATCGGCTCTGTAAAACTTGCCATTTTCTTACATTTCCAAGTTTCCAAAAATGTTCACTTTCTATTTTTGAATCATTTCCTTAATTTCCAGGTTTCCAAAAATGTTCACTTTCCTCTTTTAAACTTAACATTTCCATACATTTTCAGGACATTTCCCTACATTCCAAGACAAGACATTTCTTTACATTTCCTTACATTTCCTTGCATTTCCTTACATTTCCTTACATTTCCATACATTTCCATACATTTCCTTACATTTCCTTACATTTCCATACATTTCCTTATTTCTAGAATTCACATAACACATTCATACATAATTCATAAAACATGTCATTTTACCACATGTTCCTTGTGTCATGCTTCACGGAGTTTCTTTTCAAGCCTCATTTACCTAGCTCCCCTTTTTACTTAGAAACCAATAATTTTTCTAAGCTTTCTCTTCCATCCTAGAATTTTAAAAACCCTTAATACACTTCCAAACATTGCCAAAACCTACTAACTCATGAATTATGCACAAACGCATAACCCCTAATCTAGGATGTTACATGTGTAGTGGGCTGAGGAGACAAGGGATCATCTGTTTTTTGATTGTGAGTTCTCAAAGGAAGTTTGGGGAGCACTTCTTAAGCTTTGCAATATTAATAGAAGACTTAGTTGTTGAATCAAGAACTCGGGTGGGCTATCACATAAAAAGGGGAAATTGACAATGATTAAAAATATTGTACAAAAATTAGATTAAGGGGATAAAACTATTAATACTTGTCATTAGGGCTGCTTCAATACTCTCATACTTACTTTCTTTAAATTTAATGGTATTAATATGTGAAATATCATATTTTAAAGTCCTAGGCATAAAAGAAGGAGGAGCGTTCTAAGTAACACAATGTGCGTAGAATAAGGTGTATTAGCAAAGTTGTGAATTGCCTTATTTATATCTTAAAATGTATTTGTTCGAAAATTTTAAAAATTATCTTTGAAAAAAAATGAAAATATATGAAAATTAAGAAATAAAAAATAACTATTTTTCATAGTTTTCAGTAAAACTAAAAAAAGTTATTTTTGTTTGATTGTCACCATAAAAAGTAAAATTTTTAAAAAGGATTTTTTTAACTTTTAAGATTCAAGATTAAATTGATAGAATATGTAAAGTTAAACGTTAAATTTATTAATTGTTTTAGAATTTCGATCAAATTAATAGAATCCGTAAAGATTAGGAGGCTAAATTTGTTATTATATCATAAAAAAAGGTCACATTAATGTTCTGTTAATGATTTAATGAAATAGTGACCAAAACATCAAATGTCAGACAACTAAAATAAAATTTTGTGGACCTAAGGGCTAAAATAAATACAAGTTAATAATTGAGTAACTATTATAAGGATTTTACGAAAGAAACTGTAATTTAAGATGAAAATTTATAACAGTTAAAACCTAAATTTAATTAAAAATAATTATATAACTCAATTAAACTAAATTTCAGAATTTCTGTTAAACCTTATTTGACACATCACTTCATGTAAAGATGCATTTTGTATTAATACTCAATTAATCATTATTCGTAAAATTAAAATAACAAAAAAATGCAAATAAAAGTAACATTAACTCAAAGGAAAAGTATATATGCCAAAAATAACATAGTGCAAGCCTTCCACACGACATTTCTACATCGTCATATGCCCCATGTCATATTATATTCTTTAAATTTTCGCTCTTCATATAAAGTAATTTTGTTCTCACTCATCCAATATTATCAAAGATTAGTAAATCTAAAATTCCAAGTTTAAATCAATTTCTTCGTGTAATATATGAAATTAATTTACAAATTTAAATTTAATTTTCAGCAATTATAATATATATTTTAAATTTTCGACATAGACTTACATATGGAAAATAATAATAAATGTAACGATAATTTATAATTAATTATTCTCTCTATTTATTTTCTAATATTCTTCGAGGTTGATATCATGTGCATAAAATTTGGTCCTATGGTTTCAAAAAGGAAAAAAAAAAGTTTTAAATAAAAAAAATCAATAACTCATCTATTCTTTATGTATGCTTTTAAAAAAATCTATATGTACATGATAATAATTGACACATTAATTGATGTATGAGTTAATCGGAAATCAATTCCGTTACAAAAAAAATAAAAAAATAATTTTTTAAAAAATAATAAATTTATTATAAGAATATTTATGTTTTTCCATATTTTATAATTTTTTAAAATAAATAATTTAAATTATGAGAAAGGATGGTATGAAACTGTGATAATCAACAAACCAACGGAAATATTCCTCAAATGGAATCTCACAGCAGTCAACAACGCAACTGCGTGCTTACCGGTAACTAAAAGGAATCCCTGACAAATAATTTGCTGCAGGAGCTTCAACAGATTCTTGTTCTTCAGCTAACCGAAAACAATAAATCAACCCTTCATCAACACTTGGCCGAAAAGAGTTAAAATTAAGCAAAATGGAACTTACCAAACGAACACGACCAGGATTTGCAGAAAGCCGAAAAAAGGTAGGAAGGAGAAGAAAATTTAATCAGAGGAGATGGCGAACAATAACATCAAAAGGAAAAAGGGATTTTGGAAAAGAAATAAAAAATAAAAATAAAATAGTAGGTACATCCCACAAATCCCCTAATTATCTCCACTAACCCACTACCCAGAATTTCCAACTGCACTGAAACACTTGCACAAAACCGAGCGAAAATATAACACCCATGCTCGCATAAGGATTCAAACACAAAACCTCCAACATACCAATTCTCTTATTACTTGAATCAACAGGCTCATTTTAATATGAAATTACAGGCAAACACTGAAACCTCTCACACATACCCAGAATACTTAACCACTGAAGCAAATACACAATTATATCATAATTTTACAGAAACAAACATAAGAAATTAGGGGCGTTACAATAGTTTCAGCCTAGCTACAACATAAGTTGAAACTGCTCTTGTAGCTGAAACCATAATTTCTCCAACAGAGGTTTCATCTGCACCACATTTATAGAGCAAAATTTATGATTAAACAACGATATTTTCCAAATAATTTAAATTTATTTCAAATCTATCCGTAAACAGCTAAAGGGTATAGGCAGTAGGTGCTTTAATGCAACTAAAATCATGTCAAGCATTTATATTGGTATGTAAACTGGCACCATTGAAGGAACGTTTGATTCCTTTGAACAATATTGTCTAGCAAGCATCAGAACCTCCATTCCAAAAGTTTCAAAGCATAATTATATGTTTTCTCTTTATTAAATTTGATTATCGATTTTTTGTTGCTTCTTCTAATCACATCTACTATAAATTTGCCTTAGTTTATTGCTAAAAACACAACTTAAAACAAAAGATTTTAACTAGAAATCATAAATGGGACAGCCAGAAAGCAAACCTGCAAGGTTTCCTCAACCAGGGGATCACATCTACTGTCGAAGAAAGGGAGGTCTCTACGATCACCATGGTTTGCTTCTATTTCTTTTCAATTTTTTATCCATATACCCAGAAGATCATAACATGTATACACACACATAAACATTGGGTGTTTCTGATTGAGCACTGCAGGAATATATGTGGGGGACGACATGGTGATTCATCTCCAGGGAGCAGCCAAGAAACTTGGGCCGCTACCTGCATGCCATAAATGTGTAGGCAAGCGAGTCCAAAATGGTGAAATAGCAAAAGTATGCATAGATTGTTTCCTTGATGGTGAAACGCTCCAGATCTATGACTATGGAGTTCCCTTTCCAGAATTCATTAACAGAAAACGTGGTACTTGCTGCCTAAGCCATTCCAAGCCTCCCCATGAAGTTATTAGCGCCGCAACTGATTTCCTTGAACAGAATGGGTTTGGCCGCTACGACCTGTTTGCTAACAACTGTGAGGACTTCGCTGTGTATTGCAAAACAGGCTCTGCCGTAAGTTACCAGATTGTAGGCCATATTGAACGAGTTAGTGCTGCTGGTCCCGCTGGAATAGTTGCTGGCGCTGCTGTTGCTGCAGCTTATGGTATTTCGAAAGCGATCACCGGCGCCAAAAGACACAATTAGCAAAACATCAAGCTCCTGGTAACTTCTGCCTGAAACTCATTCACGGGACTTCAATTACATCTTACTTATAAGTATGAACCATGTTAAGAAGATCTCATATCCCAATAAACTTAAAAGTCAAAGCCAACTAGTGCTATATTCACCTATATGCAAATTAATGTGAATTATTTATCATCCTTTTTTTATAAATACTAAAAATTTTATGAGGGTAGAAAATTCATATTTAGTATATAAGTGTGTTTGAAAATAATATATTATAAATAATAAATGATAAAATATATGATTTGAAATTAATAATAACAATACATATGTAAAATGCACAAAATTATAAAATAAAAAATTAATTTAAATTATGAGTAAGAAAAATTCAAATAGATAAATACATCATATTAAGAATATCAAATGCACTCCAATTGCTTCAAATTTGTATTGTTATTTTTCTATAGCACTTAAAATGTTATCATGTTAATATGTTATCAAAATGTTATCATATTGGTGAAAGGAAAATTCAATATTAAATTTTTTTTTTGAAAAGATACAATATTGAGTTGATCCGTGACATTAACTCAATCAACCATATTATCTATACTAGAAATCCTATTACATGGGTAGACGTGTGAAAATCATGTATTCAGAATACAAATTTGTGTCTAAAATAACACACAATATAGTTAATGAAAAATATGATTTGGAATTAATTAATAATAACACATGACATATGTACAATACTAAAATAAAAAATTAGACTAAATTGTGAGTAAAACGAAATTTAAATCACATCATATTAAGAATACTAAATGAATACAATTGTTTATAATTGTTTTGTCTTCAATCCTGAATTAATTTTGTGTTTGTTAACTCGATTGATCAACTCAAAATCTCCAAGAGGGAAGGAGAATTGGCCTTTAAGAAAAATGGTGAAAGAAATAAAAGAAAATCAAACAATGAACATAAAAATTTATAGTAGTTCGACCCCAATTGATTACTCCATTACCTTAGCTTTCTACAACTAAGGATTTTGCTAAATTTACTAATTTGATAACCTTTGAGGACAATGTTTAACCTTACAATCTTCCTTAAAATTTCTACCAAAAATCTTAAGATTGTAACTCTCTTTTGGTTTCTATCCAAACCTTAAGATTCAATCATCTCAAAAAGATACAAAGAAGCAAACAAAGAAATAATCCTTACAATATCAGAATGTTTGCCAATTAAGCTCAAATAAACAAGATTATACACTTGAGCTAAACAATAACAATGAAAGCTCAGAAGTGTGTATAAGAAAAATATGAAAGAATTAAACACTAAGGTTGTTTTTATTGATCTTTAAACTTGACGATCTCTCTCTTTATTGTAGGACATTTGAAAGATGGTATTTATACCCTCTAATTCATTTTCAACCACTGTAGTTGTTGTGAAAGTTAATAGAGCCATTGGAATGAAAATACTAGATCATTAAATTCACCTACAACAAAAGGTATTGATACTTTTTCTACGAGTATTAATACTATTAGCATTTAATGTCTGATTCAGTGACCGTTAAAGTTAGTTAATTTACATCGATACCAAAAATAATTTATCGATGCCTGGTAAAAGGTATAAAAATATAAAAATCTCATTATAGATAAATTTTTATTGATCTATAAAAATATGAAAAGACAAAAGCATCCACATAATCATATGACTTTACAAATAAAATGATTTTTTTTGTAATTCCTTAACTGAGTTGAGACTCAGTTGATGGTTGACGGTAACTCAATAAAATGATTAATGAATAGTATAGATACATAAAAACGAAGTGGGTGGAAAAAAATTATGTAAAAAAATTATTTAAGACAATAATGAAACTCTGTTTCGCTAGTTGTAACTCTACGTTTTGTTTCAGACAGTCTTAAAATTCGAACTTTAAGCTCTCATAAACCTAATCCATATCATACAACACTTAATTATTATCAAATATTAAAATCATATAAAAATCGAGCATAATTTAAAAAAAAAAAACCTCAAACAAACGCAAATGAGAAAGCTAAGATGCAACATTTCACTTGAAAACCAAACGAAATATTAAATATAAAGGCCGAAATATGAGCACTTATTACATATGAAGATGTTTCTCCATTTGTAACTACTGAGAGTTACTTTGAATTTTTTGTTAGGAGAGAGTAAGTAGAGATTAAGGGGAGCTGGAGCTTAATGTCAATGATGCTAGTATTACATTCATTACTTGAGAAGGTTGACTTCATGTTTTTGGTCAAAAATGCTAAAGAAGAGAATTGTCAACGACTCGAAAGTTGCATGCAAATTCCATTACTAGAAAAATTTTCAGAAGCCTATTAAAAAAATCTTTTAAAAGGAAATTTACAATTTTTAAACGGCTTTTTAGGTCATTGAGTAGGCTAATAAGAAAAATATCCATGACGGTTGGTGGTGTGCTTTTGGAAACTTTGTCTAAGGGCTGCTCTGACTCTCCATATAATTATTTCTTGATATGTATACTTGTAACTACTTGTAATAGTAATATTAATAAGGGATGAATCTGATAATTATATATGAATTTTAATTTAATGTGTAATTATATACATGAAATTTAATTTAGTGTAATTATACATGTGAAATTCTGTTTTTGAAAGGTAAATTCATTAATTCAATAAATGAATGGAACCGTACAATTCAGGGGGAAAAAGCCAAACACTAGTCGTATATGGTGAAAGACAAGCTCCATCAACACAACAAATGTTTTAGCTTCAATATCAATAAAACATCATGAAAAGTTGACAATTGGCTTTGTCATAACTCAAGTACGACATATCTGGAGTGCTTGCAAACACTTAATACGATAAAGAAATCAGCCCCGAATGATCCAAAGCGGAGAACAAAAATCGATAAAAGAATCGAGCATTCACCAAACTACAGAGGATGACTATAAAACCATCCTTAAAATCATTTGTAAAACTAAGGTTAGATGCATAAATAAGACTAAAAAATGTTCTGTAAGAGCATATAAAAACTTCTAAAACTGAAAATTTATTAAACAGTTGAAATATATATATATATATATATATTGTCGAAACCACCCCTCGCTTTTAAGAAGGGCGAGGATCGAACTTGGGTTTTGAAAATGATAAAACATGGGAGTCGCCACCAATCCTTTTTGTTGAGGTGTGATTGGGTCACCTTGAAAAGTAGTTGCTTTAAATAAACCATTTAATTCATTAAAACAACGATTTTGGTCTACGAAGTTTAAAGAAATAGGTTCGGGAGTCAATTACACACAAGGAAGGGTTAGCACCCTCGATACGCCCAAAGATTGGTACCTAATTGATTATCTAATGTCTTGATGTCAAAAATTTGAAAATTTGAAAGAATTAAAATGATCCCTCTTTTATGATGATGTTAGCTGATAGTTTTAAAAGAAATCGAGGATGTATGCCAAGGGGTTATTTCGTCTCGAAGTAAAATGTTATATCCAATACTTTAGGACACCACCTTAACCTTCGAGACTAAACTTCCCTTTTTTTTTTTACAAATTTACTTTAAAGGACATTCTATTATTTAAAAATGGGTGAGAAAATCACATACCCAATACTTTAGGGCATGTTTTTCTCGAATTTCTAAATACAGAATGTTGCCTTGATTTTAGAAAACCTTATTTCGGAATAACAAAACATCACATCCAATGCTTTAGGACACGACATTTTGGGTTCCAAAAATAAGCCCTTTTTATTAAAGTGTACTTGTTCGAAAAGATATTCGGATATTTAGGTTAAACGAGAAAATTGCAACCCAATACTTTAGGGCACAATCTCTTGAGCTCCTAAACGCAGAACATTGCCTCGGTTTTAAAAAGATCTTATTTCGGAATAACAAAACATCACATCCAATGCTTTAGGACACGGCATTTTGAGTTTTCGAGAATAAGTTTTTTTGTTAAAAATGTATTTGTTTAAAAGGATATTCAGTTATTTAGAATGAACGTGAAAGAATCGCTACCCAATACTTTAGAGCGCGTTTTCTCGAATTTCTAAATAAGGAATATTACCTCTACGAAAAGAAATCGTTTTGTATCGAGCAAAATTGATGTAACAAAATTTATAATAGAATGTAAAAAGAAATTACAATACTGACGTGCATAGCAACATGGAAAGGAGTGCGTCAACATGAATAACGATAATGAAGGCGAAAAATAAAATAAGACAAGTCTAAAATGAATGGGAAAAGAACCTTGCAGAAATAATAATAAAACTAATAATGCCAAGCATATGTACAAGTCACAGTACAATAATAGAAATAATAATAACATAATAATAATAGTATAATAATAATAATAATAAGATAACAGTAATGATAATACCAAAATATGTACAATAATAATATAAATATAGTAATAATAATAATAATATAATAATACGCATTAATAAAAGTGTGGTAAAAATAATATAATAATAATATTAATAGTAATACGCGATATATATAATATACTAATACGAATATAATAATAATAGCGGTAATGAGATTAGTATATACAAATAATGGTGCAATAATAATAATAGTGATGATAATAGTAGTAAAACAAGAGTATAATAATAATAATAATAATAATATTAATAATAATAATAATAATAATAATAATAATAATAATAATAATAATAATAATAATAATAATAATGATGATGATGATACAGTGGCACAAAATATGTATAATAAATAATATAAATATAGTAATAATAATAATACAATGTATGTACAATATAATAATATAATAATACTTAATAATGGTAATAGTAGATATAATAATAATAATAGTAGTAGTAATAATAATAATAATAATAATAATAATAATAATAATAATAATAATAATAATAATAATAATAATAATAATAATGATAATAATATACAATAATATTAAAAGAGATAGAAATAGCGAAATTAACAAAAGGATAAAAGGGACTAAATCAAGAATAAAGTAAAATTAAAGGTCAAAATTTAAAATGACAAATAAATTGAGGTCACTCTGTAACGCGCGAAAATGGGTAGGCATCAGAAGGGAAATAATCCCGGTCCTAGTGCACTGCGTTTCAGAATAGCCTGGACGTGGACTAGATCAAAACAGTATAGAAATAAATGGGTAAAAATTTAAAAAGAAAGAATACAATGTAACACCCCAAACCCGGCCTATGCGTTAAGACCAGACTTGGCATGCCACACAATTCAAACTTACGTCTAGCCATCAATGCTTTTAATGAAAATAATTCTTCAAAAAGATTTTGAAGTTTGAGTTTATCAAAAATCGAAATTTATTTGAAAACCATAATTTTTAAAACATAAGAGTTTACAATTTGATTTTTCAGAGAAATATTTGGTTAAAACTTTAATAATTGGTTGAAATAAATTTATAAAAGAGTTTTCACAAAATTTTACGAGTAAGTGATATTTAAGAAAAACCTCCTTTTATACGCAAGTTTAAGAAAAATATTTATAAAAAATTAACAACCACATTTAAGTAATTAAAACATATTAAAATCCATCCACGCATAAAAATCCATAAAAATAATACCAGAGGCCTTATTACATCGCAATTGAAATAGTACTTAATTAAAAATACTTAAAGGAAGTTCAAAGTTTTTATAACTCATCATTCGTAGTATGGCCTCCACACGAAGTCATCCCTGGCCCAAGCCTCCATCAATTATTATTACCTAAGAAGGGTAAGGAAAACGGGGTGAGTTACTTAGAACTCAATGTGTATGTGATATGCAATAAAAAAAATGCATGTGATATGCAATTCCCAACCAAACCTAATTTCCACCCGCTACACATCACCCGTACCAACCAACACACCTGTGGGGATCAAGTCAACCCACCCCGCCAACACACCAATAGCAGGCATTAAGCCAATTATAATATTTGTGGCAGAGCCACCGAACTAGATTGTGACAAAGTCACCGAACTAGAGGCATTAAGCCATTTAAAATATTTGTGGCAGAGCCACCGAACTAGATTTTTGGCAACAGGCCTTTCTTCTCTTCGTCAATTATCCCAACCCATGCAGTCATGTATATATATATATTGCATAACAATATATATTCATAAGGTAAATTTCAACAAAAAGCCTATATTACAAGTTATCAATTTGGCCCGTTAGTCAAAATAGCAATTTAGCCCATTTAACGATTTAGCAATTTTGGCCCATATATATCGATCTAGCAATTTTTTTTGGCCCATATATCGATCTAGCAGTTTTTCAAATTTGCCCATGTAGCAAATTATCAAATTGGCCCATATAGCAATTTACCAAATTGACTTATATAGCAATTTATCAAGTTGGCCCATATAGCAATTTATCAAGTTGGCCCATATAGCAATTTATCAAATTGGCCCATTAAGGGTATTTTTGTAATTCGGTAATCGTACCCACTAAGGGTAATTCGGTAATTTACCCTCTAAGGGTATGATGGTAATTTTCGCAACCTAGGCTTAATTACTAATTTGGGGCATAAAAATCAAAACTGTCCATCTGCGTCGTACTGACTAAACTGACTATAAATCGAGTTGGGAAACTCCAAATTTAGATCCATAAATTTTCCCTGAAACTAGACTCATATAACTTCTTACTGTAATTTTTCCAGAATTTTTGGCTTAGCCAATTAGTACAGTTTATTCTTCAAAGTATCCCTTGTTTCATTGTTTGACAGTTCTGCCCTCTCTTCACAAAATCTCAGATATCTTATTGTACAGAACTTAAATACTGATTTTGTTTGATTCAAATAAAAATAGACTCACTAAAGATTCTAATAATGTAAACCATGTCCCGTAATTATTTTTCTACAATTTATAGTGATTTTTCCAAGTCAGAACAGGGGATATCGAAATCACTCTGAACCAGTCTCATAAAAATTCTAAAAATCTCAAAATATACTAATCCTTTACTTGCTCCGTTTCTTTTATAAGAAAATAGACTCAATTATCTTTCAATCCATATCTCCTTCACGTTCTAATTCAATTTCCACTATTTTTGGTGATTTTTCAAAATCACGTCACTACTCCTAACCAAAACTGTTTTGTTACAAAATATGGTTACCACTTCAAACATACGTACACCCGAGTGGCCATAGATGCTGGTTTGCGGCTTTTCAGTCTTTCGACTGAATCACAGAACATTTCATGCAAACATTTAGAGAGGTATGAGATTACACTCCCCATGTCAAACATGTATTCGAAAAGTAAGGGATTACACACCTGATTTCGGTAAGGACTAAACCTTCTTGATCGTCGGCACCTATGACACCCTAACACTCGATTAGAAAAAAAATACCACGATGAGAGAAAGTAGTTGTTTAGGGGTCAGATTCAGCTTACAACTATTTTCAAAGGATTAAAAAGTAGAGAATATCGAGTGATTTCGTCCCTAAAAATAATCGATTAGTCAAAACTTCGATCCGATTTGCAACATAGCCGAGTAGAGATATAATGAAAAAATCCAAGAAGAAACTCCTTACCTAAACGATGATGAATCTGATTTCCATCGATTGACTTATGACTACGGATTAATCAAAGTTCCGGCCTTCCACTATAACTCGTTTGATCAAAGGTGAGTGTCAACACGAATGGGAAGAAATGATAAAGAAGAGATGAAGGGTACTTCGGCTATGGAAGTAGTCTAACATTCGGCCAAAGGAGAGAAGAAAGAGATGCTGTTTGTGTTTGATGTTTTAGGCACTAGATGAGAACACAAAATGGGATACTTGAGTGATTAGCAAAAATAACCAAAAGGTCAAAAAGAAATGACTAAATGAAACCCAACAAAGTTGTTTCCTCCAAGCTCAGGACACATTCGGCTATGGGAGAAAGAAAAAGAGAGGAAACAAAATAAAAACAAAACTCAAATGATTAGAAGAAAAGAAAATGGTTTACCTTTTGTCCAATATTCATACGGCTAAGAGGAGAAAATTAGAGAGAAAATGCTTTGGGAAAACACCAAATAACCAAATGGAAAATGTGCTCATCAAGCACCTAATCCCACCAAACTAATCACCAAAAATCAGCCATCCCCCTTAGCCCCTATGCCGTCCACATACATGGTCAAAAAGACCATTCAAAAGTTTCCAAAACACCTTTCCTTGTTTTAAGCCTTATTATCCTCCACTTTCCAAAAGTTTAGAAATCCTATCCCCAAAATCAAGCAAATTCTATCCTAAATTCATAATTGCCATAACTTTTAGCCACTTTACCATAAAAAAAAAATTAGTCCATCCTTACTAAGATTAGAGCTTAGCCGACACTTACCAAATAGGTGCAAAAAAATAAAAGCCACCGAAATGCTATCCATGGGATTCGAACCTCTTCCCTCAAGCAATCACTCATGCGCCAATTCCACCTTGCTACTAGCTCATCTTATGCTAATTTTTGACACTTAAATTACTTTAAGCATCAGGATTACTTATTCCACTTCAATAGAATTCTCATTACTAAAATTCATTCTAGCTCTGAATAAATCCCGAGTTTTCTCGAAACTATACTAAGCACACAAATTTAATCATTCACAAGCTAATCACCAAAAACATGCAACATATCGATACTCATATATATATATATATATATATGTATATATATTTTGGATGTTACATACAAGATGGGACTTAATCAAATAACGATGCAAGGATGAAGGATCTGTCGCGCAAATTTCCCATCAGAGCAAAAATGCGCGGATCCTAGGGCGGATCCGGGTCGGCGCGTGGGTTTCTTACCCTGAATGAAACAGCGCCGTTCTGTGTAATGGTTATAAAACCATTTTTATCCCCAAAATCAGATTTTTCTTTTACCCTAAACATTTTTAACAGAAATGGCAGCCCTCCCAAAACCTATCTTTCTCCTATCTCTCGACTCTCCCTCTCTCCGGCGAATGAGTTCCCCGGTGCTCGCCACGTCAACACCATTTCCGGCGGCCACGACGAGTGGGGACGGGCCTTCAATTCCGTTCGAGGCCCTTATCTCAGGGACTGAGCCTTGGTGCTCGTGAGGCCGAAAGGTGGAACAGAGAAGAGGAAAAAGAGAGCCCGCCCCTCTTTACCTCTGATCCGGCCTCGGCGACGGAGAGGGGACTCCGTCAACGCGACTTCAGGGCTCAGGTAAGTTCCTTCGTTTTTTTTATTTCGTTTTGTTATTATTTTTTTATAAAAGAAAATAACAAAATAATAATGATAGAAATAAGATAACAGATAAAACGACAGTAAACAATACTCGAAAATGGAAAGCAAAATCAACCTTTAATTTCTTTGTTTTTTCGATTCCTGATTGCTAGTGAAAGTTCTGTCCCCCTTTTTACAATGGATTATCCGGCTTTTATAAAGCCAAAAAAGAAAATAAAATACATTATTTTTCCTCTTTTCTTTGTTGTTGCTGTGTTGGCTCCCTTTTTTGCGTGTTTTCAGGTACTGGTGGAGGCTAGTGGAGCAGGTGAGTGGGGTGACGGTGCGCGCGTCGGTGCTGCTGTAGTGGGGGTTGCGGCACTAGAGGGCTAGGGTTTCAAAAACCCTAGCTTTCTGGAAAAATTTTGATTTGGGCTGTTTGTAAACTGGCTCATTTTATTATTTTTTTGATTTGTTCTGATGGGCCATTTGGGCTTGTTTGTTATTGGGTTAAAAGGGTTTTGGGTTTTCAAGGTTTGGGTCTGATTTGTTTGGGTTGCAAAATGGGCCGGGCAAAATTTGGGTCTTACATATATATATATATATATATATATATAACTTAAGACAGCACAGATCCAAATCGACCCATGAAATAATTTATTTTTTTGAAAAACTGCTGATGGCCTGTGGAGTTTTAGTGAACGACAGACGTTGTCATCTGTCGGTCACAACTTGTGAAAACAACAAAGATACCCACAAAAAAAATCTGTAAACTGAAAAGAGAGAATACATGTGGAGTAAATGAGAAGAAGAAAGAAAGAAAGGGTTGGTGGGAGGGAGAAAAAGGAAGGCGATAGCCAGTCTCACTGGTCAAAACAAAAGATACGGCTTGGAAAAAAAATATGCACGTGAAACTCTAATTGTTGTTCAAATATATACTTAAAACTTTAATTTTGATTTAATCCTACACATTTAAAGAAATAAATACATTAATTTATTTTTATATTGGACAAATATAATTATTTGTATACGTATTATATAAACATAAAATAATATTATATCAATAATTGTGTTAATAATTTATAAGAATTGAATTAAATAAAAAATTATAAAAAAATCAAAATTCATATACATAATTACACATTAAATCATATTTAATGTAACTTCGAAAAAATTGACATTGAATCGGAATAATAATAGTCATACAACGTGTGGTTGAAAATCCAGTTTGATTTTGTTGAAACTATAAACTCGTTTTCCCATCATCAAGTAATTTAAAAGAAAAAAAATTCAAAACAAAAAAGAAATTATAATCCAGTTTAATTGTTATTGACGTTATAAAGAAAGCGAGGAAAAAAGAAAAAGAAAAAGAAAGCTGGCAAGTGTAAAGAAATACGAAGCCAAGCAATAGAACTGGGTAACGAAAAATAACATTAAAAAGGATGAAAAAGAAGGGGAGGTTGGAAACGCAAAAAGTCAAATGAAAAAAAATAAAAACCAAAAACTTTAATCCTTTAAAAATATTATTTTTACATATGATTTAGTAATGAATTAATTTAATTAATAATATTTAATTACTTTTATGACTTATATTTAGAAAAATAATATTTCTTTTTGCTTACTTTGAAAAAAAAGATTT
The DNA here is from genome assembly GCA_005393395.2 of Gossypium australe. Classification (NCBI taxonomy): domain Eukaryota; kingdom Viridiplantae; phylum Streptophyta; class Magnoliopsida; order Malvales; family Malvaceae; genus Gossypium; species Gossypium australe. The sequence goes on along the minus strand of CM016624.1, from coordinate 142,264,010 downwards.
ACGGGAGTTTTTGCTTATATTTCTAATTTTAAATTTAACTTTGTATGTTAATTCTTAGTTCGATTGGCATGAGCATTGTTGTCAATGTAGGAGTATGTAGAGATTATGGATAATTCTAGACATTATCCTAAAAAGAGCATATATAATCAGAGCAAATTTTTTCTTTTGAAAAGTGGATGTGGGACGGGGCAGGATAAATTTTTCTTTTGGATAGTGACTATAGAGCGGTTATGGTAATTGCTTACCCCACCCGACCCGCTCCACTATATGAATTTATCATTTTATCGTTGTATATGTAAACTATTAAAAGAGTAAAAATGTAATAAAGTAATATAGAAAAAATCCATACAATTTGTGTTTAATTTTTTAAAATTATGTTTAAATATTTACTTGACAACAAAAAGATTGAAAATATTGAAGATAAGTAGCAAAATTTAAATTGAAGCGGAGTGAGATGAGATAGGGATGAATTATATATCCATAGTACAATGGGACAGGTGATAAAAACAAAATGTCTCAATTGGAGAGTAGTGATGGATTTAGCAATATTCGCTCTCAGGGCTTGGTTCTCCAAACTGAGGATTTCTTGATTACTTCTCAATTTGTTCTAGCCAAGTCAGATGGTTCTCTTTTTGTTCGAAGAATTGAGAGTGTCCTTTTGTATGTTCTTGTGTATGTGGATGACATCATTGTCACTGGCAATCATCAAAGTAGCATTGATTTTGTCACAACTCTGGATCGAAAGTTTTCATTGAAGGGTCTGGGGTCTCTCAGCTATTTCCTTGGAATTGAAGTTCGTCCTACTACTGAGGGGTTGTTTTTGAGCCAGCGAAAATATATTCTTGACCTCTTGAAAAGAGCTCGAATGGATCAAGCAAATGGTTCTCCTACACCTATGGTTACTACAACAAAATTGTCACAACATGTTGGCAATGCAATTGAAAATGTGTTTGACTACAGGAGTATTGTGAGAGCCTTGCAATATGTGGTTATCACCAGGCCCAATATTACGTTTGCTGTAAATAGAGTTTGTCAATTCATGCACAAGCCTCTCGACCAGCATTTTTAGGCTGTCAAATGTATTCTCAGGTATCTTCAAAGCACGGTGGATTATGGTCTTCATTTTACTGCAGCTCCCAACTTGGAATTAGTAGGCTATTCGGATGCAAATTGCGGTACAGATATGGATGATAGAAGGTCTACTACAGGATTTTGTATTTTTCTTGGAGGGAATCCTGTGGCCTGGGGGTCCAAGAAGCAGCAAGTTGTCTCCAGGTCAACTGCAGAAGCTGAATATCGAGGTCTTGCCCATACTGTTACTGAGGTCGTGTGGCTTGAGTCTCTCTTATCTGAGTTGCAGTTTTTCTCTCTAGGAAAGCTGCAGTTTGGTGTGATAATTCCGGAGCTGTTGCTGTTTTTCTGCTAATCCAGTGTTGCATTCAAAGTTTAAACATGTCTGAGTTAGATCTATTTTTTGTTAGGGAAAAGATTGCTGCTGGAAAGTTAACTGTAGGCCATGTTCCAGCACAGGAATAAGTCGTGGATGTTTTCACCAAGCCTTTGTCAGGCCCCTTGTTCACAAAGTTTAGGTTGTATCTCAAAGTCATTGCTAAACGTGAACAAACAGCAGAAGTTAGAAAGATGGAGGCATGTTGAGGAATGAAATGGTTGTGACATAGGGGTGAGCGTTCGATCGAATCGAATGAAAAAATTTCGAGTTAATCGAGTTGACGAATCATATTTTATCATCCTAATTTGATTTGAAACTTTCTCGAATCGAGTTGAGTGAGATGGAATTCGAATCGAATCGAATCGAATCGAATATATTTGTTCGAGTTAAATTTTAAAAAATAATTTTGGGTCCTTGTAACCATTGTCACCTATCGTAATAAAATTTGTCCACCTTAACCAATTTTTTTTATTAACTTTCACACTAAATAATTTATTTATTAATCTTTTATATACGGGTTGGCTTCTTTACTTGTTTAGTTCTTTCAATTATCTTCATATTCTTGCTACTATGTATTTTGGAATTAAAAAATATATTAAACGTAAAAATGTGATTTTTTAATAAAAGTTATTTTAAAGATAAAATGTGAAATTGATACCAATATAAAATTTTAACACGAATATTTTATGGCATAATTAATAATTCAATTTTAATATAAATATTCAATATGACTAAACAATTCAATAATATAAATAATATAAAATGTGAAATTTAATTTAATAATATAAATAGTAGATATAAATAAAATTATTACTATTTATGTTTAGTGATTTTTTTTTTGTGGATAATTTTGATTTTTTATTTGAGAGTAAAGGGTGAGAAGTAAAAGTTTGAGGGAAAATAAATAGGGGGTAAAATTTTAAAGGGAAAATATTAAAAAAAAATTGGAGGGGGGATGAGTTTGGGGTAGATGGAAGGTGTGATGGGAAGGGAGTGAAAGTTTTAGGGGAAAAGTGGGAGGGAGTAAAAATTTTGGGGGAAAATAAAAAGTTTTGAGGGTTTTTGGGAGTAAAATTTTGAGAAAAAGTAAATGGGAGAGTAAAATTTTGGTGGGAAATGGATTTTGGGTAGATTGGGGGTTTGGGATGGGAGGGGAGTAAAAGTTTTGGGGGGAAAGTGGGAAGGAGTAAAAGTTTTGAGGGAAAAGTAAAAGGGTTTGGGAGTTTGGGGTAAAAATGTAAAATATTATAGTTTGATATTCGAATTATTCGAGTTATTCGAATTCGAAAACTCAACTCGATTCGAACTCAAAATTCGAAAAAAAAATCGAGTTGACTCGAATAACTCGATTAACTCGAATAACTCGATTCGTTTAACTCGAAATTTGAATTTTTTTTGATTTTTTCGAATCGAATCTAGTTTTGCTCACCCCTATTGTGACAATTAGCTGTTAATCGTTGATGTAGTTAGTTAAACAGTTAGTTATTAGTTAATCAGCTGTTTGCTAAATTGTATATATATCATAGCTTGTTATCCGTATGAAGTATGAAATGATCAACTATTCTTTTTTCAGAATAGTTCTTAACAATTCATGAATTTATTATCATTTAGTGATTTTTTTAATTAAAAAAAAGTTAAAAAAGAAAGAAGCAATTGACCTAAGTTCTAGGTCGAATGGATATTGGATACAAGTGTATGTTCTCAATTAAATTTCACACATAATGGTTATTACATGATTTTGTAAATCAAAGGGAGACCCGTGATTAAACCATGCAGAAGATGAAGTACATGCAACTGTAAAAGATCAAGCTGCTGTAATATTTTCAGATAAAGTGCATGCAGCTGCTGAAGTTGATGCAGCTGTTCAATTTCGATTTCATTTTGTTACTATAAATAATGTTTTGTAACTTAGTCCGATTTGAACTAAGTAGGTAACATATTTAATATAATTAGATAGTGTTTGAGCTGATAAATCAGCTTTGTTAAAGTGTACAAGTTACATTTTACAAGTTTTAATGTAATTAGTGGTAGTAGTTAGTTATTTAGGTGAAATTTGTTTATGATTGTCCAGCTGTGTTTTCTGATATATGTATTCGCATCATCCCATCCAAAAAAAATTATGATGAATGAAAAAAAAAAATCACTGTACATCATCAAAATACTCTCTTTTTTTTGCTTTCATTTTTTCTCTCCAAGCCCGATTCTGTTTATTTTCTTAAGCAAACATACAGCATTGTTGCTCAAGCTTCCGTTAACGTCCATTCATCTTTGTCAAAAAACCCAACACACTAGAATTCTTGTTAAAAGGATCACTTCTTTTCTCCCTGATTTGATTTCCGCTAATCAGAGCACTGTCATACAAGAAAGGTGTATTACTGATAATACCTCGTTAGCTTTGGAGATTGTAAGAGGTTATAACAGGAAGAACTTGTCCCTTAGGTGGGAAATGAAGGCGTACCTGCAAAAAGCTTTTGACACACTCAACTGGGGGTTTTGTGCTTGATGTTTTGACTGCCATGGGATACCTAGATACTTTTGTAGGGTGGATAAGAGCATGGCATCACTACTTCAATATTTTCTATCTTTCTAAATGGTGGTCCAGGGGCGAAGCCAGGACAATTTTTTAGGGGGGGCCGGATGAAATTTTAAATTTTTATAGTTTATACCTTTCTAATTTGTAAAGGATTAAATTGAATTTTTATAATTTTAAGGAGGGCCAAAGTGCAATTTTACCTTTATTAATTAAAAATTTTTAAAAAAATTAAAGGGCCTAAATGGAAATTTTACCTTTTAGGGGGGCCGGGGCCCATGCCAATCCCCCCTCGATTCGCCACTGTGGTGGTCTGGTAGGATTTTCAAAGGCACTAGAGGCATCAATCAAGAGGCGCACTGTCCTCTTATCTATTTATTATTGCCATGAATGAGCTATTTAAAATGCTGCATGTGGTACTCAAGGAGAAAATCTGTTGATATTTTTGAAGGGTACTATGGGCTCAATTGTGGGTATTAAAAACGTCCTTGACCAATTTTACATTTTGTCTACGCTGCAACTTAATGCCTCAAAAGTGAGGTTTTTGCTATAGGTATTTCTCAAGAAGAGCTGGATGCAGTTCATCATGTCACTGGATTTCAGATAGGGAAGCTACCTATACGGTACTTGAGGGTACCCCTTGTTATTAGAAGGTTAACAATAAGGGTCTGTTCTCCTTTATTGGTGAAGATTTCTGTTCGTATTTCTTCTTGGATGCAGGTAGAGTGTAGCTTGTTCAATCGGTAATCTTTCATGTTCAAAATTTTTGGTATAGGCAATTTATTTTGTCAAAAGTTGTACTCCAACGTATTAATCAGATTTACGCCTGCTATTTTTGGAAAGGGAAAGATGGGGCGACAAAGGGAGTAAGGGCAAGTTGGGAAGAAATTTGTAAGCCCAAATCCGACGGGGGACTTGGTTTAAAGAATCTTGAGATATGGATCCGTGCTAATATGATGTTAGCATATCCAAGCTACTTTGGCTAGCGAGGACTCGCTTTGGATAGCTTGGATGCAAGCTTATATTTTAAAAGATCAATAGTTGTGGTAGGTCACGGTGAATGATCTTGGGGTTGCGAGAGGAAGCTAGTTCTTGCTTATACTTGCTGCTAGGTCATGGTGAATTGCCTGTGAAAAAGGACTGGGTCGAAATTAGAATGAAAGAAGGTATAATCCCTTGCCGTGAAATTCTTTAGCATCCACGACATATATCGAACCATTCTACTGTTGCTTGGATGGCGATCCTGAACAGGTTACCAACCAAAAAGAGACTTCAGTCTATGGGACTTAATATCAACACTTGCTGCAAATTGTGTAGTGGCTGAGGAGACAAGGGATCATCTGTTTTTTGATTGTGAGTTCTCAAAGGACGTTTGGGGAGCACTTCTTAAGCTTTGCAAAATTAATAGAAGACTTAGTTGTTAGAATCAAGAACTCAGGTCGGCTATCACATAAAAAGGGGAAATTGACAATAATTAAAAATATTGTACAAAAATTAGATTAAGGGGATAAAACTATTAATACTTGTCATTAGGGCTTCTTCAATACACTCATGCCTACTTTCTTTAAATTTAATGGTATTAATATGCGAAATATCATATTTTAAAGTCCTAGGCATAAAATTAGAAGGAGGAGCATTCTAAGTAACACGATGCGCATAGAATAAGGTGTATTAGCAAAATTATGAGTTGCCTTATTTATATCTTAAAATGTATTTGTTTGAAAATTTTAAAAATAACCTTCGAAAAAAAATGAAAATATATGAAAATTAAGAAATAAAAAAACTATTTTCATAGTTTTCACTAAAACTAAAAAAAGTTATTTTTGTTTGGTTTTCACCATAAAAAGTAAAATTTTTAAAAAGGATTTTTTTTTTGAACTTTTAAGATTCAAGACTAAATTGATAAAATATGTAAAGTTAAACGTTAAATTTATTAATTGTTTTAAAATTTTGACCGAATTAATAGAATCCATAAACATTAGAAGGCTAAATTTGTTATTATATCATAAAAAATGTTACATTAATATTCTATTAATGATTTAATGAAATAGTGACCAAAACATCAAATGTCGATAACTAAAATAAAATTTTGTGGACCTAAGTGGCTAAAATAAATACAAGTTAATAATTTGTATAAAAAAAAATACAAGTTAATAATTGGGTAACTATTATAAGAATTTTACGAAAGAGACTGTAATTTAAGATGAAAATTTATAACAGTTAAAATCTAAATTTAATTAAAAATAATTATATAACTCAATTAAACTAAATTTTAGAATTTATATTAAGCCTTATTTTGACACATCACTTCAAGTAAAGATACATTTTGTATTTGCATAAGAACATTACTTTCCCCCTTTTTTTATTTATTGTATTTGATTCTCTATTATTGGTTTCAATTCTTCCTCATTTATTCCACTATAAAATTGTTTGAAAGTACTATTTCAAAATTCCGTAGAATAATTTCATTATAGATTCTATTATATTTGTACCTTTTGATATAATGTATAGAATTACTCATAGCCTTTTTTCAACCCATAAATAAGAGGTTAATGCGATTTAAGTACACTCGAACCCACGTTCTCCTACATTGATAACAATACTCATACCAATCGAATTAATACTCAATTGACCATTATTCGTAAAATTAAAATAACAAAAAAAAATGCAAATAAAAGTAACATTAACTCAAAGGAAAAGTATATATGCCAAAGATAACATAGTGCAAGCCTTCCACACGACATTTCTACATCGTCATATGCCCCATGTCATATTATATTCTTTAAATTTTTGCTCTTCATATAAAGTAATTTTGTTCTCACTCATCCAATATTATCGAAGATTAGTGAATGTAAAATTCCAAGATTAATTCAATTTCTTCATGTAATATATGAAATTAATTTACAAATTTAGATTTAATTTTCAGCATTTATAATATATATTTTTTAAATTTTCGACACAAACTTACATATGGAAAATAAATAAATGTAACGATAATTTATAATTAATTATTCTCTCTATTTATTTTCTAATATTCTTCGAGGTTGATATCATGTGCATAAATTTTGGTCCTATGGTTTCAAAAAGGAAAAAAAAAAGTTTTAGATGAAAAATTGATAACTCATCTATTCCTTATGTATGCTTTTAAAAAAATGTATATATAAATGATAATAATTGACACATTAATTGATGTTATGAGTTAATTGGACATCAATTCAGTTACAAAAAAATAAAAAATAATTTTTTTAAAAAACAATAAATTTTATTATAAGAATATTTATGTTTTTCCATTCTTTATAATTTTTTTAAATAAATAATTTAAATTATGAGAAAAGATGGTATGAAACTGTGATCCCATATGTCACTTTCTAATGGAAGAATGAAAAATCAGATTTTTTTCCCTCTTGATTTTAGCTTTTTCCTCCTAAAAAATTAATTCCAACTAAAAATGCTAAAAATCAAGAGAAAAAATTTGATTTGTGATGATATGGAATCACAATTTCATACAACCCCTTTTCTGAAACTACAACTTTAAAATAAATTTAAAAAATAGATAAATGTTAAGCTTGAAAATTCTTTAGATAAATGTTGGTTTGATTTTATAAAAGTTTTCATAGTGACTTGTGTATTACATAATTCAATATATAATTTGTTATTGTCAACTTGGATCAACAAGGATTTAGACCGGCAATTGAGTTGTGAAAGTGAGAAGGCCTGCAAGAAAGAACGAAAGAAAGAAAGATGAGTTATGGGTAGCCGGAGTTAATATTCCAATCGCTCTTTGACACTTAATGGTTTTTTGTTTAGGAAAAAGGAAAAAAGGTACAAGATGATGAATAGTTTACATAATCAAAAGGACTCCCTAGAGGCCTTTTATGTTCCTCGTTACCTTTCATGTGACAATCCTCTTAGCCTTGAGGTCCAAGGTGCATCGGAATTGGTTCATCCTCCTGTTTTGTTCGTTTCCTCTTTTTGTTTAGTTCTGACCGTGTTAGGCTTTGTCTTGCCTTGATCCTTTGCAGTGTCAGGGTTCTTTTCCTCCTCTACCATCAGGCATTGACAACTCCCCTTTTGTTTCCTCCCTATTATCTGAGCATTAGATATTTTATTTTAACATCTTTGGGTCTTTTTACTTTCGGGTTTACGAGTATGGCATAATAATAATCCTCCTTAAATCTGAAGTAGGTAATAAAGTAGCATCTACATATAAATATATATATATATATATAAATTTATATGATTCTTCATACTTATTATGGATTCTCTCTTTTGTTGAATGTTTTGGCTTCAGCATTACAATTCTATATATAGGGGAGGGGGGTTAAAAAAGGACGTATAACAAACATATAGAAGTTTAAAGGGCGAGGGAATTAAAGAGATGAAAACAGTAAGAATAGATGCTCTAAGACCAGGAGATCACATCTTTTCAGATAGGAAATCACGTCTCTATTTTCACCATGGTATACTCTTGCTCTTATTTTTTCTTTTTCATTTTCTTAAAGAACACGAAGAAAATATTATAAGTTTCTTAATTTTTTTTGGCTTCTTTCAGATGGAAAATCCAATAACATTCATTCATGAATTTATTATCACTTAGTGATTTTTTAATTAAAAAAAAAATTTAAAAAGAAAGAAGCAATTGACCTAAGTTCTAGGTCGAGTGGATATTGGATACAAGTGTATGTTCTCAGTTAAATTTCACGCATAATGGTTATTACATGATTTCTAAATCAAAGGGAGATCTGTTACTAAATCAGGCATATATGTGGGAGATCAAATGGTGATTCATCTGATGGGACCAAGCAAGACTTACAACCTAAGACCCTGCGAAAGATGTGGGTTCAAGCCCCAAGCAGGGATCTTCAAAACTTGCCTCGATTGCTTCCTCGATGGCCATTCACTCTACCGCTACGAATACGACGTTTCTTACTTAAAACTGGTTTTCAAACGCTCTGGTTCTTGCAGCATTTGGGATTGCAGACCCGCGAACCAAGTCGTCGAAACCGCCTATCGTCTGCTCGAAGACAAGAGCTTCGGGAGCTACAATTTTTTCCTCAACAACTGCGAGGACTTCGCGGTGTATTGCAAAACGGGCAGGGCCATGAGCAATCAAACAGCAGGGTTATTTGGGTTTAACTTGGTTGGTACTGTTGGATATCATGCTACCAAAGGGATCTATGAAGCCTTTACCAATTAAAGAACAACTAAGGACTCATCAGCTATGATTTATGAAATAAACAGCCACTTGAACTTGGGTTTTGTGGTATAATATAATATAAATATAAATATAAATATAAATATAAATATATATATATATATAAAATATTAGTAGAGTACTGCAAAAGTGTGTGATGTACTACTTTCCTAAACCTGTACAAAAACATACAAATAATACCAATAAAAATTGTGAATATATTTTCACTTCGGATATAAATAATCGAATCTCTTATTTTCTCTCTCATATTTATTTTGGTTAGTTGTTTAGTTAATTAATTTGAAGTTAATTACTTGCATGGATTCAGGAGGTGAAGTTAGAAATAAAATTTGGAATCGAAATTAAATTATAATTGTTAGATAGTAAAAATGTAATTTCATTATTTTAATAGTCTATATCTTTATAATTTTAAATGATTAAATTCAAAAATTTTCATTTTAAGGAGAGCCCGGGCCTGGCCAATCGCCTAGCTACCCCCTATATGGATTAATACTAACATTATATTAGTTAGTTATTAGGTCTAACTTATTTCTTTTGCAAAGTCAGTGAAATACAAAAAGGATTATTGAGAACAATCCAAACAAGTTCAATCAAAACAAAACAACCTAGCAAATATTACTAAGCAGACATAAAAAACTTCAACAATAGATTTCCCCGTTGTACTCTGCTGCAGAAAAATACAGACCAACCCAGCATCATCCACTCTGCTTCAATAGCAACTCACCAAGCAGCTTTAAAGAAGTTTTTCCTTGACATGCTTACCTTTGCTAAAGTTTCCACCATTCTATTCTTTTTTATGATTAGTGACTGCAAACTGGATTTCAGCAATATGTCTGCATCCATCTTCAATTTCAGCAAACAACTTCCTTAGCGACCATGGACGAAGATTTCTATATTCCAAGCAATTCGATTAGCTTATTTGACTTGTATTTATTTTGATTGCTTAATTAATTAATGTGTATTTAAGATATAATCAAACTACTTGATTTCAAGTTAAATTAATTACATATGAATTATTATTAATTACATAAAATTATAACATCTTAACATGTTTGTATAAAACAACCATGTCAATAAAGTTTCATCTACATCTATAGGATAAATTTTATCATAAATCAACTCTAACTTTACAATATCTTAAATTTGATTCCTTTTAACAATATTGTCCAGCAAGCATAAGTACCTCCTTTCCAAAAGCTTCAAAATATAGGTATATTTCTTTATTAAATTTGATTCTTGATTTTATGTTACTTGTTCTTATCATATGTATTATAATTTTATTTTAGTTTATGCTCAAAACATAACTATATATATACATATGACTTTATCCATACACATATATCATTTGCCTCTTCAATAACAGTTACTTTGATAACAAAATCTCTCGGAAAGAGATTTAAAAACCTAGCAAATTTGACAGAATACACAGATTGGCATAAAATTCATTAAAAGTTTCATTCACCAGTATTCCGAGAAGCAAATTTTATGATTAGCATCTATAGCTTCAATTGTTTCAAGAAAATCACATTTTTCTTCCACAAAATGGCATTCAAAGCCTTGAAATTGGTTGCAACTTGCAAGAGGTTCCCTTCCAATGAGAATTGCAAGCCGAGTCTTTTCATCGATTGATTTTATAAAAGTCTTCATCCTTGCCTTTCAATATGCCTAATTGGATCCATCCAACATGGGTTTGTAAAACAGAAGAACCTTTCAAAAATTAATATCAAAGTCACCACTTATTACGTCAAGTGTCTCGCTCATCTATAGCTTCCATTGTTTCAAGAAAATCACATTTTTCTTCCACAAAATGGCATTCAAAGCCTTGAAATTGGTTGCAAACTTGCAAGAGGTTCCCTTCCAATGAGAATTGCAAGCCGAGTCTTTTCATCGATTGATTTTATAAAAGTCTTCATCCTTGCCTTTCAATATGCCTAATTGGATCCATCCAACATGGGTTTGTAGAACAGAAGAACCTTTCAAAAATTAATATCAAAATCACCGCTTACTACGTCAAGTGTCTCGCCCTGATAATAAATAGAAGAAACAAGTGATTTTTGCATTGGTATTTGAGTAGTTATACGAGTAGTTATAACTAAGGAGACTAGCAAGTGAAGAACAACAACACAAAAAGATTGGTTACACAGTCCGATTTCAACCACGTACAAGTGATGATTTTGTTGGAAAAATCGATTTAGAAAACAATATTTTTAGACACAACGAAAGTTTAAAATTTTTCTTTAAGATCGAGTCTTGTGATATTTATAACATTAAACTTTAATTGAAATTATATATGAGCTTTGTACGAGGTGATTAAGTCGATCTCAGCTTTCTATTGAACGACCTTCTCTACTATTCATAAACAGATCTAGGATCTATTTTACTTAGATTCTATCCAATATACTGTTGGAACATTTTCAAATATTTATAGTATTCCAATAACTATAAATGAATGGGTGTAATTAATCAAAAGATTATATTTTTTGATTTTTTGAAAAAGAATTATAACTATTTAAATAATATTATTTGAATAGTTATAATTAAATGAATAATTATATGTTTATTTTAAAAACATTATTATTCAGAAAGACACCTATTAATGAAAGGTGTCTCTATGAAGAGACATAAAAATTCGTATAAATAGGAATAAGATTTTATTTGGAAATCATACCAACAAATTCTAATATTCTTTCTTTCCTTCCTTCATGTTCTATTATTGTTAGATTATTCTATAAAGTATTACTGCAGAAATCCTTTATAGAAATTGAATTTCTTGTCATACATTGCTCAGTGTGTAGTGGGCTATTCTCGTCAGTGCAAAACGCAAATAGTCATTGGCTTCATTGTATCCTCGAGGTTAATTTGCTTGGAACTCATTTGCACACCAAAGATAGGTGGGAGCGAATATAACCTTAAAGATAGTGGTTTGATACACGCATTGGAGCCTTGTCCTATTTCTTCTTTTGTTCGAGTTTCGTTCGTGTGTTCGAGATTTTCCTCACCGGATATTTGTACTAGCATATACTATCAGCCAAGTCGGTCACTTTTATATCTCTATCTTCTAAGAGTCATCTGCTTCAATACCAAGATAATGTATCTCCCTAGTTGGATTTGATAGACGACATATTAGTTTTTCAATCGATTTATTCAATTTCGATTAGACTAATAACATGTTTGGATTATCTACTAATGTAGCAAAGTAAAATTTAGTACAGGCGCTAATTGAGAAAATTATTGAAAATTTGAAAACAGAGTTTCGATTTTATTTAAAAAAGGAGTCGCCACCGATCCTTTTTCCTAGGTGTGGTCGGACACCTAATAAATTATCTTTTATAAGAAAAATTATTTTTTGAATTTTCTAAAAAAAGGGGCCGAGTTTAGGTTTATTTCAAAATTCCAGAGAAAAATAGGGTTCGGGAGTCGATTACGCGCGAGGAAGGTATTAGCACCCTCGCGACGCCCAAAATTGGTATCTTGTTAAGCGTGTGTTGCTTAATTTTCAAAAATACGAGTTCAATTTAATATTTAATTCTGATCTGATTGAAACACGAGAATTTGTGGAAACACGAAAATTTTGAAACTCGAGAATTTTTTTTGAAAACACGAAAATTTTTGAAACACAAATTTTTTTGAAAACACGAAAATTTTAAAACACGAGAATTTTTGAAATCACGAAAATTTTCGAAACACAAAAATTTTTAAAACTCGAGAATTTTTTGAAACCCTAGAATTTTTGAAACCCGAGAATTTTTGAAACACGAGAATTTTGATAAATTACATATTAACGTATTATGCAATTTAAAAATGAAATTTTGATAATTTACAAATAACCACAAAAATAAACATTTTATTTTAAAAACTCGAAAAATTTTGAATTTTTTGATTTTTCAAAAGGGCGTATCGTATTTAACACGAATTGATGATATTCACCCAACATAGCGATGAAATCAATGACTTAGTGTCAAACCGATTCGTTGCCTTATTTATTAAAATTATTTAAATAATAATAAAATTAAATTAAATTAAATTAAAAATATAAATACAAAATAAAAATATGCTTAAAAATATCAATAATATTAAAAACGAAATGTCATCAAAATACACGAATTAAATTAAAAGTGGACAAAAAAGAAATTACCGAAAAGCCCAAAATTACGAGCTTGAAGAACGGGATACACGACCCAGGGTTCTTTTTTTTTCTTTTTCCCTTTTTTTCTCTCTCTTTTTTTTGTAACATCCCGAAATAGGGCCTAAACCGAATAGTGGTTGCGAAACCACAAATCCGAGTCAGTAAAATATTTTGATATTATTTTCAGTGCTTATAATATGTGAATTTACATGTGTGAAAGTTTCGTGATTTAATTTTATTGTTTGGGTGTTGAATTATTAAAAATGGCTTAATCGCGTGAATTGAAAATTTGATAGTTTAATGTGTAATGGCTAAATTGTTGATGTCTTTTTAAATAGAAGCATTAAAGTTGTAAATTGCCCAACTTTAACTATAGTGGACGGCATGATTATGCTTCAGTGACTTTATTATATGAAATTATATATTATAAATGTTATTATTATTAATTATACATTATATTAAACTTATAATAATAAGACATAATGGGAAAGAGAAAGGTTACTCATTCTTTCATCTTTAATGGCCGAATGTAAGAAAGAAAAAGAAAGAAGTGAGCAAACAAGGGTTCAGCCATGTCTAAGCTAAATTACGGTAAGTGTTTTGTTCGGTTTTTGATAATTTTTACGTTTTTGAGATCGTTGCTATGAGATCTACAAAACCCATGCTTGAATTTTTGATTTTGGTGAATATTTTGAATTATGCCATTGTTGAGAACTTGTGATTTATGATGATTGATGGTAGATTTTGCATGTTTATGAGTAGAGGAATGATTTTTATTAAGTGATTTTCGGTAAAAACGAGCTAATTAGTAAAAGTTGTTATTGTTCATAAGTATGTGTTATAGTAAGAATTTGAAGTTGCTATAGAAGGGAAAAATGTTCAGCATGTTAGAAAACATAAGAATAAGGGCTGAAGTTTAATTTTCGAGCCTAGGGGCAAAATCATAAATATGTAAAAGTTTAGGGGCAAAATTGTAATTTTGCCAAAGTTAGAGTTAAGGACTGTTTTGATAAATGTGAGTATTAAATAAGCTAAATTTGCTATTATAGATCAAGAAGAACGAAATCCAGAGTTAGATCGGGGAAAGAAAAAGATAGTGGACTAAATCGATATAGTTTATCGATTTTGTTTCGAGGTAAGTTTGCAGTAAATAAATGCAATATTCTGTTATTTTACATTTAATATTATTAAATTCCAGCATTTATATATTTATTCTGTAAATTTATTATTTAAGACTCAAGTATGAATTGACGGAAAAGCTATCTCAGAAATTTCCGGTTGAACCTTAGGAATGTGTAGGATACAAATGTCATGACATTAGGGTTTAAGGAAATCATGTAAGACCATGTCAAGACATGGCATTGATAAGTTACTATAAGGCAAAGGTCCCATGTAAGACCATGCCAAGGCATGGCATTGGTGAGTTTATAAGGCAAAGGTCCCATGTAAGACCATGCCAAGGCATGGCATTGGTGAGTTCACAAGGCAAGGATACCACGTAAGACCATGTCAAGACATGGCAATGGTTAAGTTTCATAAGGAAAGGTACCTGCGTATCCTTAGTATTCCAAGTGGTTCAACGGGAATATTCCAAGAGTAAACCAAAGTAAAGGTAAGACAAGTTCAAGCTAAAAAGGTAAGTTAAGACAAGTTCAAGCTAAAAAGGTAAGTTAAGACAAGTTCAAACTAAAAAGGTAAGTTAAGACAAGTTCAAGCTAAAAAGTAAAGGTAAGACAAGTTCAAGCTAAAAAGGTAAGGTAAGATAAATTCATGTTAAAAAGGTAAGGTAAGATAAATTCATGATAAAAGGCAAGGTAAGAATACAAGTTTAAGTATATTGAGTTAAAAGCTTAAGTGATCTTGATAAGAAAAGCATAAGATAATTCATTAAGAATGTTGTTATCTATTTACATGTAAACTTACTAAGCTTTATGCTTACTCCCATTCTTTATTTTTTTTTAGTATTACAAGCCAACTCGAGGATCGAAAGGACGTCGGAGATCGTTACACACTATCAAAGGATTATATTGGTATTTTATGACTCGAACGTTTTAAGTTATGGCATGTATAGGGACTTAGCCATTTTATGTGTGTGACCTTATGATATGGCTTATTATGGACTTGTAAATGTTTGGTAATGATTAGCCATTAAAATGGTTAATTAAAAACATGGTTGTGGATGTTATGAAATGTCTAATTGATAATTATTTTAAAGAAATTATGTAATTATATGCAGGGGAATAGTTGGACAGCAGCAGTGATGTGATTTTGAAAAATCACCAAATATAGTAGAAATTGAATTAGGTTGTGCATGAGATATATAATTAAAGCTTATTGAGTATATTTTCATATAAAGAAAACGGTGTAGGAAAAAGAGTTGTATATTATGAGATAATTGATTTTTAGTGAAGAGAGGTCAGAACTATCAAACTGTGTAATAGGGGAGATTTTAACTAATAAACTGTACTAATTAGCCACACCAAAAATTCTGGAAAAATTATAGTAAGAATATATATGAGTCTAGTTTCAAGGAAAATTTACGGATCTATGTTTTGAGTTTCTTAACTCAAGTTATAATTAATTTAGTGAACATGGCGCAGACGGACAGTTTCAATTTTTATGCCCAGAACTAGTAAGTTAAGTCTAGTAATGCCTCGTGCTCGACTCCGGCAACGGTCTCGGGTAAGGGGTGTTACATTTTTCTTCTTCTTTTTTTTGGCTATTGGGCCGCGGGTTGGGCCTGCTGGCCTGCTTGTTGTTGGGCTGGCTGCTGCTGGCCTGCTTGCTATTGGGCTGGCTGTTGCTAGGTCTAGGCCTACTAGGCTGGTTTGTTGGGCTACCCTTTTTTTCTGTTGTTTCTTTTTTTGGGGGGCAGCTGGGTTGCTGGGCCTGCTAGGTCAGGCCTGCTGCCTAGCCTGTTGACTTGCCGCGAGGCGGGTCGTGGGTCGGGTCAGGCCGCACGGGTCGGGTTGGGTCGGCCCGACTGTTTTAATATTTTTTATTGTTTTCTTTTTTCCTTTTTTTATTTCTTTTTTCCTTCTTTTTTTCTTCCTTTTTCTTTTTCTTCTTCTTTCTTCTTCTTCTCCAACTGCCGCCGTCGTCGACGCCGTGGCGGCTTCACGCCGTCGTGGCCACGTTCTCCCTCATCTCTTCTTCTTCTTCTCTCTGCTTCTCTTTTTCTCTTCTCTTTCTTTTTGTGTGGGGTTTCTTGCTTGTGTGTGTTTTTTTTTTCTTGGAAAGATCTCCTTTTATAGTGTGCTTTTTTTGCAGGTATTAGGTGGCTAGGGGAAGGGAGGTCATCCCTTAGGCCAGTGGCCGAAAAATCGGGGGGTGGGTGCGCGAAATCCTCCTGATTGTTGGGGATTTTTGACAGAAGGACCAAACTGCAAATGCATTAAAATTGGCAGGGTTAAAGTGTAATTTTAAGAAAGATGAGGGGTTAAAATATAATTTTGGAAAAGTTTAGGGGTCAAATAGTAATTTTGGAAAAGATAAAATGGACAAAATGTAATTTTGGAAAAGTTGAGGGGTCAAAATATAATTTTTATTTTTTTGTATTTTAAAATTTTGAAAAATAACCACGAAATAGAGTCAGACAAAATTTAGTGCTTATAGCTGCCCTTCTTTGCTCATCACTGTGAAACAGGGATAGTGCAAAGACTTAAAAGCACTAAATTTTGTTCGATTGTCCAATTTTTATTCTTTATTGAAAAACGGAAATCGAAAATAGCTCGGCATGCGACCTGTAGCTAAACTCACCTCTCAGATTATGAGTTGATCTTTGAAAAAGCAGAAATTGAAAATACCTCAGCGTGTGACCTGAGGCTCAACTCACCTCTAGTAATATGAGTTGATTTTTTTGAAAAATAGAAATTAAAAATACCTTAGCATGTGACCCGAGGCTCAACTCACCTCTCGCAATATGAGTTGATTTTTTGAAAAACAGAAATTGAAAAATACGTCAGCGTGTGACCTGAGGCTTAACTCACCTCTCGCGATATGAGTCGATTTTTTTTTTGAAAAACAGAAATTGAAAATACCTCAGCGTGTGACCCGAGGCTCAACTCACCTCTTGCAATATGAGTTGATTTTTTGAAAAATAGAAATTGAAAAATACCTTAGTGTGTGACCTGAGGCTCAACTCACCTCTCGCAATATTGGCTAATTTTTTTTTTTTGAAAAACAGAAATTGAAAATACCTCAGCGTGTGACCCGAGGCTCAACTCACCTCTTGCAATATAAGTTGATTTTTTGAAAAATAGAAATTGAAAAATACCTCAGCGTGTGACCTGATGCTCAACTCACCTCTCGCAATATGAGTTGATTTTTTTTGAAAAATGGAAATTGAAAAATACCTCAGGGTGTGACCTGAGGCTCAACTCATCTCTCGCAATATGAGTTGATTTTTTTGAAAAACAGAAATTGAAAAATACCTCAGCGTGTGACCCGAGACTTAACTCACCTCTCGTAATATGAGTTGATTTTTTAAAAAACAGAAATTGAAAAATACCTCAGCGTGTAACCTGATGCTCAACTCACCTCTCGCAATATGAGTTGATTTTTTTGAAAAACAGAAATTGAAAAGACCTCAGCGCGTGACTCGAGGCTCAACTCACCTCTAGCAATATGAGTTGATTTTTTTTGAAAAACAAAAATGGAATATTTTTTTTTAAAAATATCAGAATTTCAAAACATATCATCTGATGGAACTCGAATGTCATCTTTTCCTTGATTCAGTATAGCTATCATCAAAACCTCTTGCTCTACTGGAGTACCTGTATATGTCATGCATGATGTTATCATGATATGCACATGTTTGTCTTAAATGCTTTTATGCTTACATGATTATGCCATGCATCTTGGGCTTGTTTGTCATATATCTCTTTTCATTATGATTTTCATGATGACTTGCATTCATTGCTTCGACTCTTGATTTTCCTTTCAGGTTTTGTACCCTTCCTCGAGTAATTTGCTTTTCTCGTATATCACCCTTGAGGCTCTTGTACTTACCAAATTCTCATCCGGGTAATGCTTAACATTCCAAAATTATTGATCAATGGTATCTCAAAAGAATAGGCCTTTACTTGATAGTTTCATGATCTTTGTGGATAGTTAATAGATTTCTGTTATTGTGTAAGGATACAATTCGTCACCACTGTCTATTATTGATCCTCGCAGGAATAAGGGAGGGATACACTACACAGTACGCAATGTAGTTAAAGAGCTTGATTTAAGCATTAACACAAGAGAGTACACAGACCTGCAATTTTGGGGTTTTCACTTGTAAAACACTGGTGACATTGAGATTATACTTCTTCTGAACTTGCAGCCCCTATTGTCTTCCGATCTCAAAGTTGTCCATCCTAGTTCTCGGAAATTCTCAAATGATGAATCCATTCGAAAGCTACTTTCGAGCTGCATTAACTCACTTGATGCAGAATTGCTTTTTCGATCATGTGGATTGAACAACATTAATGAACTCGGTTTCTAGGTGACTGACTGTGTGACTTCATTTAACCATTTTTTACTTAAAGGTGCGGAAGGAAGCTCCATCTTGTTTACTGCTTCATATCAATATAATCTATGTGATTATAGATTATAGATGGACGCATCATCAAATTTTCAGAGCATCCCTTATTTTGTCATGCTCAGACCACATGTATGAAACCCTTTAAAAGATAGGCAAAGATGATGATTCAATGATATTTGGTTTTAGTAAGACAGATAATATGGTAAATGTTATATATTTTTTAATCATTTTTGAAGCTTGAAAGCCTTACTTTTATTACATTTCCACCTAACCATAGTTGCATTTGCTTTACCATTATAGGTTAAGTAGTGCTTCCAATTTCTCTATTTGCTTTCTTCTCAACTCCAAGGGGCGGAGCAGTTGAACTCACAAAAATTGAATTACATTTACTTTAATCTTAAATATTTGTGTTTGATGCATTCTAAGTGATAAAGCAGACTATATACTAATAATGCATGACATCATTAGTGTTATAGGACCAGCTGGGCTGCATACAAGTAACGCCCCAGGCCACTTGGACCAGGTGCTGTTTTGTGATATAAACCCCTTTCAATTTCTTTTAAGGCTTCTTTCCCCAGCTCCTTTGTCTCAACGCCAAAAATAAAACACACTTTGCGCTTCCAAGGTGACTCAACCCCGAGTCCCTTACACCCAGGGCCCCTAAGTGGCGCTCCCAAGCCACTTTGCCAGGCCGACTTTCATGTCATAACCTTGCCGAAAATATTTTTAAACCCTCCTTCACCTAGCTCTCCTTCAACACCAAAAATAAAAACTTCCCAACAAAATTCCTGGGGTTCGAACCCCTACCTTGCCGCCCCATTCAAGCTCCCTAGGTAGCGTCCCAACCACTCTACGAAGTGCTTCCTTGTGGCATGTTTCGCACCAAAAATTATTTAAAGCTTCCTTACTTTTCTTTTTCCCTCTTAGGAATTAAAAGAAAATTTTAGTCCTAATTCAGACTTAGCCCGGGTTTATGACCAGACCCAAGAATATATCAACCAACCAATATGCAAGCATTTCTTTAGGCAAACACATGAAAAAAATTAAATTGCAAACGACCCCTAATTCGGGATGTTACAGTTCTACCCCCTTAAAAATAATTTCGTCCTCGAAATTACCTGGATCAGAAGAGTTGGGGGTATTGCTGCCGCATCACCTCCTCGGGTTCCCACGTGGCCTCTTCCGTAGTATGGTTTCGCCATAACACCTTTACCAACAGTACTGACTTCCTCCTCAGAACTTTAACATCTCGATCCAAAATCTGTACCGGCTCCTCCTCAAAAGACAAGTCCGCGTTCACCTCAATATCCTCAATCGGTACGATGTGCGATGGATCTAACCGATAGCGCCTAAGCATTGACACATGGAAGACGTCATGAATCTGACTTAATTCTGCCGGTAATTCGAGCTGGTAAGCTACTGGTCCCACACGTTTCAACACTGTGTACGGCCCGATAAACCTAGGGCTTAGCTTGCCCTTCCGGCCAAACCTCAGCACCTTCTTCCAAGGTGATACCTTCAAGAAGACCTTATCACCCACTGCATACTCCACATTCCGGCGCCTAAGATCAGCGTATGATTTCTGCCTGTCCGATGCCTCCTTCAGACGTGCCTGAATTACCCTAACCTTATCTTCCGTCTCTGCCACCAATTCTGGACCCAACACCTGACGCTCACCCAGTTCTGTCCAACAGGTAGGAGTACAGCATTTCCGACCATACAGCGCCTCATACGGTGCCATCTGGATACTCGCTTGATAACTGTTATTATAAGCGAATTCTGCCAAGGGTAGGTACTCCTCCCAACTACCATGGAAGTCTAAAACACAGCCTCTTAACATATCTTCCAACACCTGGATTACTCTCTCAGATTGTCCATCAGACTGCGGATGAAAGGCCGTGCTGAAATTTAACTTCGTACCCAAAGCCTGATATAAGGCCTTCCAGAACCTCGACGTGAACCGGGGATCTCTATCTGAGATAATGGACACAAGTACTCCATACAACCACACTATCTCAGCTATATACAGCTTGGCTAACCTTTGAAGCGAGTAGTCAACCCTTACCGGTATGAAATGGGCTGATTTAGTTACCCGGTCCACTATCACCCATATTGAGTCTCCCTTACTGGGCGTAAGGGGAAGCCCACTCACAAAATCCATCGTAATCCCCTCCCACTTCCACTGTGAGATCCTTACCGGCTGTAACAGCCCTGATGGCAACTGATGCTCAGCCTTAACTTGCTGGCATGTCAGACACTTGCCTACGAACTCGGTTACTTCCCGCTTAAGACCTGGCCACCAAAACTGCTCCCTTAAATCCCGATACATCTTGCTGCCTTCAGGATGCATAGCGTACGGGCTGCTATGTGCTTCTTTAAGGATCCGCTGCCTCAAATCATCATCCTTAGGCATACATACTCTCCCCTGAAAATACAACACTCCATCACGACCCAAGCTGAAACCCTCAGACTCACCACTCTGTACTCGCAACCTCCGAGTACTCAAAACTTCGTCAGTCGACTGCCTCTCTTTAATCTCATTGATCCAAGACGGATTTACCCGTAATTCCACCAGAAGACTACCATTCTCATAGAGACTTAGGTGAGCGAACATTGCTCGCAATTCTACCACCACTTTACGACTCAAAGCATCAGCGACTACATTAGCCTTGCCCGGATGGTATTCGATAGAGCAGTCGTAGTCCTTCAGCAACTCAATCCACCTCCGCTACCTCAGGTTTAAATCTTTTTTAGTCAGGAAGTACTTTAGGCTCTTGTGATCCGAGTACACCACCGACTTCTCCCCATACAGATAGTGCCTCCAAATTTTCAAGGCAAAAACCACAGCAGCTAATTCCAAATCATGTGTTGAATAGTTACCTTCGTGAGGCCTCAACTGCTGTGACGCATAAGCGACCACCTTTCCTTCTTGCATCAACACACACCCTAAACTAGTATGCGATGCATCACAATACACAGTGAACTCCTTCCCTGACTCAGGCTGAATCAAGACTGGTGCTTCTGTAAAAAACTTCTTAAGTTTTTCAAAGCTCTCTTGCTGCTTCTCAGACCACACAAACTGAACTCCTTTTCTCAACAACTTGGTCAACGGGGCTACGATTAAGGAGAAATTTTCCACGAATCTTCTGTAATATCCTGCCAACCCCAGGAAACTTCGGATTTCTGTAACCGACTTTGTGGTTTCCACTCCAATATTGCCTCAATCTTACTAGGATCCACCCTGATTCCCTCAGCTGAAACAACATGCCCTAGGAAGGTTACCTCCTTAAGCCAGAACTCACACTTCCTGAATTTGGCGTACAACTGTTTCTCCTTTAGCACTTGCAGAACCACATGAAGGTGTGCATCATGCTCCTCTTCAGACTTCGAGTACACCAAAATGTCGTCTATAAACACTACGACGAACCGATCCAGATAGGGTTGGAAAACTCGATTCATCAAGTCCATAAACGCGGCTGGTGCATTCGTCAAACCAAAAGGCATTACCAGAAACTCGTAGTGCCCATACAGAGTACAGAATGCCGTCTTATGGATATCAGCTTCCTTCACCTTAAACTGATGATACCCCGACCTAAGGTCGATCTTAGAGAAAACCGATGCACCCTTGAGCTGATCAAACAAATCATCAATCCTGGGCAAAGGATACCTGTTCTTTATTGCCAGCTTGTTCAACTGTCGATAGTCTATGCACATCTTCATTGTTCCATCCTTCTTCTTGACAAAAAGCACAGGAGCTCCCCATGGCGATACACTCGGTCGGATGAACCCTCTATCCAACAATTCTTGGATCTGAGCCTTCAACTCCACTAATTCTTTTGGTGTCATCCGATACGGAGCTATAGATACTGGCGCGGTTCCGGGTAGCAAATCTATACCAAACTCAACCTCACGATCAGAAGGTAAACCCGGGAGTTCTTCGGGAAACACATCAACATACTCCCTTACAGTCCGCACATCCCCAATAGCTGTATCCTTAGCTTCCAAAGCACAAACATGCACTACATAAGCTTCACAACCCCTCCTAACCATCTTTTCCGCCTTCAATGCAGAAACCAAATTAGATAGGTAATCTCTCCCCTTACCTATCATCACTACCTCATCTCCTTTCACGGTCTTTAACACCATGCACTTAGCTGCGCAATCCAGGCTAGCTTGATACTTTACTAGCCAATCCATCCCGAGAATCAGATCGAACTCCCTAAACGGTAGTTCCATCAAGTCGGCCAAGAACACGACCCCTTGGAGTTCTACGGGTACATCCCTATAGAGTCTACTTACTTCTATGGAGTGACCTAGAGGGCTTAACACAATCATCTTCTTAGAAGTAAGCTTAAAGTCTAAGTTCAGAGTTTCCACAACGCTACTAGCAATGTATGAGTGAGTCGAGCCAATATCAATCAAGGTGCTATAGGGTACTCCAAAAATCAAAAACATACCGGTTATGACGTCCGGTGCGTCGCCCTCCTCTTGACGTCTCGCGGCATAGACCAAACCAGGTTGCCTAGCCTCAGTACCACCGGTACCTCCACTCGATGTCCCACGACCTCTACCAGCACCATTACTTCCCCTTCCTGCACCACGACCTCTCGGTGGCTGTTGGTTATCCCTCCTATTCAGTGGACGCTCCTGACCCTCAGACCTCAGCCTAGCTGCCTTTTTCGGACAGTCCTTAACTCGATGTGTCACGGATCCACATTCGAAGCATCCCCGATTACCTTTCCAACACTCCCCCGCATGAGATTTTCCACACCGAGTACACTGTGGCGGCCATTGAGTATTAGCAGCCGCAGCAGCAGGCCTAGCAGCTTGATCTGACCCACCATACCTTGTCCTCTTCTGCTGATTCCCAGAAAACCTCGAAGATCCCGAGCTCCTCTTGTTCCAGCTACTATCTTGATTCCGTCTAAAAGACTGTCTTACCCCTTCAGTAACTTTAGCCTTCTCTACTAGAACAGCGAACTCCCGTTCTTGTTGCGGAGCTATCATTATCCTCAGCTCATCCCGCAGCCCATCCTCGAATCTGACACAACGTTCATACTCGGTACTCACAATACCCCGAGCATACCTACTCAATCTGAGAAATTTCGCCTCATACTCTACCACTGTTTTATTACCCTGAACCAGGTTCAAGAAAGCTTTCCGTTGCGCATCCACGTAGCTAGCTCCTATATATTTTCTTTGGTAGGCTGCCCTAAAGAATTCCCATGTGAGATCCTCCGCCATCACTCCGTCCTTTACGGTGAGCCACCATTGGTACGCCTCATCCCGAAGTAGAGAGATTATACCCTTCAGCTTTTCCTCAGCTGAAAAATCCAGGTCATCCATGATCCTCTCGGTTGATTCCAGCCAATACTCCGCCGTACTGGGCGCTACACCTGATACACCTCGGAATATCTCCGCCCCATTTGCTCGGAGTCGCCCAGGAACAGATTTCCGAGCTCCTGTACCTCTACCTGCCCCTGCCATCATCTTTAGAACTCACAACATAGCCTGCAATACTGACTCGCCCCCCGTCTGATCCTGATGTCCAACACCAAAAGTTGGGGGTGGTGGTGGAGGTGGTATCTCATTATCCGATCCCTGGCCCGACCTAACTGGTTCTGACAAAGCCATCCGGCCTCTACTACGTCCACGACGGCCACGTGCTCTAGAACTCATCTCTTATCGCGCGACCTGTCTTAAAAGTTTTATGAGTTAGTCATTGTTCCACTGATTATTAGCGAAGAAATTTTATGAACGAAGTTTAGGAGTTGTTCTTTCGATCAAACAAGTTTCGAGTCTTCTATTCTAATTCAAAGATACACATTCACCTATTCCATCACCTTTTTGTCCAATTCCTATCTCGGGGGTATTTTCGTCATTCCTACAGGGGTATTTTGGTAATAAACCAGGGTAAATTGGTAAATCTTAATAAATCAAGGGTATTTTAAAATTTGTAAAACTTGGGGGTTCTTTTTGAGAATCTGTTTTCCAAATTGGTAGTGTTGCAAAAATTTTGGAAAACCAGGGTTATTTTGGTAGTTTTATAAGTTAGGGGCAATTTCGTAATTTTCCAAAATCATGGCATTTTTGATATTCGCAAATTAAGGGTTTTGGGGTACATTTGTAAAATAAGAAAAATTTTGTTGAATTTGGGGGTAGCTTAGTAAATTTTAGAAACTAGGGGCATTTTTGTAATTTTATCACTAGGGGGTATTTTTGTAATTTCCATAAATCAAAATTTTTTTGAAAATTTTGAAAAATAGTTCTCACAAGTTAAAGGGGAATTTTTAAGAGTTTTAAAACCAGAGTTTTTATAAAAATACGGCTAGTTCCCTTTCGGGTTTTAGTAATTGGGTTTAGCCCATGAGCAAGTCCTCATGGTTAGGGTGAACCGAAGCTACGCACCAGGTAGGATTCCTGCGAAGAGGAGGTAAGTCACTAGGACTGCTTAAATACCAGGCTCTTCCGGATCCAATCCTAGACATGCGCACAAGGGTTACCACACCCTAATTCGGCGACTTACTCATAGGTTTGTTTAATTAGGCAATTAAAATCTTATGCGATTGTTGGGGTAAACTAGTCCTAGGGTCCACATACCTTTCATACTATCTATGTTCCATTTCTACCCCTTTACAGATAATAATTCACACTGAGGTTAGAAATACTTACTCGAGCGGATTGGTGCCGGAGACTCGATGCCATGTTGTTCAAAACAAAACCATTTCTATAATATTTCACAAAGGCCTATCAAGAAAACATTTTTGGGCCTTAGGCCCCCACAGCCGAGTTTTGAACCTGGCTCTGATACCAAATTTGTAACATCCCAAACCCGACCCACGAGCCTTGACCGGATCTGGTATGTTACGGAGTAAAAACGTTTTTAAAGATTTGGATTAATGGTGGAAATCGGAAGATTTGCTGAGATTATAAAACGATGTTTATTAAAACTCAGGTGGGATTGATTTGATAAACACGATTGAGTTGAAAACCTTGAAAACCTTTGGTTATCTAATTTTGAGGAACATCAGAGTTATAATTAACTTGGTAAGTTTTGTTACCCGATGGTAACATCTTTGAAAACGCATACGAGTAAAATTTTGAAAACGTTACTTTTAACCGATTGATTTAACAGTTTATAAGTTCATTAGTAACATAATAGAAATAAAGTAAAAGCAACTAATTAAACATCCAAAATAATAATAAGCGACCATATTACAAACCAAAATTTAGTAAATAATAAACTTTAATGGTACGAAATAAAACTTCAAAACCGTGGAACAAGCATGGCCGCCTCGAGTCCTCTCCGGCTCCATCTCCGCGATCTACTCACCTGCAAAAAGATATGGGAAGGGGTGAGTCACCAAGACTCAGTGTATAGATCCCCAACCCGAAAATGCAACTCATACACAAGATATTAGTAAGACATGCAAACATGCAACCCAAGCTAGCCATCCATACTCCTTTTTCTACCCCGTGTGGTCAAAACCACTGGTGGTCAAAACCACTGGTGACCGAAGTCACAATTATATCAAGTGATGGGGCCAACCCATATTGTGGTCAAAACCACTGATGACCATAGGTCACAATATCAACATGTGGTCAAAACCACTAGTGGTGCCAAACCACTGGTGACCGAAGTCACAAATATCAATATGTGGTCAAAACCACTGGTGGTACCAAACCACTGGGACTTAGTCACAAATTATATCAACGGTGTGGTCAAAACCACTGGTGGTACCAAACCACTGGTGACCGAAGTCACAAATATCAAGTGATGGGGCCAACCCATCGTGTGGTCAAAACCACTGGTGACAGTCCATAGAGATCATCTCCCTCCTCTCATCAATCCCACCATCATCATGCTCACATAACATGTATCATGATCCCATATATCATGCATTTGTATATAGCATAACATTTAACAGCATATGATGGTATACACAACATACATCATAGATCAAGTAATAGGGGACTTACCCGAAATCCAAGCTTATGCCCGCAAGGCAAAAATTTACTACACGAGAGGTTATATAGCAATATAATAGGCAGTCTATGCTAATAAAGTGTGTAAGAGTTTACACACCTGTTTACTTGCGAGACTAGCTAATCCCGAGCTATACTAGCAAAATCCCGTGATATTGGTTCCCCCTACAATCGGCCAACACCCACTCTTTAGGATCTAATAGTCATTCGGCTATAATAATAATCCCGAAAACTAATGGCACCCAAAACCAACATGCGGCCCTAGGCTGAATCTTTATTATTCCTTACCAAAGAAAGTTGAAATCCCGGAAAGCCACTCCTATCCTTTGAAACTGTCGAAATCCCTACATGTTCCTTGTTAAAATTAGCTATATAGCAAATTTATGGAAAGTGGCCTATGGCCGAATGGTATATTGCCTTACCTCGAAGAATAAATTCTCGAAAGGCTCCTCTAGCTCCTTGGTGTCGGCTACACACAAAGTACACTATTAAGACCCTATACAAATTCGGCCAACCTTACCAAGGCCTAAACTCAAACTTTCGGTACATTAAAAGGAAAAAAAGAGAACCCGATTTTTAAAAGCAACACTTACTTCCATTGTTTCCTTGAAGAGGCTAGAGGAGAGTAGGTTTCGGCCTCCGGTTTTGGCTTCAAGACTTGCGACAAAGCAAAGCACAAGAGCTCTTTAAATTCGGTTATGGCACTTAATAAATACCATGCAAAAGTAAAGAAAATAACACCTACCAGATTCGGCTACGCCCTTCGTAAATGATGGAGAACAATAGCAACAAAGTTTCGGCTATGGTTTTTGAATCCAAAAAGATAAGGGTTAAAGGAAGAAGAGAACATGCACCAAGGTTCGGCCAAGCTCCAAGCTGAAAACCACCCTCTTGCTCTACTCAAAACCGATTGTGGAGGCCCCTAAGGAGTCCTACATTCGGCCATGCACAATTTGGAAAGGGAAGAAGAAAAATTTAGAAGAATTTCGGCACCTCCAACAGCCCTCAAAAACCGACCAGCAAGCTCCCAAGAAAATGCTTCATTCGGCCATGCATCAAATTGGGAGGAAAGAAAAACAAAATTTGAAGAATTTTGCCCATGCTCCTATTTCTTTTTGTGATAATTTCTATCACCAATTAAGAATAAAACATTGTTTAAAATTTTGCCCATCACTAACCCATGTTCCAACAATAATAAAGATAAACAAAAAAATAATAATTCCCATACTTCCAACAACATTGAAAACAAAAATCAATTTGTCTTCCATCTTTTTGAGGGCCATGCAAGCCACAACCCACGCCGGCCAAAAAGGAAATATTATCCCCATGCTACTGGCCAAAGGTTTCGAACTCCAGACCTCACTGCCGCAGCCCCCATGTAGCGCCCTTAGCCACTCGGCCAAGGCGTCTTTTATGTCATAAACGCAACACAATTTCCCTTTAAGCTCTCCTTAGCTAGCTTCCCCTTCGCCTTAACACCAAAGCAAAAAAATAAAACGCCCAACTGCTATCTACGCCACTCGAACCTAGGACCAGCTGGGCTACATACAAGTAACGCCCCAGGCCACTTGGACTAGGCGCTGTTTTGTGATATAAACCCCTTTCAATTTCTTTTAAGGCTTCTTTCCCCAGCTCCTTTGTCTCAACGCCAAAAATAAAACACACCTTGCGCTCCCAAGGTGACTCGAACCCGAGTCCCTTACACCTAGGGCCCCTAAGTGGCGCTCCCAAGCCACTTTGCCAGGCCGACTTTCATGTCATAACCTTGCCGAAAATATTTTTAAACCCTTCTTCACCTTGCTCTCCTTCAACGCCAAAAATAAAAACTTCCCAAAGAAATTCCTGGGGCTCGAACCCCTGCCTTGCCGCCCCATTCAAGCTCCCTAGGTAGCGCCCCAACCACTCTACCAACTGCTTCCTTGTGGCATGTTTCGCACCAAAAATTATTTAAAGCTTCCTTACTTTTCTTTTTCCCTCTTAGTCATTAAAAGAAAATTTTAGTCCTAATTCAGACTTAGCCCAGGTTTATGACCAGACCCAAGAATATATCAAACAACCAATACGCAAGCATTTCTTTAGGCAAACACATGAAAAAAATTAAATTGCAAACGACCCCTAATTCGGGATGTTACAGTTCTACCCCCTTAAAAATAATTTCGTCCTCGAAATTACCTGGATCAGAAGAGTTGGGGGTATTGCTGCCGCATCACCTCCTCGGGTTCCCACGTGGCCTCTTCCGTACTATGGTTTCGCCATAACACCTTTACCAACGGTACCGACTTCCTCCTCAGAACTTTAACATCTCGATCCAAAATCTGTACCGGCTCCTCCTCAAAAGACAAGTCCGCGTTCACCTCAATATCCTCAATCGGTACGATGTGCGATGGATCCGACCGATAGCGCCTAAGCATTGACACATGGAAGACGTCATGAATTTGACTTAATTCTGCCGGCAATTCGAGCTGGTAAGCTACTGGTCCTACACGTTTCAACACTGTGTACGGCCCGATGAACCTAGGGCTTAGCTTGCCCTTCCGGCCAAACCTCAGCACCTTCTTCCAAGGTGATACCTTCAAGAAGACCTTATCACCCACTGCATATGTAACACCCCTTACATGTATCCTATGCCGGAACCGAGTCTGAGACATTACCAGACTTAACAATACATTTGGTCAAATTAATTAACACAAATACAAAATGACTTAGTCAAGCCCCTATACATGCCATAACTTTAATCATTTATAAATAAAGATACCCACAGATAGCTTGATAGTGTGAAGCGATCTCCGACGACCTCCAACCCGAGCTTGTTTAGTAGGACCCTATAAAATGGGAAAGAAAAGGGGGTAAGCTTATAAAGCTTAGTAAGTTCACATGAAAAATAATAATAAGCATTAGCAATGAGTTTAGCTTACTACTAAGCTGTCATAACTTGCATAAATAATGCTAAGTTCTTACTTTCCCAACTTATTTGTAACCTCATCAAAGCCTCAAAATGACAAATCCTCACAACAAGTTCTCAAATTGATACAATCATTAAATCACATGCTTATACCTTATTACTCATGTTCACGTAAATCTGTCTACTTGAGTTGCTGTCACTAAATTATTTATTTCTTGAGCTACAGAGCTCCAAATTTCAAACCGCTAATTTTTCCTGAAACTAGACTCACATATCTTCATACCATAAAATTTTCAGAATTTTTGGCTTAGCCAATTAGTACAGTTTATTCATTAAATTTCCCCTATTGCACTGTTCAACAATTCTGACCACTTTTCACTACGAATCAATTTTCTCCTTGTACAGAATTCAAATGATGTTATAATTTGTTTCATTTGAAACTAGACTCATTAAGGATTTCAAGAATATAACTTATATCCCATAATTATTTTTTTTCCAATTTTTAATGATTTTTCCAATGCAGAATAGGGGATCACGTAATCATTCTGAACCAATCTCTCAAGAATTTAAATATCTCAAAATATAAAAATCCTTTGTTTGTTTTGTTTATTTTATATTAAAATAGACTCAATAAGCTTTAAATCAATATCTCATCCAACTTATAATTCAATTTTTACTATTTTTTCTGATTTTTCAAGTTCATGTCACTGCTACTGTCCAAAGCAGTTCTATTGTAAATCTTTGCTCTCTTTCACTTTAACTGTGTTCATCACTTGCTTATACCAGTCTTTCCAATTTCCGATTACATATCGAGCATATTGCTCATATGTTACACATGCATATACCTACACTTATCACTACAACCTACACATAATTTCACTTAGCATATTGCTCATACGTTACACATGCATATACCTACACTTATCACTACAAGCCACACATAATTTCACTTAATCGATTTTCCCGATGAACTCATCGGTAACCTTACCAAAGGCTCAGAATACAAAGGGGACCTTACTTAATAGCTTGCTTACATACCTGCAACATTCTCACTTAACACATGAGCACTCTTTCATAATATAGGCATATTGCCAATCATGTCATAAAGTGTTACAAGCATAATTGAAAACTCATCACTTACTTAATACTTGATAATCTCAATTACTTACAATCTCAATATTAAATAAGCCTTAAATGCATACCTGTACTCTTTCTTCATGTTCTCACCTTGTCATTTCTTTGACTTGCTCTTTGGACTACTCGTGACCCTTTTTCGTTTTGAACTTACCATGTAAGACCATGTCAAGACATGGCATTGGTAAGGCAAAGATCCCGTGTAAGACCATGTCAAGACATGGCATCGACATTGATTAAGGACTCCATGTAAGACCACATCAAGATGTGGCGTTGGCACTAAGACAAGGATACCATGTAAGACCATGTTTGGAACATGGCATTTGGTAAGATAAGGATATCATGTAAGACCATGCCAAGGCATGGCATTGATAAGTTCTATAAGGCAAGGAAATCATGTAAGACCATGTCAAGACATGGCATTGATGAGTTACTATAAGGCAAAGGTCCCATGTAAGACCATGCCAAGGCATGGCATTGGTGAGTTCATAAGGCAAGGATACCACGTAAGACCATGTCAAGACATGGCACCAATAAATGTAACACCCCTTACCCGAGACCGTTGCCGGAGTCGAGCACGAGGCGTTACTAGACTTAACTTACTAGTTCTGGGCATAAAAATTGAAACTGTCCGTCTACGTCATGTTCACTAAATTAATTATAACTCAAGTTACGAAACTCGAAATCTAGATCCGTAAATTTTCCCTTCTATAGAAACTTCAAATTCCTACTATAACACATACTTATGAACAATAACAACTTTTACCAATTAACTCGTTTTACTCGTTTTCATCGAAAATCACTTAGTAAAAATTTTTCATCTACTCATGGACGTGCATAATCCACCGTTAATCATCAAAATACACACTTAATCAACCATGGCAAAATTCACAAACTTCAACAATTTTGAAAATAAAGATTCGGGATAGCTAAATCGAGTTACCACGACTCCGAAAACGTATAAATCATTAAAAACGGGACAAAAACCACTCACCTATCAAGCTCCTTAGCTTGGCCGAATATGGCTTTCTCCATGGCTGCCATTTTTTCTTCTCACATTCGGCTGGAGAAGAAGAGAAGAAGGGTGTTTTATTTATTTATTATTCTTTTACTATTTTTGTCTTATTATACCATTTAACTTAACTTCCAAATTTTCCCTTTTTCTTTTTAACTAACTTCAAAAATACCAAACAAATATCTTCCATCAACTTATAAATGGACTAATTTCTTCATAAGGACCTTCACTTTAAAAACCCATTACAATTACACCCTTTATCATCTGAAACACACACTTCACACTTATAACAATTTAATCCTACTAATCAAATTAAACACTTTTTCGATAAAATTTCTCAACGAAATTTTCACACAACAATTTAATCACATTGTAGACCTCAAATTGATAATCCAAGCTATTTCATACTTAAATCTTCTAAGACCTCATATTTTGCAACTTATTTAATTTAGTCCAAAAGTCAAATTGGACACTTTATGCCTAAAATTTCTTCATGAAATTTTTACACATGCATACGAACATATCATAAACCCCATAATAGTTATAAAATAATTATTTCTACTTTAGATTCATGGTCTCAAACCACTATTCTGGCTAGGCCCTAATTCGGGATGTTACAGCATACCCCACATCCCGGCGCCTAAGACCAGCGTATGATTTCTGCCTGTCCGATGCCTCCTTCAGATGTGCCCGAATTACCCTAACCTTATCTTCCGTCTCTGCCACCAATTCTGGACCCAACACCTGACGCTCACCCAGTTCTGTCCAACAGGTAGGAGTACGGCATTTCCGACCATACAGCGCCTCATACGGTGCCATCTGGATACTCGCTTGATAACTGTTATTATAAGCGAATTCTGCCAAGGGTAGGTACTCCTCCCAACTACCATGGAAGTCTAAAACACAGCCTCTTAACATATCTTCCAACACCTAGATTACTCTCTCAGATTGTCCATCAGACTACAGATGAAAGGCCGTGCTGAAATTTAACTTCGTACCCAAAGCCTGACGTAAGGCCTTCCAGAACCTCGACGTGAACCAGGGATCTCTATCTGAGATAATGGACACAGGTACTCCATGCAACCGCACTATCTCAGCTATATACAGCTTGGCTAACCTTTGAAGCGAGTAGTCAACCCTTACCGGTATGAAATGGGCCGATTTAGTTACCCGGTCCACTATCACCCATATTGAGTCTTTCTTACTAGGCGTAAGGAGAAGCCCACTCACAAAATCCATCGTAATCCCCTCCCACTTCCACTGTGGGATCCTTACCGGCTGTAACAGCCCTGATGGCAACTGATGCTCAGCCTTAACTTGCTGGCATGTCAGACACTTGCCTACGAATTCAGTTACTTCCCGCTTAAGACCTGGCCACCAAAACTGCTCCCTTAAATCCCGATACATCTTGCTGCCTCTAGGATGCATAACGTACGGGCTGCTATGTGCTTCTTTAAGGATCCGCTGCCTCAAATCATCATCCTTAGGCATACATACTCTCCCTTGAAAATACAACACTCCATCACGACCCAAGCTGAAACCCTCGGCCTCACCACTCTGTACTCGCAACTTTCGAGTACTCAAAACCTCGTCGGTCGACTGCCTCTCTTAAACCTCATTGATCCAAGACGGTTTTACCCGTAATTCCGCCAGAAGACTACCATCCTCATAGAGACTTAGGTGAGCGAACATTGCTCGCAATTCTGCCACCACTTTACGACTCAAAGCATCAGCGACTACATTAGCCTTGCCCGGATGGTATTCGATAGAGCAGTCGTAGTCCTTCAGCAACTCAATCCACCTCCGCTGCCTCAGGTTTAAATCTTTTTGAGTCAGGAGGTACTTTAGGCTCTTGTGATCCGAGTACACCACTGACTTCTCCCCATACAGATAGTGCCTCCAAATTTTCAAGGCAAAAACCACAGCAGCTAATTCCAAATCATGTGTCGGATAGTTACCTTCGTGAGGCCTCAACTGCCGTGACACATAAGCGACCACCTTTCCTTCTTGCATCAACACACACCCTAAACCAGTATGCGATGCATCACAATACACAGTGAACTCCTTCCCTGACTCAGGCTGAATCAAGACTGGTGCTTCTGTCAAAAACTTCTTAAGTTTGTCGAAGCTCTCTTGCTGCTTCTCAGACCACACAAACGGAACTCCTTTTCTCAACAACTTGGTCAATGGGGCTGCGATTAAGGAGAAATTTTCCACGAATCTTCTGTAATATCCTGCCAACCCCAGGAAACTTCGGATTTCTGTAATCGACTTTGGTGGTTTCCACTCCAATACTGCCTCAATCTTACTAGGATCCACCCTGATTCCCTCAGCTGAAACAACATGTCCTAGGAAGGTTACCTCCTTAAGCCAGAACTCACACTTGCTGAATTTAGCGTACAACTGTTTCTCCCTTAGCACTTGCAGAACCACATGAAGGTGTGCGTCATGCTCCTCTTCAGACTTCGAGTACACCAAAATGTCGTCTATAAACACTACGACGAACCGATCCAGATAGGGTTGGAAAACCCGGTTCATCAAGTCCATAAACGCGGCTAGTCCATTCGTCAAACCAAAAGGCATTACTAGAAACTCGTAGTGCCCATACTGAGTACAGAATGCCGTCTTATGGATATCAGCTTCCTTCACCTTAAGCTGATGATACCCCGACCTAAGGTCGATCTTAGAGAAACCCGATGCACCCTTGAGCTGATCAAACAAATCATCAATCATGGGCAAAGGATACCTGTTCTTTATTGTCAGCTTGTTCAACTATCGATAGTCTATGCACATCCTCATTGTTCCATCCTTCTTCTTGACAAAAAGCACTGGAGCTCCCCATGGCGATACACTCGGTCGGATGAACCCTCTATCCAACAATTCTTGGATCTGAGCCTTCAACTTCACTAATTCTTTCGGTGCCATCCGATACGGAGCTATAGATACTGGCGCGGTTCCGGGTAGCAAATCTATACCAAACTCAACCTCACGATCAGGAGGTAAACCTGGGAGTTCTTCGGGAAACACATCAACATACTCCCTTACAGTCCGCACATCCCCAATAGCTGTATCCTTAGCTTCCAAAGCACAAACATGCACTACATAAGCTTCACAACCCCTCCTAACCATCTTTTCCGCCTTCAATGCAGAAACCAAATTAGATAGGTAATCTCTCCCCTTACCTATCATCACTACCTCATCTCCTTTCACGGTCTTTAACACCATGCGCTTAGCTGTGCAATCCAGGCTAGCTTGATACTTTACTAGCCAATCCATCTCGAGAATCAGATCGAACTCCCTAAACGGTAGTTCCATCAAGTCGGCCAAGAACACGACCCCTTGGAGTTCTAGGGGTACATCCCTATAGAGTTTACTTACTTCTACGGAGTGACCTAGAGGGCTTAACACAGTCATCTTCTTAGAAGTAAGCTCAAAGTCTAAGTTCAGAGTTTCCACAACGCTACTAGCAATGTATGAGTGAGTCGAGCCAATATCAATCAAGGTGCTATAGGGTACTCCAAAAATCAAAAACATACCGATTATGACGTCCGGTGCGTCGCCCTCCTCTTGACGTCTCGCGGCATAGACCAAACCAGGTTGCCTAGCCTCAGTACCACCGGTACCTCCACTCGATGTCCCACGACCTCTGCCAGCACCATTACCTCCCCTTCCTGCACCACGACCTCTCGGTGGCTGTTGGTTATCCCTCCTATTCAAATCAATGCCATCAACCCGTCTTTAATTTTAGTTTATTTTAAGTCTATCTATATTATTTTTAAATTTAAAAAAAAATATATTTATATTATTTTATTTTATATTTAATAATTTTATATATTTTTATTTATTGAAAATTTTTTATATAATTATCTTTTAACATTATTTTGATGTTTACATTAAAATACTATTATATATTTAATATAAATTTATTTTTTTAATATATTCTAAATTACAGAATATATAAATATAACCTTAACTCATTACAACAACTTAATTAAAAGCTTAAAAATAATAGTATAAATAGTAAAATAGTAAGTGAACTAACAATATAACTACAATCAGCCTTGAATTTCAGTAGAGTTTTGATTCAGTGAATTAGACCAAGAATTTACAAATCTATATATGCTAAATACTGTAAATATTGTGATTAAAAAATTTACAGTACTGGTGTAATGACCAGAAGCAAGAGAAAAGAAGAGCATCAAAATTCAAAAGCAAAGGTCCCATCATTTCCATTATTCCTTTCCCCTTAAAACGAAAAGCAGCTTCTTTATCTGTACTCAGTGACTTCCAACTCATTGCCAAATAGTCTGAATTCTTACATGCTTCAAGGATATTGTGCCACTTTCTTCGACTTTCTCTAATTTTGCAGATTCCATTTCCCTTTCTTTCTTTTTTGTTCCCTGACTTTCCATTTTGGCTTTGTTCATTTCTCTCTTCATCTTCTTTCTCATAATTCCACCATGTCTGTCATTGGAGAGGCTGCTCTTTCTGGGTTCCTGGACCTGTTGCTGGGCAAATCGCTCAACTCTGCACTCAAATTTGTTGCTGATCACAACCAACTCCACCAGCAGCTCAAGCAGTGGCAGTCCATATTGCCTGATATCCAAGCAGTGTTGGACGATGCGGAGGAGAAGCAGATCAAGAACATGGGTGTGAAGAAATGGTTGGAAGATCTCCAGGACTTGGCTTACGATGTGGATGACATCTTGGATGAGTTCGCTTATGAAGAGTTACGTCTCAAGCTCAACAAATCGCAAGCTCAAGCCAGCACTCGCAAGGTACGGAAACTCATTCCTACCTGCTGTACCAGAAGTAATTTCACTCCCACTTCTTTCCTGTTTAAGAATTCCATGATTCCCAAGGTGAAAGAGATCACTGATAGACTGAATAGTTTGACTACTCGAAGAAGTAGTTTGGGGTTGAGTGACATCTTGTCTCAAGCTCCAACCTCCAAGGGAAAGCAACCCAGGCTGCAACCAACTTCCGTACTGGATGGAGTTGTGGAGTATGTTGGTAGACAGAAGGAGAAGACAGAAGTGATTGAGTTGCTCAAAGGTAATAACTCCAATGGGGTTTCAGTCCTTTCAATCATGGGCATGGGAGGGATGGGGAAAACAACTCTTGCTCAGCTTGTTTACAATGACGCCACCATCAACGAGTCTTTTGATCTCAAGGCCTGGGTATGGGTTTCTGATAATTTTGATGCAATTGCTATAACAATGGCAATTTTACAGTCCATCACTTCTGAGTCATGTGATTACAGTAACTTGGATTTACTTCAAGTTAAGTTGAAGGAGAAATCGTCGGGGAAAAGATTCTTGCTTGTTTTAGATTACATTTGGAACGAGAATTAAAATGATTGAACCATCTTGCGGTCTCCGTTTGGAGCAGGGACCACTATCATTGTAACCACTCGTCTTCAAATTGTTTCATCTATTGTGGATCCGCTCAAAGCTTTTCATTTGGATAAGCTATCACATGATGATTGTTTATCCATATTTACACAACATGCATTAAAAGCAAGAAATTTCGATGGACATCCCCAGTAAAGAAATTGGAGAGAAAATTATTAGAAAGTGCAATGGCTTGCCTTTGGCTGCAAAAGCTATTGGAAGCTTGCTACGCACAGTTAAATATCATCGAGAATGGGAAAGAATATAT
This sequence comes from Gossypium australe, assembly GCA_005393395.2. NCBI lineage: Eukaryota > Viridiplantae > Streptophyta > Magnoliopsida > Malvales > Malvaceae > Gossypium > Gossypium australe. The sequence goes on along the minus strand of CM016624.1, from coordinate 142,226,461 downwards.
GAGAGTTAGATATGGAACTTACCAGAAGAGCAGTGTGACATAATTCCAGCTTTGCGATTAAGCTACCATCATCTTCCGTTATACTTTAAACGATGTTTTGCATATTGCTCCATACTTCCTAAAGATTATGAATTCGAAGAAGAAGAAATTATCTTGTTATGGAGAGCGGAAGGTCTCTTGCAACAAAAAGCTATGCCTCAAGTTGAAGATATTGGAAATCAATATTTTCAAGATCTAGTGTCGAGTTCATTTTTTCAGATATCCAGTAAAGATAGAGCCCCGATTTGTAATGCATGACCTCATCAATGATTTATCTCAAGTAGTTGCAGGAGACATATGCTCCAAACTGGAGGGTGATATGCAACAAAAGTTCTCAAATCGCACTCGACATTCTTCTTATATTGTCAGTAGTTATGACACAGTGAAGAAGTTCGAAGCATTTGATCAAGTGAAATCATTACGGACTTTTCTACCTTTATGGTTACTTGATTGGAGGCCTTATTTAACTAATGTTGTTTTGGTTGATTTGTTGCCAAGACTTGGTTATTTAAGGGTGCTTTCTTTGAGTGGGTATTGGATCACTGAGTTGCCTTATGTTTTTGAAAATTTAAAACATCTTCGCTACTTAAATTTTTCTCGCACCCAAATCAAATGCCTACCTGATTCTTTGTGCACTCTCTACCACTTGGAAATTTTATTATTAAAAAATTGTTATAAGCTTCAAAGGCTACCATCAAAGATGGGAAACCTTGTCAACTTGTATTATCTTGATATCAGTGGTGCGAACTCAATAGAAAGGATTCCTTTTAGAATTGATAAGCTAACGAATCTTGAAAGGTTATCAAATTTTATAATAGCGGAAGGTGATGGACATAGTATCGGAGAATTGAAATATTTGTCAAACCTCAAAGGTGATTTTTGTCTTTCTGGGTTGGAGAATGTTAATGGTGAAGATGCAGGGGAAGCCAAGTTAAATGAGAAGCAGGGGATTGATCGATTGTTATTGCAATGGAGTCGGGACTTTAAGAAAGATGCAAGGAAAAACGAAGTTAAAGAATGGGTGCTAGACTCTCTTCATCCTTCGAAAAAGCTTGAGCAACTCGTCATTCAGAATTATGGTGGTGCAAAATTCTCTACTTGGATTGCAGATTCTTCCTTCAAAAATATTTTGTCATTGGAGCTTCGCGACTGTAAAAATTGCAAATCTCTACCATTGATTGGAAGGCTGTTGTTGTTAAAAGATCTTTCAATTAGTGGTTTGGATCAAGTACACAAGATTGGTGTTGAGTTGCTTGGACCAAATCAATCAAATGCTTTTGCATCATTAGAGTCTCTGCGTTTTGGCAATATGCTGAATTGGGAGGAGTGGGACCTATGTGAAGATGATGAGCAAGTATCGAAATTTCCCAGCTTTTGTAAGCTTTCAATTAAAAGATGTCCTCAATTTTTGGGAAGGTTGCCAACCATCCTTCAATCCTAGCAGAAACTTGAAATCGATGAGTGCTCAAGTTTGGTAGCTTCAATTTCAAGTTTTCCCTTGCTAAGTGAATTAAGTGTTGAAGGGTGTGAAGAATTGGTGGATGAAGGTTCTTTGTCTGTACAGAAGGTTGCCTCTTTGAAATATGTGTCTCTTTCAAATATTTCAAAGTTTAATATTTCAGCAGAGAGGATAATGTTGAGATTTGCAAACTCTGAAACATTCAACATCTCTGGTTGGAAGGACTTGGGATCTTTATCGCAAATTGGGTTAAGATTAGTCGGGCATCGTTCATCAGGTTTTGGAATTGTCCCCAATTGGTCTCTTTGGAAGCAGAGGAGGAGAGATTGCAACTTGACAAGATTCCAGGTATTGAATCTCTGGAAATAAGATATTGTAAAAGGCTCAATAGACTACCAGAAGTCTTACATGCTTTCCCATTCATTACGAGTATAGTACTTGAAATGTGTCCAGGCTTGGTTTGTTTTGCAGAGAGTAACTTCCCCCCTGCTTTAAAAGAGCCGAGGATTGTGAATTGCGTGAATTTGCAATATTTGGTTGATGAAAAAGAAAATAAGAATAAGAGTATGAGCAGCAGCAGTTGTCGTCTCGAGCACTTACAGATAAGAAGTTGTCCATCTCTAATACGGTTATCATTGAGGGGCGACATATGCAATCGGCTTTAACATCTGTCTATTTTCGATTGACGATTGTTCAATGCTAAGTAGCTTATTTTTAAACGCCAAGTTACCCGTAATGCTTAAACAGCTAATTATCAGGAATTGTCCAGTGTTGGAATGCATAGCCCAAGACTTCCTTGAAACCACTGATCTCGAAAGCATTGTCATTTCGGGTGCTGAAAAAATTAAATCATTGCCGTGGGGATTAGACAAGCTCAGCCATATTCAGGAGATCCGATTATTTAGGTGTTCAAATCTGGTTCCATTTGAAGAAAGTGGGTTGCTCACCACAAATCTTAGAGTTCTCTCAATTGAGGATTGTGAAAATTTTAGAGCCCTTCCCAAGTGCATCAACAATTTCACCTCCCTTCGAAAATTAAAGGTGTGGGAGTGTTCGGATGACATATCCTTTCCAGAAGAGGTTTCCCTACCAACCTCACATCCCTTCAAATCTCAAACGCACCCAAAATTTATACATCACTTGTTCAATGGGGATTTAACAGACTCACCTCTCTTCAAAAACTCGAAATCAGCGGTGAAGGATGCTCAAGTGTCATGTCGTTTCCAGAAGAAGGGATAGGAAGAATGCTGCCTCCTTCTCTCACCTCTATCGGAATTTTTAATTTTGAGAATTTGGAATTCATGTGCTCGGAGGGCTTTCAACACTTCACCTCTCTTCAAGAATTGCGAATTTATTGTTGTCCTAACCTCACATCTCTTCCGGAAAAGGATATGCTTCTCTCGCTTGAGCAGCTATATATTTTCAATTGCCCATTGCTAGAAGGAGGGTGCAGTAGGGATGAAGGACGAGAGTGGTCCAAGATTGCCCACATACCTTTTGTGGTATGAATTATATTAAAATTTAAGCAGCAAAATCTGGTATCGATTTCTCCACACTCAAACCACAGGTGTGAAACGCATTTTAAACATTTATAAATTTCATAGCTTTTTTTTTTTTTTTTTATATCTGATTGTCCTCATGAACAACATGATAACAGAAATCAGTCTTATACATTTTGTATTCAATTTTTGCAGGCATTGAGCTAAATTGGCGAAAAATAATGAACTTCAACTCATCTGCTTCAGCTTATTTGATTTAGTAAAGCGGTTAGTCAATTTTCTGCAACATCTATTCAGCAAATTGAATGTTCTGTTTTCATTTGCATCTTCTAATTTCTAAGCTATTTTGGTATATGAGAATGGGATTTTAGTTAAAAATATTTGACATTTCGCAGTACTATTAACCAATGGTTTTTCAGAAGAACAAGTCTTTTACGTGATAGTTTGATCCTTCCAAGATTAATGGAGGGATACAGTACACGTTACAACATGGCATTAGAGAGCTCAATTTAACACATGTAAGACAACAGAGTTCCCAAAGTATTGTTCTGTCCAATCTCAAAGATGTCCATCTTAGTTTTCCGAATTTCTCAAACCATGAATCCATTCAAAGGCTGCATCAATTCACTTGACGAGTAATTGCTTCTTTGATCATGTGGATTGAGCGACAGTATCAAACTCACTGACTATGTGACTTTATCTAATCCGCTTTTACTTAGAGGTCCAAAAATACTTTATATGATTTCATTTTCTAGCCAAAAATAGCAGTAACTAAGTGACTCACTATATCTTGACTCTTTTGCTTTTGACTTTGAGGTATGGGTTGAATGAAGCAAATGATATATATACTGTAGCAGTTTGGAACTATTTTCATTTCAGCTCTCGTTTAATGTTGCTTTTCAGCTTTCCGGTCCGGTAGATTGGCATATTTTCTACCAATCTTTATATGAATTTCCCCTGCTTTGAAAGGCTTCAACTGTGATGTTATCAATGTTTATGATAGGGTAAGTACAGGTTTTATGGAGAAATTGTTCTTCTGACATTCCTTTCCTGTGTTGGAGCATATTTTGGTGCTTGGTATATAGCTGTAGTTGAGGAGCCAAATATGTTATTTATTTAGCCTTGTACTTTCATTCAGCTTTGGGAACCATGAAATTGGTGGCAGATAAAAGGCCAAATGGTACCACTGGGGAGGTGTATGTACCTTTGGGTGATAAACCCTTGAATGGTGGGCACCAAAGAGGGCAATACCAGCTTATGGGCACAACGACGGCACAACGTGGTAAGTTTGGTTTCCAATGCTTTTAGTATCATCTATTTCTATCTACACAAATCATGAATCTGTCTTAGGTCCCTATTGACAATTGATAAGAGGCTAGGATGTTTTAAATAAAGTATTATTTTTGACATTTGAGATTGTTGGTCACTTGTTATTTATTATTGCAAGGTATTTCTCAATACCCGGGAAGCTTATAGCTGATGTTCATTTAGAAAATTGCTCCAAGTTTGTGGATAGTTATTGGCTAGGTATTCTATTTTATGATGTAATTTCATTGTAATCCCCATTTTTTAATAGTGAATTTCATTTTTGGTTCTGCCCGTGGACGTAAGGAATATTCCCGAACCACGTATATCATTGTGTTCATTTTCTCTACTTTCTTTTTTGTGTTTTGAATTTCTTAATTTTTCCCTCAATTCAAAACATAAATTTATTAATAAAACAACCACAATCAATACATAGCAAATCATAAAAATTCAGATAGCCATATATATCCCAATGGTTACACTCAAATATCAGAACAGATCAAAAGCATCAAAGCAAAATTTTCAAAGAAAACAAAGTATCGAACATTATAGCCACCCACAATACTAACTCAACATGCTTTAACCCGTTTCTTTGCAAACAAGTATGCCACATTGGTGGACGCATCACTTTTCTATGAGAATTGGTACGAATTGGTACTAGTTTATTTCATGTACCATTTCAAATTTATTGATATTTTTTAAAATATTTAATATATTTATATTAATAAATATACAAATATCAAATAAATGATTCTAAATAAATTTCAAATATAAAACTATTCATCAATTATATAAAATATTGATTAATAAACTCCACAAATAAAAACTTATCATTCAACAAATTCAAATTTAAGAAGAAAAGAGGGTTTTTCAATAAAAAAGCTGAAGGGTGAGTGAAGATTTTTCTATGATAAAAGGGTGTGTTGTTTGTTGCGCTATAGCACTAGAACAGCGGCATCGCCCAGTACGACTGAAACCATGGTGTGGAACTGACCAACATGGTTGCTTCCCATCAGAAAAAGCTCAACTCTTTGTAAAATGAATTCCATACATTATCCAAGCCATTAAAGAAGTATTTGTAAAATGTTAAAATGTGAGTGAATAAAGAAAAAAAGAGTTCCAGCTAACATGGCCACTTCCAAGTTACGACTCCATTTCAATTTTTCTGTCTCACCGTTACTTAAAATATTAGGAAGCACCAACATGATTCTTAAAAAACATGGAGAAAAAAGAAAAGCTAATGGCTTCGGGTTTTTTCTAAGCAATTAATGGCTCATGAAATTCTTACTTAAATCCAACACTCAAAGTTTAGCTCAAGTTCCATCAGGTTTCACTTTTAGAGCTTGAGCATAATTTTAGATAAAAATCTAACTGTTTAAGTAAGATCAATTAATTGCCTAGTAAAAAATAATAATTTTGATTCTCATGCTCAAGTTTCGATTATTTTGAGGATAGATTCTTTATGGCTAGAGCTTGAATTGAAAATTTTCAAGCAGGAACTGAAATAAAAATTTAATAAGTACGTGAATTACTTTAAATTAATAAAATCCGAGGTAATTGGAGTTGCTCAAGCTTATAATTTGCCTTGAGGTTCTCCTAAGACGTTAATGACTCTATAATGGAAGGGTGATAATACTCTAGAACAACATATTTTTATGTATTAATTATACGATTATTTTAAATATGATTCTACTAATTTGAGTTATTTATGGTTTTTTATCTTACAGGGACTAAATTGAGGACAAATGAAAATTTAAGGGCAAAAAGCGTGAATTTAAAGTTAAATTGGGCCAACATGCAAAGTAAAAGAAAAGTGGTGCCGAAAATACAAAATGTGAAAGATTTCGGGAGCAAAAGTGCAAAAGAAGAGGTTTTATAGCACAAGACTATTTTAATTCCAATTATATTAGGATTATTATTTAGATTTAATTTTAGCTTTAATATTTATTTATCCTAGCTTTTATCTTTATTTTTTCTTATTTATCTTTATTTATTTGTATTTATCTTTTAGAATTTAATTAGGAATAGGCTAGGTTTAGGGGATAGAGTGACACAAATTTGACTATCTTTTTTGTAAACACTCTCTTCTCCATTAAGTTTAGCCTTTTGTTCTTTCCATATTTTTTCAATAAAAATCTCATTTCCATTACCTGAGTTCATGAGGCTTAGAATCCGTACGTAGCCTTCTCAACGAGTATTCATCATTTCTCTGCATTATGGGACTGATGCTTCCATCCATGTCACTTAAAAGGTGATCTTTTCAACATGTGTAAGGAACGGCTGCTTTGTATATTTTGGGAAGGTTGCACAGTCGGTTCTTTAGCTTACTGCGTCAGAGGTTGGCGAGCCCAATAAACAAAATGGCGTGACATTCACCATTAAGAAACGATGATCTAGCATAAGATGGTCCTACAGAAGCTATTGTTGGCTAGAGTCCGGTTCCTTTAAAATCGTAAGTCTAAATTATTGGAGCTGGTGGTCGTAGGCGTCCTCTTCCACTATAACTGGCTTATTCTGTTTGAGAAGGATCACCTAAAAGTCGAGGATTGAAACCAAGGAGGATCGAGACAACCGGAGGCTGGAATCTCTCTATAAGAAACTTTTTCTCAACTCTATTTATCTCTACTATTTTAATTTTAATTTTCGTACTTCCAATTAAAATAAAACTTTTAATTTTGTTTTTTTTCAGGTACGCAGGTTTTTTTGGGCATGATTCTATCCAGGATTTCGAGGAACAAACAATTGTGCAAATCCGGTCCCTAAGGATTTGAACCTACTTCCCTTATACTATTATTTTTATTATTTTATAGGGATATGATATTTTTGGTGCTCTCAACGACCACATGATGCTACCTTATTAGTTGCTTGAAAGTTGATGTTTTGGACGAGACATTGAATTTTCGGAAGTGACGATAAGCTTGTGGATGATGAAGACACATTTGAAGTTGAAGATGAAGATGAAGATAAAGATGAGGAAGCATTAAGTGAAAATATAACAGAGAGACTCAACTTCCATGCCATTTGACCTCTTTTCCTCTCATTTCTCATATCTCTGTAGCCCGTGTATGCACCAACAACTCGCCAACAACATCAGCAGGCATCATTAATTGAGTTCATCTTATTAAAACCTTTTATGTATCAATAATTGAGTCCTCCCAATTAAATATTTAATAAATACCTACTGTTGTCAGCTTGCGTGCAATTCTTAGGAAGATCAGATTGGATCCCACAAGCACATTCACATAGAAGGAAACAAGCGATTTCACTTTTTGAATAGCTTATATCTTTATAATTTTTAAAAGATTAAATTAAATTTTATCATTTTTAGAAGGGGTCAAAGTGTTTAAAATTTTAAATAGCCTAAATGAATTTTTTTTCATTTTAGGAGGACCAAGGTACCTGTAAACCCCCTGGCTACATCCCCTGTGTGTAGGGGTGAGCAAAACTCGATTCGACTCGAAAAAATCGAAAAAAAATTTGAATTTCGAGTTAAACGAATCGAGTTATTCGAGTTAATCGAGTTATTCGAGTCAACTCGATTTTTTTTCGAATTTCGAGTTCGAATCGAGTTGAGTTTTCAAATTCGAATAACTCGAATAATTCGAATAATTCGAATATCAAACTATAAGATTTTACATTTTTACCCCAAACTCCCAAACCTTTTTACTTTTCCCTCAAAACTTTTACTCCTTCCCACTTTCCCCCCAAAACTTTTACTCCCCTTCCATCCCAACCCCCCAATCTACCCAAAATTCATTTCCCACCAAAATTTTACTCTCCCATTTATTTTTTCTCAAATTTTACTCCCCAAAACCCTCAAAACTTTTATTTTCCCCCAAAATTTTTACTCCCTCCCACTTTTCCCCTAAAACTTTTACTCCATTCCCATCTCACCTCCCATCTACCTCAAACCCATCCCCCCTCTAATTTTTTTAATATTTTCCCTTCAAAATTTTACTCCCCCTATTTATTTTCCCTCAAACTTTTATTCTCCAAAACTTTTTATTTTTCCCCTAAACTTTTACTTCTCACCCTTTACTCTTAAATAAAAAATCAAAATTATCCAAAAAAAATCACTAAACATAAATAGTAATAATTTTATTTATATCTACTATTTATATTATTAAATTAAATTTCACATTTTATATTATTTATGTTATTGAATTGTTTAGTCATATTGAATATTTATATTAAAATTGAATTATTAATTATGCCATAAAATTTTCGTGTTAAAATTTTATATCGGTATCAATTTCACATTTTATCTTTAAAATAACTTTTATTAAAAAATCACATTTTTACATTTAATATATTTTTTAATTCCAAAATACATAGTGACAAGAATCTGAAGATAATTGAAAGAACTAAACAAGTAAAGAAGCTAACCCGTATATAAAAGATTAATAAATAAATTATTTGGTGTGAAAGTTAATAAAAAAATTTGGTTAAGGTGGACAAATTTTATTACGATAGGTTACAATAGTTACAAAGATCCAAAATTATTTTTTAAAATTTAACTCGAACAAATATATTCGATTCGATTCGATTCGAATTCCATCTCACTCGACTCGATTCGAGAAAATTTCAAATCAAATTAGGATGATAAAATATGATTCGTCAACTCGATTAACTCGAAATTTTTTCAATCGATTCGATTCGATTCGATCGAACGCTCACCCCTACCTGTGTGCAGTGCTCATATATTTAATGGCAATACTAAATCTTTTAATATTTTGCATAGTTAATTATTGTGATTACTTTTAAAGAAAACACAATTATATTTATGTTTGTGATCCATAATCATTTTATTTTAATTTATTTGTTATAGTGGTTCAATTTTTTAAGGATAAACGTTGAAAAAAAGAGGGAAAATTACATAAATAGTCACCCAATTATTAGGGTGTTTTTGTTTTGGCTACTTAAGTTTAAAATTTTTATATTTTAGTCATTAATGTTATCAAATTATAATATTTTGATAGCTCCTCCATTAAATTACTAATGGAATGTTGGTGTGGCCTTTTTTATTGGCATAATAACAAATTTAACCATCCAAATGTTTACAGATTCTATCGATATGGTCTTAATAATTCTAAAAAAGAACAAATTTAACCCTCAACTTCATACATTCTGTCAATTTAGTCTTAATTCTTAAAATTTCAAAAATAAAAATAAAATAAAAAATTATTTAAAAGTCCATTTCTTTATAAAAATACATATACAATTTTAAAAACATTTATAAATAAATTAATATATAATTTTCTGATTTTCTAACCTAACTTTTATTTATTAAAATAACAACTTTTTAAAATAAAAAATTAAGGGAAAAAACCACGAAAGGACTTATGCAAATTCAACTTTTCTCTTTTCTTTTTAGTATTAACGACCACCATGCTCAAGTTGGGTCAAAAACAATAATTTAAGGTCAAAATAGATAAAAATCAACGTCTTCATGTTATTGCCCTGAACAAGTTTGTTGTGTTTGAAGTTGTGAAACTTAATAATTCTGTTAGTGATTTAACAGTTGAGTGACCAAAATATTAAATTTCAATAACATTAGTGACTAAAATAGAAAACTTTAAACCTAAATGACCAGAATAAAAACATGACACAGTTGAGTGACTATTTATATAATTTATCCTCTCCTAAAAATATTCGGTTAATTATTTTTATTTTAAAATTATTTACCTAAAAGGCTTGATGTAAACTTTAACTCGTATATAAGAAAAAGTTGGCATCAATAAATGAATCATTTCAATTTGGCTGGTTCATTTCTCTCTTCAGCTTTTTTCTTACAATTCCACCGTTTCTGTCATTGGAGAGGCTTCTCTTTCTGGGTTTTTGGACCTGTTAGTGGGCAAATCGCTTGACTCTGTACTCAACTTTGTTGCTGATCATAAGCAACTCCACCAGCAGCTCAAGCAGTGGCAGACCATAATGCCTGTCAATTAATCATGATATTTAAATGGCAATTTTTTTTTTTTTTTTGAGTGAGAATATGAAATATTGAATTGAGCCAAAACCGCAATAGGTTGTTTAGGCAATAAAGTTATGGGAAATAATATTATTGATCTTAACTGCAATTACAAATATGGGCATTGGATGCCATTGCCATGGAGCTCAACGTTCATTTACTTGGAAATAGGGATAATGGACAAAAGCAAGAGGAGCGTCAAAATTCATAAACAAAATGGGTGGGTGGCTCAGCCTTTGTCTTTTCCCGCCTTCTTTAATCGTTTCACATCAAAAGCAGCCTCTCAACACCCACTTGGCCTCTATTTTATTTATCAGACCTCCACCTCTCATTGCTGTTTTAGTTCCATGTATCTGACTGTCCTCAGGAACAAGATGATAATAGCAATTAGTTGTATATATTTTGTATTCAATTTTGCAGGCATTGAAAGCTATATTCTACTGATTTGCTATAGCTTATTTGATTTGATAAAGCGGTTACTTAATTCTCTGCAACATTATATTTTTTCAGCAAATTGAATGTTCTGTTTTCATCTGCATCTTCTAATTTCTAAGCTTCTTGATAACGGGACATTTTAGACCATAGTTGTAATCAAGTCAAAGCTGAACTTGAAAAACTTGAGCTAACTTGAAATCCGATATTCAAAATTTAACTTGAGCTCAATCAAATTTCAATTTTAAAGCTTAAGCTTGATTTAAGATAAAGATTGAATAACAAAATTAAAATTTGACTTATACTCAATTCAAGCTTGATTATTTTGTGCCCAAGAGCTTGAATTGAAAGCTTTTGACACTAACTAAAATAATAATAATAATAATAACTCTATATGTTTGTGAATTCATTTAATTGAACTTAAAATTTGACTGGTTGTTGCCCTTGAGGTTCTCTTAAGAAATTTGTAGACTCTATAACAGAAGGCTTCCTAAGGATGGTACTATAGTTCCTTGAAAGTCAAGGTTTCGGATGAGACATCAAATGGAACTCAAATTTTTGGAAGTGACTGTAAGCTTATCGATGACTAGCACACATTTGAAGTTGAAGAAGAGACGGCATTGAGTGAAAATATATGCAAAACACCGTCTCCGGCCTCGTTTTCATTGTGAAATCTTGCAGTAATGATGTTTGTAGGTATGCAATAGTAGATTATATGCAGATAATGTATGTATCGCCTTTGCTGTTGAGACATGAATGATTTTCTGCTTATTTATTTTTAAGGTTAACCTTCAGGCAATATCGAACGCCATAGTGCTGAGGGACATTGTTTCTCAAGCGTTTAACAAATTATGAGATTCGGACCAGACAACTCTAACAATATTAATATTAAGAAGATATTAATTATGAGAGAAATTCACTTCTTAATAACTTTTAAAGCATTTTGTTACCTACCCATTAATTCCCTTTTGATGGAATCCATTGTGACTTACTGAAGAACAATGTTCAGTTCTAGAAATACACACTTCGGGAGAACTCAACTTGGGTCAACTGCCAAAAACAATTTAAGTATGAATTTTGGTATCCTCATAGCTTCCACTGTATTGAAATCTCGAGCGGCCATTCAATTTTCCTTCTTGGGCAATGTTAGGATCGTCCCGATTAAGCAACGAACAAGTAAAAATAGCAGAAGAAATTAAGAAATTGAACACACAAATTTAACGTGGAAAAACTCCTCCAAAGAGGATAAAAAACCACGGGCAAAGATAATTTTACTATAATGGCAACAGAATGAAGAGTACAAAAGATGGAGATAAAAAACTAAACCCCGAAAACCCGAAAATAAAGAACCCTCAAAACGTAAACATAAAATTCTCTAAATGTGTTATGAGTTCTAATATCTAATGGGTGTTTTTTTCTAAGGTTGTAAAAGAGTTTATTTATAGGCTAAATCCATAGGTCAAATAATAATAAAATAATCTAAACTAATCAGTGTTTGATTGAAACAAATAAACAGAGTTTAACTAGAAGATTACTTCTCGAATTTGACTGAAATAGGAGTCATAATTAACAAATCTCCACCTTGACTCATATTTCCACAATGCCATCTTTGCCAAAGTCTGCCACGAGCCTATCTTGAACCATGCAGGGAATTAACTGAGTCGATATGCTTAGAAGCTGGAAGACTTCTAGCCTTCGACTTGTACACTGCCAAATCAAAACTAACCCGGGTTTGATTTTCACGAACACAGTGCCCTAACTTTTCAAAACCTGCATCCAAAAGAGAACCTCTCTTCAACGAAACGGTCATACCTTTTTCCCTCCTATGACCAAGTTGCCTCCGCTCTAAATGAGTTGACTTCAACTTTGTAACAAACGAGGGATGTCCGGTTTCACCGGTCACTGTAGAACCTTCCAGAATATAAAGACTGCCAGTTCTTTTACCTTTTAACAAAACGAGAGCTCCACGAGATACTTTAATGCCGCTCGACTCGATGTTGATTCTGCATCCTTTCAAGTCTAAAATACTCAAGGAGATGAGATTCTTTCGTAAATCAGGTACATACCTGACATCTGAGAGTGTCCTAATTGTCCCATCGTGTATCCTAATTTTAACAGTACCAATTCCAATTACCTTACTAGATGAATCGTTCCCCATGCACACAACTCCACCTTCAACCGAACTGTATGTGGAGAACCATTCTCTATTGGGACACATGTGGAAAGAACATCCTGAATCTAGGATCCACTCAGACGTGAGCTTGAAGTTATCGCTCGTTGACACTAACAAGAAATCATCACCGCTTTCATCGGCCAAATTAGCACCAGCTACATCTTCCTCGTTACTCTCAGCAGCTCTTTTCTTTTGCAGTTTATAACAATCTGCTTTGACGTGACCTAACTTTTTACAATAGCGACACCTTTTGTCTCGTTTCTTTGATGCTATCAAAACGGAAGCTTGCCTGTCTTCCTTGCTATCCAAATGAAGCTCATTGTCGAGTTTGTCTGTACTCAACAAATTACCCTTCACATCTTTGAACGAGAGCTTGTCTCTGCCATAAATCAGGGTCTCCCTGAAAGACTTGTATGAAGGGGGTAAAGAGCACAATAATAGCATAGCCTGATCTTCATCGTCAATATGAACCTCAACATTTTTTAAATCATTTAAAAGAGTAATGAATTGACTGATGTGATCTCTAAGAAGCTCACCTTCGTTCATGCGAAACGTAAATAGACGTTGTTTCAACACTAAACGGTTAGCCAGAGACTTAGTCGCATAAAGAGTTTCTAACCTTTTCCATAACGCAGATGAGGTCTTCTCCATCAATACCTCCTGCAATACCGTATTCGCGAGGCACAATGTAACATCCCGAAATTGGGCCTCGTAGGAATGGGCCCAATGGGCCTTGGGAGTAGGAGTGTTTTAAAATTTTTGAGAATAAGAGAATGGCATTATTTCAAGTTGGACTTATTAAGAAGATAATTTTAGAAAGTTACGAGATTCTATGAAGTTTCGAGTTCAAGTTGGGCCTTAGTAAAATTTTGTGTTTAAGCCTATTAAGGAAAGATAGTAAGTGGCATCAAGGCTTATGGAAATAAAAGAGTAAATTGTTAGCATAAATGAGCATATGGCAAGGAGGTTATGGCATCAAGTGAAGTACCTTGAGGGAAGAGGTTCAAATCCCATTGTGTGCAAATTTTGACTATTATTTTTGTACTATTTCCCTAAATTTCGGCCAAGCTTGTAAATATGGCAAAATTAGATTTTTAAATTATGGTAAGGTGGACTTATTAAATTGTGGAAAGGTATGGTAAGGAGGAAAACAAGGAAAAAGAAAAAAAAAAGGAAATAAAAGAAATAAAAGAATTTGGAGAGTGGAGTAGGTGGATGAAAAAGAAATAAAAGAATTTGGGGAGTGAAGTAGGTGGATGAAAAAGGAATAAAAGAATTTGTGGAGTGGAGTCGGTGGATAAAAAAAAAGAGATAAAAAAAAAGAAAGAAAGGAAGAAGAAATAAAAAAAAAAGGTTATGAAAATAAAGAAAAGAGAAGTATCATCTTTTCTTCTCTTCATCACCACCAAAAATTGGTAGCAAACAAGGGTTGGAGAGCTCAAAAATTTCAGCAAACAAATCCTTTAGCAAGTAAGTGATTTTGATGACTTTAATTGATTATTTTTGTATTTTTGGAGCCCCCAAAGCTTAAGCTAGCTAATGAGGGGACTAATTTGTAATATGGTTGAGAGTCTAGGGACTTGCCATGAGAGAGTTTATGCTGGTTGCAAGGTCTCGAAGTACTTTATCAAAGGTCCAATCGAAAACCTATCCCTCGTTATAAGTGACTCGGATTTTTGGTGCCGCGGAGAGCATCGCGTTACGGATTCCGAATAAGGTGTGTAATCTCATACTCTTCCGAATATATGTTTGAAATGGTGAGAAAATCTCACATCTCTCTGAAACTTTACATGAAATATTCTGTGATTCGATAGAAATATCGAAGAAAATTGATAACCGGTATCTGTGATCACTCGGACGTGCGTTTGATGGTAGTGATAATCATGTTTTGTAATAAAACAGTTTAGGTTAGAAGTAGTGACATATTTTTGAAAAATCACTAAAAATAGGAGAAAAGGAATTAGAAAGTGAATAAGATATCAAATTAAAGCTTACTATGTCTATTTTAATATGGAAGAAACGGAGAAGGAAAAGGAATTTTATATTCTGAGATATCTTGATTTTAGTGAGACTGGTTCTGATTAACTTCGGGGTTCACTGATCTGTTTTAGAAAAATCATATAAAATTGTACAAAATGAATTATGGGTTATAATTTATATGTATGGATTCCTTAGTAAGTCTATTTTCAAGAGAAATAAGTTGGAACAGTATATGAAAACCGTACAGTGAGATATTTGAAATTAAGTTAAGAGAGGTCAGAATCATTGGACAGTGAAACAAGGGAAACTTTAAGAAATAAACTGCACTAAATGGCTAGGACAGAAATTCTGGAAAAATTATAGTAAGAAGATACATGAGTCTAGTTTCAAGGAAATTTTACGGATCTATATTTCGAGTTTTCTAACTCGAATTATAGCTAATTTAGTCAGTATGACGCAAATGGACAGTTTAAATTTGTATGCCCCAAATTACTAGTTAAGTTTTAGTTGCGAAATTACCCCGTTTGGGCTTAAAATGGATTTTGACCCAATAGTTCCGTAGAGACCCAAATAGAGTTTTGTATCACTCGAGGCGATAGTGAATCTTCGAAAACACCGTTAAAAATAAAACTACCGAATTACCCTTAGAAAGTAAATTACTGAATTACCCTTAGTGGGTACGATTACTGAATTATGAAAATACCCTTTATGGGCCAAATGTTATAATTGCTATATGGGCCAAATGTTATATTTGCTATATAGGCCATTTTTGGTACAATATTAGCCGATTCTGACTTAGGTTGTGTAGGAAGGAGTGCAACAATAGCAAGGGTGCAAATCGTTTAGACGTGAGTTTCGGGATTTAGTGGACTGTGCCAAAAGGTGCGTAGTTATCGCACTATTCTCTTGATTGTTTATATGTGCTGTTATGTATATGTGTGATGTGATGTGAATGGTAGCCGAAATAAGGGCTAAGATGGTGGACACCCAATGTGGGTGATCGAATAACCAGGTCAGTGTTTTATGTTATTCAATGATCACTGATGAATATGTGAAATGAAGATGAGCATGTGTTATATACTTGATTAAATGATATTTTATCATGATATATCTATGCATGGGGGCTTGGGATATGAATATTGAAGGAAAGTGTGTACATATTTATGTACGTGGTCTGATGTTAGCCTTGTGCTACATTGACGCTTGATGTTAGCTGTGTGCTTCATCAAGGGAGGTGTTGGCTAGGTGCCACATCTCGGCGGATGATAGCTGTGTGCATCACCGTGGACTGAGGATGACTTCGAGTCACCTCGTAGATACAGATATGTGGGATCACTTAGTTGATCGGTGGCTTAGCCACGGCCTTGGGCAGCAGGTCTGCCAAGGTAAGATATGTGGGATCACTTAGTTGATCGGTGGATTAGCCACGGCCTTGAGCAGCAGGTCTGCTGAGGTAGGTGTAACGGATGGACTTTAGGTTGGGTTGGGATGCATTTTTTGCATGATTGATTATGTGTGTGGACTATGTGGATATGGGCCAAGCCCATATGAAGAGACATGTGAAATGACTATGCACTGAGTTTGTATGACTCACCCAATTTTTCTAAACATCACAGGTGAAACGTGAATTTGGACCGGGTTGGAGTGGATACGAGGTGGCCATGCAGAAATTATTTTTATGCCATACATCAGATTATTATTAAGTACTTGGGATTTATTTATTTATTGTAATAAGGGCCTCCTAAAGTTTTAAGGTTTACTATTATGTTTTAATCGGATGGATATGATTTTATTTTGGCAATTTATATCTCAAAATTATATATTAAAGTTTTTCTTTAAAATCGGATAATTGGTAACATCAAAGTTTTATTTGTAATTTTAAACACACAATGTTTTATTAAAAACAAAATTTTTAATGTTTTTCCCAAAAGTGAAATCAGTCTTCAAACGTTTTTCTGCAGTGACATACCAGATCCGGTCAAGGCTCGTGGGTCGGGTTTGGGGTGTTACACACAACTGGATTACAGACAAAGCTTTTTCATCAAGCTCTTCCCATTCTGTTTTATTTAGATTCTCAGGCTTTTTCCCGGTAACAACCTTTTTCAAACCGGATTGAACTAGAATTGCCATCATCCGAACTTGCCACAGATTGAAATTTGTCTCACCATCGAACTTCTCAATTTCAAACCTTGTTGCTGCCATATCTGAATGGGCTGATTTATGAAAATTGAACTAGCTCTGATACCACTTGTTAGGATCGTCCCGATTAAGCAACGAACAAGTAAAAATAGTAGAAGAAATTGAGAAATTGAACACACAAATTTAACATGGAAAAACTCCTCCAAAGAGGATAAAAAACCACGAGCAAAGATAATTTTACTATAATGGCAATAGAATAAAGAGTACAAAAGATGGAGATAAAAAACTAAACCCCGAAAACCCGAAAATAAAGAACCCTCAAAACGTAAACACAAAATTCTCTAAATGTGTTATGAGTTCTAATATCTGATAGGTGTTTTTTTCTAAGGTTGTAAAAGAGCCTATTTGTAGGCTAAATCCATAGGTCAAATAATAATAAAATAATCTAAATTAATCAGTGTTTGATTGAAACAAATAAACAGAGTTTAACTAGAAGATTACTTCTCAAATTTGACTGAAATAGGAGTCATAATTAACAGACAATATATTCTATAGACAGATTCCTTTTTAATTATGTCCACTTTTAGCGTTGACAATAAAGAAGTACAAGGCTTCAGTTTCTCAGAAAATGTTATAGCACCCTCTAAATGACAAGCACTTTATAAAGTAGATTAAGAAATTGGTAGCAGATAAAAGGCCAAATGGTGCACTAGGGAGCTGTACATACCTTGGGGTGATAAAGCCTTGGATGGTGGGCATCCAAAGAGGGCAATACCAGCTTATGAGCATAACAACAGGACAACATCGTTGGTCGACAGATCTTAACAAAAGGAATGGAGGGAAATACCTGTCTTAGGTCTCCATTGATGATTGATAAGATGCTAGGATGTTTTATATAAATTGTTGATTTTGACATTTTGAGATTGAAAAAAAGTGGTTGGTCACTTGTTATTTATTGTTGCTAGGTATTTCTTAAAATGTGGAAAGTGTATAACCGTTGATCATTTAGAAGTTTGCTCAAAGTTCGTTGATAGATTTTTGGTGAGGTATTTTATTTTATGATGTAATTCCATTGAAATCAACATTCATTAATACTGGATTTCATTTTTGGTTCTATATGTGAAGGTAGGGAATATTCCCTAACCATGTAAATCATTTTGTTCTCTTTTCTATCTTCTTTTCTTGTTTCAAATTTCTTAATTGATCAATGCTTCGATCAATCAAATAATATGTAAACTTACTAGTATAAGGTACAATATATAATATAATATATCACTATCCTTGAAGGAGCCAATCAATTAACACCCAATTGAGATTGTAGGAGGAAGGCTTTTCTAAAGAGGATACGGAGGAAATTTAGAAGAGAACGTAAAAGCTAATGAGTAATTTTTGAAAGCTGTCATGCATAGTAGTTATAAGGATTTCATTGGCTAAATATAGCAAAAGTAAATTGATTGAATTAGTTAAAAATAGTTTAGAGACGATTCAGTGAATCTGGACTTAACTAAAAATAGCTTCAACCGATTAGGTTATATTTAGCCAAGTGAAATATAGGTGTTACAAGTTCACTTTTCTTTGACTCTAAAAAATCTAGTAAAAATAAGTCCAAAAACAAAAAGGCTCAAATGTGCACGAGTCTACCTTAGTTCTTACTAAATTCAATGAAATATAATGACTTATAAATAAGGACTCAAGGTCATTCTTTAACAATGTGATATTTCTGTAATTCCTTAAAATACATGAAAACTTTCAATAATCTCTCACATAGTTCAAAAGGTTAAGTTACAATTTTAGCTGAGTGATTCGATATATGCAATAATCATATTGTCATTTGGACTATGAACCAGAATTTTTAACAAATGAGATATAATTTATTTCAATAATTGGTGAAATAAGTTTCTATGAACCAATTATTTAATTTGTAACTAACTTTCTCACTTACCACAGTATGTGATTCATTCTTGAACACGGTTGTGTGCTAATAAGCCATGCACGCACTTGGTTTTCATGAATGCTCTAGAGGTTGCCAAAGATCTCATAGAAGCAACCCCATTTTACACTCATATATGTCAACCCATTAAGTGTATTCTATAGAGCAATACACCACCTATAAAGGATATGGATTTTATTAAAAGCTTTTACTCATCTTCAGCATCCATGTAGTTATTTGTTTAAACAACATTTATACCAACTATTTATTTGGACACGCCAATGTGTTTTTGGTAGATCGAATAAGACAATCGACAGCATTGATTCTTTCAACTGTAAGCTTAGTAATATCTAATCAACGAATTCATTTTAACTTGGTGCCAAAACAACTTTATGATACGATAGTATTTATCTCCTAAACCAGAGAAATAACAAATACTTGAACAAAAACTTTAAAGTACAATTTCCAATCTTACGCCTCTCTCCCAAATTGACTCTCAACTTAAAGCTAGATGGAAAGTTTAATTATTTATGAAATTAAGCATACTCGTATAAAGGGTTCAACAAAAATTAAATAAAAGAAATAAACAAATAACAAATATTGGAATGAATTGCTGTCAATATATATAAAACTCAAAATGCCTAATCCTACTTAAATTCTTTAATCTAATCCAATATTAAAGAGTTATCTAAAAAATATCCAAAGATAGAATACTAGAAAATTAAAATATATTATCCTAATAAAAAAATTAAAAGTACTCTCTTTCTTTTCGAACCCTAATTGATGGTTTGATAGTTAAGTGTATTCACTGTACCAGGTGTGGACAAGGTACGAGTTACATTAGTCATGTTTGTTACTCGGGCTTTGCCTTGTTATTGTAATTTACCAAAAAAAAAAAAAGAGGATTTTTTCGTTACAAATAAATCCCAAAATAAAGTTCTTAAATATAGATCATGGCCCAAAACTTTTACTACAACTTGCATTTTCGACTCTTTTTTACTTTCTAAGTTTACTTTTGTACCTAATAAAAAATCAAATAATAAACCCAAAATTAATGATATCTAACTAAAAAATTTATCAAATTTAAGAACAATAAACACGTAAATTGAGCCTATTATCAAATATACATTTCTATAATATAATTAGTTAAACACACTTTCACATAAAAATGTTTTCTCATAATTAACTAATATAAAAATGTTTCCCAATAAAAAAATTAATTTATTGAATTTAGTGGAAAAAATGGAAGCCTAATAACTATAATTAAGGGTTTAATTTATGATCATATCATATATTATTTTTTAAATTTAAATTATATATAATATTATTTTAATTTTATATATGGAATATTATTTTTTAAATTTAAATTTAAATATAATATATTATACTTTTACATGTGTGACAAATTTTAATTGCTAATTAGGTGCTTTTCACAAGCTTTTCTTTTGTAGATAGACTTATTCAAGATGCGCTCAAAATATGAAAGAGTTTAGATAAAAAAGAATGAAGCTTGAAAAATAAGTTTAGAGAAAAAAAAAACAAATTAAGCATGTTTAAAATGAGTCGGGCTTGGGTTCCAAAATTAAAATGCCCAAGCCCAACCCATTTTCTACTTTATCATATATATATAGATTGTAATTTATATAATATTAAATTAAATTAAACATTAAAAGATACATTTAAATTTTAATAAAAATTCACCAAAAAATAAAAGAAAAAATTAAATTAAAATAATATATTTTAAAAAGAATTAAAATATTCTATGTATCAATAATTAATAATTTAAATTTGTTTTTTTAGATTTTTTTATTGAATCAAATTAGGACATATTTTAATTCAAGTGAATTAGAATTTTTTTTTCAAATTTGCATTCGAACTCACAAATTTATATATACCAAATTTGGAATTTTTTAAAAAAAAAGGGATGAATTTGTTTTTATTCCCACAAACTCTCGTTCGAAGATGTGAAGGGTCATTTGTTGAGTAGAGATAAACTTGACAATAAGTTTGGTTTGGATAGCAAAGCAGATAAGCAAGCTTCCATTTTGGTAGCATCAAAGAAACGAGACAAAATGTGTCGCTATTGTAAAAAGTTAGGTCACGTCAAAAGCAGATTGTTATAAACTGTGAAAGAAAAGAGCTGCTGAGAGTAACGAGGAAGATGTAGTTGGTGCTAATTTAGTCGATGAAAGCGGTGATGATTTCTTGTTAGTGTCAACGAGTGATAACTCCAAGCTCACGTCTGAGTGGATCCTAGATTCGAGATTTTCTTTCCACATGTGTCCCATTAGAGAATGGTTCTCCACATACAATTCAGTTGAAGGTGGAGTTGTACGCATGGGAAACGATTCATCTAGTAAGGTAATTGGTATTAGTACTGTTAAAATTAGGATACACCATGGGACGATTACGACACTCTCAGATGTCAGGTATGTACCTGATTCACGAAAGAATCTCATCTCCTTGAGTAGTTTAGACTTGAAAGGATGCAGAATCAACATAGAGTCGAGCAGCATTAAAGTATCTCGTGGAGCTCTCATTTTGTTAAAAGGTAAAAAAACGGCAGTCTTTATATTCTGGAAGGTTCTACAATTACCAGTGAAATCAGATGTCCCTTGTCCATTACGGAGTCAAAGTCAACTCGTTTGGAGCGGAGACAACTTGGTCATAGGAGGGAAAAACGTATGACTGTTTCGTTGAAGAGATGTTCTCTTTTGGATGCAGGTTTTGAAAAGTTAGGGCACTGTGTTCATGAAAATCAGACTCGGGTTAGTTTTGATTTGGCAGTGCACAAGTTGAAGGCTAGAAGTCTTCAGCTTCTAAGCATAGATTCGACTCAGTTAATTCATTGCATAGTTCAAGATAGGCCCATGGCGGGCTTTGGCAAAGATGGCATTGTAAGAATTCGTGTCAAGGTGGAAATTGTTAGAGTTGTGTGACCCAAATTCTAAGAGATTGCTTGAAAGTCAAGTTAAACAAAATATATTTTCTTTCTAGAAGATTTAGTATTTATTAGTATAATATATTTAGCATTTATTAGCATAATTTGATTGACTTGACAATTTAGCCTATAAATAGGTTCTTTTACAACCTTAGATGCATACACCCATTAGAGATTAGAACTCATAACACATTTAGAGAATTTTGTGTTTACGTTTTGAGAGTTCTTTATTTTCGAGTTTTCAGGGTTTAGTTTTTATCTCCATCTTTTGTACTCTTCATTCTTTTGTTATTATATAGTAAAATTATATTTGCCCGTTGTTTTTTATCCTCTTTGGAGGAGTTTTTCCACGTTAAATTTGTGTGTTCAATTTCTCAATTTATTCTACTATTTTTTTTTACTTATTGCTTAATCGGGACGATCCCTTACATTGCATTTCCGACTTTTTTTACTTCTAAGTTTGCTTTTGTACCTAATCAAAAATCAAATAATAAACTCAAAATTAATGATATCTAATTAAAGAATTTGATATAAACATGTAAATTGAGCCTATTATAAAATATGCTTTTCTATAATATAATTAGTTAAACACACTTTCACATAAAAATGTTTTCTCATAATTAACTAATATAAAAATGTTTCCCAATAAAAAAATAATTTATTGAATTTAGTGGAAAAATGGAAGCTTAATAACTATAATTAAGAGTTTAATTTATGAACATATCATATATTATAAAAACATTATGTAAAAAAGATAATTATAAGAGAGAGAAAAAATATAAAGATTGGCCATGGATTTAAAAAATTAAATTAGTTTGAATATATATAATTACAAGATAATTATTTATACTATGATAAAATGTCTGATTAAGTCTGGTACCTCAAGTTGAGTGACACAAACTCAATTGGTAAAAACATAAAAAAAATCTAAAATTATTATTTTGTTAAATATAGAGATAATTATATCATTTAAACATTTTATAAATTAAATTAAAATTTTTCACTACTCTTAAACAAACTTATTAAAAAATCATTTTCTCAACTAAAACTATTTATTTGTTTTTTTTTTTCCTCAAAAACTAAACTACTCATTATTATTCATTAACTTCTAATTATTAGAAAAAAAAATCTATCCATATTTTTTAAAATATTATTGTTTCTCAAAAATAAAAAATTTATATTTGAAATATTATTTTTTAATTTAAATTTATATATATATTATACTTTTACATGTGTGTCAAATTCTAATTGCTAATTAAGTGCTTTTCACAAACTTTTCTTTTGTAAATAGACTTATTCAAGATACGCTCAAAATATGAAGGGGTTTAGATAAAAAAAATGAAGCTTCAAAAATAAGTTCAGAAAAAAAAAAAACAAATTAACTAGGTTTAAAATGAGCCGGGCTTGGGTTCCAAAATTAAAATGCCCAAGCCCAACCTATTTTCTACTTTATCATATATATATAGAATGTAAGTTATATAATATTAATTTAAATTAAGTATTAAAAGATAAATTTTGTTTTTTTTTTGGATTTTTTTATTATTGAATCAAATTAGAACATATTTTAATTCAAGTGAATTAGAAATTTGTTTTCAAATTTGCATTCGAACTCACAAATTTACATATACCAAATAAGATGAAAATTTGGAATTTTTTTTTTTAAAAAAAAGGGATGAATTTGTTTTCATTCCCAAAAACAAAGACTGATATGTGCTTGCTATATTGCATGTTAATTAAACTACAAATATGGGCATTGGATGCCATTGCCATGGAACTCAACGTTCATTTACTTGGAAATTGGGATAATGGAGAAAAGCATCAAAATTCATAAACAATGTGGGTGGGTGGCTCAGCCATTGTCTTTTTCTGCCTTCTTTATTCGTTTCACTGCCCAAAAACCACTTGTGCTCTATTTTATTTATCAGACTATCAGGTCACTGCCTCCTACTCTGATTTTTTCAACTTTCACCGATTATACACAATCTCCATTCCGTTCCTGAATTTCCATTTGGCTTCTTCATTTCTCTCTTCTGCTTCCTTCTCATAATTTCACCATGTCTGTCATTGGAGAGGCTGCTCTGTCTGTGTTTCTGGAGCTGTTGGGGGGGCAAGTTGCTCGACTCTGCGCTCAACTTTGTTGCTGATCATAAGCAACTCCACCCGCAGCTCAAGCAGTGGCAGTCCATATTGCCCAATATCCAAGCAGTGTTGGACGATGAAGAGGAGAAGCAGATCAAGAACGAGGGCGTGAAGAAATGGTTGGAGGATCTCCAGGACTTGGCTTACGATGTGGATGACATCTTGGACGAGTTTGCTTATGAAGAGTTACGTCTCCAGCTCCAAAAGACTCAAGCTCAAGCCAGCACTAGCAAGGTACGGAAACTCATTCCTCTAGTTTCACTCCTACTTCTCTTCTGTTTAAGAATTCCATGATTCCCAAGGTCAAAGAGATCACTGATAGACTTAATATTTTGACTACTCGAAGAAGTAGTTTGGGGTTGAGTGACATCTTGTCTCAAGCTCCAACCTCCAAGGGAAAGCAACCCAGGCTGCAACCAACTTCCGTAGTACTGGATGGAGTTGTGGAGTATGTTGGTAGACAGAAGGAGAAGACAGAAATGATTGAGTTGCTCAAAGGTAATAACTCCAATGGAGTTTCAGTCCTTTCCATCGTGGGCATGGGAGGGATGGGTAAAAATACTCTTGCTCAGCTTGTTTACAATGACGCCACCATCAACGAGTCTTTTGATCTCAAGGCCTGGGTATGCGTTTCTGATAATTTTGATGCAGCTAATATAACTAGGACAATTTTAAAATCCATCGATCCTGACTCCCGTGATGAGAATGACTTGAATTTACTTCAAGTTAAGTTGAAGGAGGAGTTGTCTGGGAAAAGATTCTTGCTTGTTTTAGATGACATTTGGAACGAGAATTATAATGATTGGACCATCTTACGGTCTCCGTTTGGAGCAGGGACCACTATCATTGTAACCACTCGTCTTCAAATTGTTTCATCTATTGTGGATCCGCTCAAAGCTTTTCATTTGGATAAGCTATCAGATGATGATTGTTTATCCATATTTACACAACATGCATTAAAAGCAAGAAATTTCGATGGACATCCCCAGTTCAAAGAAATTGGAGGGAAAATTATTAGAAGGTGCAATGGCTTGCCTTTGGCTGCAAAAGCTATTGGAAGCTGGCTACGCACAGTTAAAAATCATCGAGAATGGGAAAGAATATGAGAGTGAGATATGGAACTTACCAGAAGAGCAGTGTGGCATAATTCCAGCTTTGCGATTAAGCTACCATCATCTTCCGTCATACTTGAAACGATATTTTGCATATTGCTCCATACTTCCTAAAGATTATGAATTTGAAGAAGAAGAAATTATCTTGTTATGGAGAGCGGAAGGTCTCTTGCAACAAAAAGCTATGCCTCAAGTTAAAGATATTGGAAATCAATATTTTCAAGATCTAGTGTCGAGGTCATTTTTTCAGAAATCCAGTAAAGATGAGCCCCGATTTGTAATGCATGACCTCATCAATGATTTAGCTCAAGTAGTTGCAGGAGACATATGCTCCAAACTGGAGGGTGATATGCAACAAAAGTTCTCAAATCGCACTCGACATTCTTCGTATATTGTCAGTGGTCATGACACAGTGAAGAAGTTCGAAGCATTTGATCAAGTGAAATCATTACGTACTTTTCTACCACTAAAATGGTCGCGTCTTTGGGGGCCTTATTTAACTAATGTTGTTTTGGTTGATTTGTTTTCGAGACTTGGCTACTTAAGGGTGCTTTCTTTGTGTGGGTATGAGATCTTTGAGCTGCCTGATGTTTTTGAAAATTTAAAACATCTTCGCTATTTAAATTTTCTGACACCCAAATCAAATGCCTACCTGATTCTTTGTGCACTCTCTACCACTTGGAAATTTTATTATTAAAAAATTGTTATAGGCTTCAAAGCCTACCTTCAAAGATGGGAAACCTTGTCAACTTTTATTATCTTGATATCAGAGCTGCGAGCTCAATAGAAAGGATTCCTTTTAGAATTGATAAGCTAACGAATCTTGAAAGGTTATCAAATTTTATAATAGCGGAAGGTGATGGACATAGTATCAAAGAATTGAAATATTTGTCAAACCTCAAAGGTGATATTTGTCTTTCTGGGTTGGAGAATGTTAATGGTGAAGATGCAGGGGAAGCCAAGTTAAATGAGAAGCAGGGGATTGATTGATTGGTATTGAAATGGAGTTGGGACATTAAGAAAGATACAAGGAAAAAAGAAGTTTGAAGAATGGGTGCTAGACTCTCTTCATCCTTCGAAAAAGCTTGAGGAACTCGTCATTGAGAATTATGGTGGTGCAAAATTCTCTACTTGGATTGCAGATTCTTCCTTCAAAAATATGTTGTCATTGGAGCTTCGCGACTGTAAAAATTGCAAATCTCTACCATTTGGATCAAATACACAAGATTGGTGCGGAGTTGTTTGGAGAAAACCAATCAAATGCTTTTGCATCATTAGAGTCTCTGCGTTTTTGCTATATGTGGAATTGGGAGGAGTGGGACCTATGTGAAGATGATGACGAAATTCCCCGGCCTTCGTTTTCTTTCAATTAGACAATGTCCTCTATTGCTGGGGAGGTTGCCAACCATCCTTCAATCCTTGTGATGAAGTATGGCCTCCCATGCTGTCCCATGTGCTTGTCCATATAGGTTGTCTCAAACGCATGCTTGTTTTTCTTTTCAGCTGGCCATGTGCCTTTTGTGCACAAGAAGACAAACGGCCAACAAAAAAGTGGAAGCAATTTAGGCAAAGGCATAAGAATGGGCATTAGCATGCCGCATATTGTTGATTATTTTACTTTATTTTTTGTTTGTCTTTGTTTCCATGCTTTTGTTTATTTTATTTTTGTTTTTGTTCCCATGCTTTTGTTGTTGCCAAAACATTATTTAAGAACACCAACAATATAGGCATAATGCCATCCGAAAAATCAATGAAAAATTTGTGAAATTCATTCACAAAAAAAAAATATACTCCATTTTTTCTTTGCTTTTATACCTCCAGACTTGATTCTCAAGATTTCTTCATACTTTTTCCAAGTTAATTACTTGGTCAAAACCCCAACAATTGGTATCTAGAGCTCTTATCTTAGAGGACCTGTTCTTGAAAAACTTGAAATCAAATGGCTACATCAAGCTTTTCACCAGCTGCACCGCCAGTCTTCAATGGAGAAAGCTTCCACATATGGCAGGTTAAGATGAAAACTTACCTGCAGGCCTTCGATCTGTGGGAAGTTGTCACCTCAGATGTTCCACAGCCCCTTCGAGCCAACCCAACAGTGGCTCAGATAAGGCAACATTCAGATGAAAGGACCAAAAGGCACAAGGCCATGTCATGCATTCAAAACTGTGTCTGATGTAATTTTCACCAGAATCATGGCCTGTGAAACACCAAAGCAGGCCTGGGACAAGCTTAAGGAGGAGTTTCAAGGCATTGAGAGAACCAGGCAGTAGCAGCTCTTAAACTTGAGAAGGGACTTTGAAAATTTGAAGATGAAAGAAGAGGAGACAGTGAAACAGTACTCAAACAGAATAATGGCTGTTGTAAACAGCATAAGGCTCCTAGGTGAGCAGTTCATTGAAGCAAGGATAGTGGAGAAAGTGCTATCTACCTTACCTGAGAGGTATGAAGCAAAAATATCCTCTCCTGAGGACTCAAGGGACCTGTCTAGCATCTCCCTAACAGAGCTGATCAATGCTCTCTATGCACAAGAGCAAAGGAGAGCAAGTAGGAATGAGGAGCACCAAGAAGGTGCTTTCCAAGCCAAGGCCAGAACTTCCTCAAACACTTCTTCTTTTAGAGGCAAGAGGACTTGGAAAAACAGGCCTAAGCCTTATGCTGCAAGGAGTAGTGACCACCTTTGCAGATTTTGCAAGAAACCAGGCCATCATGATGACAAATGCTGGTTTAGGCCAGATGCAATATGCCAACATTGTAAGAAGAAGGGCCATGCTGAAAAGGTTTGCAAGACTAAAGACAGACCAAGACATGCTCAACAACAGCAGCCAAAGGCTGAGGCTCGAGTAGCTGAAGAAGGAAGTGATCATGAAGAACATGTCTTTGCTGTGTCATGTTCAAATGGTCAGAAGAAAAACTCAAAAGGGTGGCTCCTAGACAGTGACTGCACCAACCACATGTCACCAGATGCAAACATATTCAAGACCTTGGACAGAAGCTTTCAAACCAAGGTTAAGGTTGGGAATGGTCAGTTCATCAAGGCTGAAGGCAAAGGGGATGTGCTAATAAGCACTCCTACAAGTAACAAGCTTATTTCAAATGTACTGCTTGTGCCTGAAATTGACAGAAATTTGCTTAGTATAGCTCAGCTGCTAGACAAGGGATACTCAGTGGTATTCAAGGGCAATGAGTGTTAGATTGCTGATTCAAATGGATCAAGTTTCATGACAGTCACCATGATTGATAAATACTTTGAAGTCAACTGGTCAGGTGGCTCAAACTCAGCTTACATTGCCTCAGCAGAAGACTCCAAGCTTTGGCACCAAAGGTGATACGGTCCGTCTCGGGTTAAGAGGCGAATCGTAAATGTTGCCCGATCGTAAATTAGGTAGTTTCTCTTTTAATTAACAAAAGGGTTAATTTTATTGGAAATGATATCTTTGAAAGGTAAAAATAGGTGATAGGTTGAAATGGATACGTATTTGAAACAAGAAAGAACCTTTAATAAAAATTAAAGACCCGAATCTTATCAGTTTCAAATTGATGGAATGAGTTTTGAAATGAAACCGAGACCCACTATCTAGCGAGATAGGAACCAACGGTATAGGTAAATGAACGCCACACCCGTGAGGATGATAAGTTCAAACAAGGAAAGAACGACGCCACTAGAAAACCAGATAAGTCAATTCAAACCTTGAGAATTAGGAGAGTGAATACTCACCAAAAGAAATGCTTCTTTCATTCAAATTCAAAGTTCTGTCCTTCCAAATGAAAATGGCCAAATATTTATAGCCAATGTGCCTTACAAATAAAAATAAATAACAAGAAATTTTTTTTGTCTTCAATTGCCGTCCATAATCTTTTAAAAGCCTTTTGTCCCCTTGTCCTCTTAGTTGACTTTTTAAAGCAAGAATCAGCCACCATCTTATGTTTTGGTGTCGTCCATGATTTGAAGAATAATTTCATGGCTTTGTGTTTGTGCCGTCCATATCATAATGCCATGCATCCATGCCCCCATAGTTTAATGCTCCATTTCATACTTGAATAAAATAAGCTCCACCTTTGCCGTCCAAGCATGCACCCAATAGCTTTTATCTCCATTTGGCTATCCATAATCCTCACATGTTTATATTTTAATTCTTTATGCTTTATGGATTCCTTATCTTATTGCAATTCACGCACCATCCAAACTTCCATTATTCCCATGCCATAGTATTTTATTCACCACTAGTTTCATGGTCAAGAAAAGGTTGCCGTCCCACCATTTCATGCCTTCACCCATAATCTCCATTCAAATAGCACATGCTTTAATTCATTTCCTCCATTTAAAAATCATGCTAACATGTTCTTTAAAGAAATTAAGCATGCCATCCAAGCTTCCACTTCATACATTATTTAATTCATGCAATGTTTTCCTTGTGTGTGCCGTCCAATTGGTTGACCTCCCAAGCCATTCAAATGTCAACTTTCTTTATTCCAAGCCATGCCGTCCACTATCTTCCATGGTGGATTATTTTGTGTTGCATCATTTCATGGCTTAGAATATTCTCCACCCATGTATCATCCAAGTAATTCCCACATGCTCATTAATTATTTATTCCTTGGATATATTTAATTCCCACACACATGCCCTTCATGGCCGCCCATAAGCTTCAAATTGCTCCAAATATTTTAATCAATTTCATTGAAATAATGGAGCATGTCGTCCCATTCTTTTAAGCACAACAAACAAATGATTCCATTTATCAAAATGTGGAGCATTCCTTCATGTTTTCTTCAATGCCGTCCATCTCCCCATTCTTGTCCATTATTTAATCAAGTCAAACAAGCCACATTTATTTATTCACCCATTAGCTCCATTTGGCCGTCCACTACCAAGCTTTTCCCAAAGCCATGCCGTCCAACATATGATGAATGATGCTTGGTATATTTTAATTCCATGCCATTTGTTTATCACAACATGCCTCCATATTGCCGTTCATGCCTTCATATCCAACCATTTGCACACTTTCATTTTTTTACAATTGTTTATTCAACCATTCCATCATATGCCTTTCACGCATGCGTCTTCCCTATGCACCCACACGCACATTGCTCTTCAACTCCCACTATCATGTATCACCATTGTTTATGCTTCCAATCACCATTTCAAATATTTGCAAATTTTTTTATTCACCACATGTTGTTTCATCTTCATATAGTTCAATTCACATGGTGCCTTCCATTTGCATTCTCTTACCACCAAAATGCACTTGCCCATCATGGATTATTTAATTCTCATCCTTGCATTTTAAATCACAATGTGTGCCGCCCACCCTCTTGAAAACCTGCAGCAAATTTAAATCAGCTCATTTGTTCATTTAAAGGGAGCAACTAGCCATTATAAATTCGGCAAAAATCAAGGTCATATAGACATCTTAATTTCGGCTCACTTGAGGACATATTAGACACATGTTTCAACTAGGATATTTTAATCATATGAAATAAATCTAACATATTTAATATGATACTGATTATTTGACAAATTAAGTTGCTATAGAAAATCAATTAAACAAATTAAGATGTTTAATTCATTTAATTAAAATTCAGCAATTTAATTTTCAACAAACTCAAAGACTCGATTTATTTAAAGCAATAAAATTTAAAAATTTGGAGTCGAGCTTCGTCGACTTGAAAATTCGGTGGGTGCCCCGGGCGTGCCCGTATCATATTAAATATGTTAGATTTATTTCATATGATTAAAATATCCTAATTGAAACATGTGTCTAATATGTCCTCTAGTGTGCCGAAATTAAGATGTCTATATGACCTTGATTTTTGCCGAATTTATAATGGCTAGTTGCTCCCTTTAAATGAACTAATGAGTTGATTTAAATTTGCTGCAGGTTTTCAAGAGGGTGGGCGGCACACATTGTGATTTAAAATGCAAGGATGAGAATTAAATAATCCATGATGGGCAAATGCATTTTGGTGGCAAGAGAATGCAAATGGAAGGCACCATGTGAATTGAACTATATGAAGATGAAACAAAATGTGGTGAATAAAAAAATTTGCAAATATTTGAAATGGTGATTGGAAGCATAAACAATGGTGATACATGATAGTGGGAGTTGAAGAGCAATGTGCGTGTGGGTGCATAGGGAAGACGCATGCGTGAAAGGCATATGATGGAATGGTTGAATAAACAATTGTAAAAAAATGAAAGTGTGCAAATGGGTGGATATGAAGGCATGAACGGCAATATGGAGGCATGTTGTGATAAACAAATGGCATGGAATTAAAATATACCAAGCAACATTCATCATATGTTGGACGGCATGGCTTTGGGAAAAGCTTGGTAGTGGACAGCCAAATGGAGCTAATGGGTGAATAAATAAATGTGGCTTGCTTGACTTGATTAAATAATGGACAAGAATGGGGAGATGGACGGCATTGAAGAAAACATGAAGGAATGCTCCACATTTTGATAAATGGAATCATTTGTTTGTTGTGCTTAAAAGAATGGGACGGCATGCTCCATTATTTCAATGAAATTGATTAAAATATTTGGAGCAATTTGAAGCTTATGGGCGGCCATGAAGGGCATGTGTGTGGGAATTAAATATATCCAAGGAATAAATAATTAATGAGCATGTGGGAATTACTTGGAT
The DNA here is from genome assembly GCA_005393395.2 of Gossypium australe. Classification (NCBI taxonomy): domain Eukaryota; kingdom Viridiplantae; phylum Streptophyta; class Magnoliopsida; order Malvales; family Malvaceae; genus Gossypium; species Gossypium australe. The sequence goes on along the minus strand of CM016624.1, from coordinate 142,194,698 downwards.
GATACATGGGTGGAGAATATTCTAAGCCATGAAATGATGCAACACAAAATAATCCACCATGGAAGATAGTGGACGGCATGGCTTGGAATAAAGAAAGTTGACATTTGAATGGCTTGGGAGGTCAACCAATTGGACGGCACACACAAGGAAAACATTGCATGAATTAAATAATGCATGAAGTGGAAGCTTGGATGGCATGCTTAATTTCTTTAAAGAACATGTTAGCATGATTTTTAAATGGAGGAAATGAATTAAAGCATGTGCTATTTGAATGGAGATTATGGGTGAAGGCATGAAATGGTGGGACGGCAACCTTTTCTTGACCATGAAACTAGTGGTGAAGAAAATACTATGGCATGGGAATAATGGAAGTTTGGATGGTGCGTGAATTGCAATAAGATAAGGAATCCATAAAGCATAAAGAATTAAAATATAAACATGTGAGGATTATGGATAGCCAAATGGAGATAAAAGCTATTGGGTGCATGCTTGGACGGCAAAGGTGGAGCTTATTTTATTCAAGTATGAAATGGAGCATTAAACTATGGGGGCATGGATGCATGGCATTATGATATGGACGGCTCAAACACAAAGCCATGAAATTATTCTTCAAATCATGGACGACACCAAAACATAAGATTATGGACGGCAATTGAAGACAAAAAAATTTTCTTGTTATTTATTTTTATTTGTAAGGCACATTGGCTATAAATATTTGGCCATTTTCATTTGGAAGGACAGAACTTTGAATTTGAATGAAAGGAGCATTTCTTTTGGTGAGTATTCACTCTCCTAATTCTCAAGGTTTGAATTGACTTATCTCGTTTTCTAGTGGCGTCGTTCTTTCCTTGTTTGAACTTATCATCCTCACGGGTGTGGCGTTCATTTACCTATACCGTTGGTTCCTATCTCGCTAGATAGTGGTTCTCGGTTTCATGTCAAAACGCATTCCATCAATTTGAAACTGATAAGATTCTGGTCTTTATTTTTATTAAAGGTTCTTTCTTGTTTCAAATACGTATCCATTTCAACCTATCACCTATTTTTACCTTTCAAAGATATCATTTCCAATAAAATTAACCCTTTTGTTAATTAAAAGAGAAACTACCTAATTTACGATCGGGCAACATTTACGATTCGCCTTCTAACCCGAGACGGACCGTATCATCTGGTATCAGAGCCAATTAAATTAGGCACGTTTTTGATCATCTCGAGTTTTTTCGAGTAAGTTTAAAAAAATTCAAAAAAAAAATATTCAAGTTGTAATTTTTGTTTCTTGAATTTCATTATAGTATAGTTGAAGTTAAAAAAAAAGAGAGATACAAAAAAAAATTCGTATAAAAAAAAATATACGAATACAAAAAAAAAAGAGTTAAAAAAAAAAGAGTGTGTGGAAAATACTTTTACCACCCCTCTACCCTCTCTCCTTCTACCCGACCCTCGAAATTTTTTTTTCTTGTTTTAGCCTACTGGATACCCAAAATTTTTTTTCTTTTGTTCAGCCTACCTTATACCCGACATAAAACCCTTATTACCAATTTTGAAGTCGGCCCTCAAGCAGCAAATAAGTCTTTCAAAAACGAAATACGAATTTGTGAGAGTGAGAAATATCTGTAAAGAGGCACAAGTGTATTCATCAAAGAAAAGCCTTAATACGAGTTAAAATACGAGTGTGAGCGAATTTTCTTTGTGAGTGACTTGTGAGGTTTTTGTGGTAAGGTATTTAATTTTGTTTTATTTTGAGCACTAACATTTTTTTTTTCAGCAACGATAGCATGTCTTTATATTTTGAAAGAAGAAGTACTGTAGATGGCGATTGGTTTGAACCATCATACAACCAAAGCGAAAGGCGATGCAATCAAAGAAACCGGGGCTTTAGAGATCAAGAATGTTTTAATGACATCAAAAAGAATAACAAGCCAAACATTCCACCGTTTCAAGGTAGAGCCGATCCGGATGCATACCTTGAATGGGAAATGCGCGTAGAAATGGTTTTTGGGTACCACGATTATTTGGAAAGCAAGAAGGTAAGGCTGGCGGAAAATAGTTTCACCGATTATGCCATGACTTGGTGGGATCAATTCACCAAGAGTAGAAAGCAAAATGGAGAGAACCCAATATTAACGTGGTCCGAAATGAAAGATGTGATGCGCAAGTGGTACCTCCCATCTTCCTATCATCGAGACGAATTTCTTCAAGACAAAGGACGGAGTCAAGGTCGTCGCAAAGACACGTTTTCAAAGATTATTCAAAACGAGATTTTGATCGAGATTCTTATTCGTCAAAAAACTCGAGGCAAAGAAAGGTTTACTATGATTCTTACTCCCTCCAAGAAAACACGCGAGTTGATCGATATATTCATTCAGAAACTTCCAAGAAAACGTCGTTGGAGTGTTCTTCCCGAAGAAATTATCGTGATTCATCCGTAAATAATTTTTCTTCTTTTGGAAATTCTTATTATTATGATTCTTTTGTAACTTCATGTAATAAAAACAAAGAAAAAGAAAAAGAAATAGAAATAGAAAGAAAAGAAACAAGAAAGAGAGAAAATGAGCAAGTTTTGAGAAAGCTTGAAAAGGCCATTGAGAAGATCATTGAAAAAGAACAAGAAAAAGAGAGAGAAGAAAACGAAAAAGAGTGTGAAAGGGAAACAAGAAAACGAGAAGAGCAAGTAGAAGTGAGTGTTGATTTAACTAACTCATTTGAAGTTTGTTCTTCTTCTGCTTCTTCATTTTAGGTTCCCGACGTATCGTACAAGAACCTACAACTTCAATACCTCCCGGAAGGGCGACGTATTTCTTTGATTGAAAGAGGTAAAGTTGAAGGTGAAGTTGAACCTCCCGAGTCGAAAGGTAAGGAAGGTAAGCGTTTTGAAGCATCAAATTCTTTGTATAAATATGATTTTTCTTCTAACCCCAATTTGTTTGATTGTAGATATTACGAGATTAATTCGTTGTCTAGTATGAAGTCATTGAGTTTTTGTAAATACATTTTGAAATATGTTAAGATTTTTGATTGCTCTATCTTGAACATACATAATTCTTTTTGGTCTAACATGTGTGATTTCTCGAAACCGGGAATTTGTTTAGATTTGTTTTGTGAAACAAGCAAGTATCATCAAATATGTGTGAGAAATTCCTATTGTTTTGATACTTAGTTTTTAAATAAGGTAACGAATTTTGTCAAATTTGTTTTTAATTTTTATTCGTTCCTTAAACAATTTTTATGGCTGTATTTGAAATTCACTTTCCAATTGAAAATGGTTGAGTTGAACACGAAGCTTCGATTACACTATTTGACCGTGGAGAGAAGGTTCATATTACTCGATCAAGGTAAGACTGATCTTTATCTTTCTGAGTATAAGGGTAAGTCTTCTGAAACTGTTAATGCATTGTTACTCTCTTCGGATTACGATAAGCTTTGGCTTGCTAACTTTGTTTTTGCCAAACATCTCGATCATGTTATGATTAATTGTCTTATATTACTTATTGATGGTCTATTTGTTTTAATGGTCGACAAAAGGATTCTTGTGTCTGATACTTGTTATTATTCGTGTATGAGAGAGCCGACATATCGAACAATGCAAGGTTTGGTTGTTCAATTATGTGTTCCATGTGAATTTTGTCATCTATCTACTTGTGATGCTTATGTATATCATTTAATCTACTATTCGCGTGATAAGCATATATTTTGGACTCCAAGTAGATCATATGCATGCCTTGAGATCTTTTCAAAATTATTGCAAATGTTTGACAAGGCATTATTTCTTTTATACGATAATTTGGTACTACCCGATCACATGCGATTTACTTGTTTAATGGTGTTCATAGTTGGGTTGCAAGATTGTTTGAAGCCAATCTTGCTAATTCTTGGTTATCTTCTTCAGGTATTGTTATTATCATCATTCCCGTTTGATCGAGGAAAGACGAACAAGGAGCTTTGTTCGGACAACCAACAGGTCGATTCGAGGACGAATCGTCTTGAAGAGGGAGGGGATGATACGGGCACGCCCGGGGCACCCACCGAATTTTCAAGTCGACGAAGCTCGACTCCAAATTTTTAAATTTTATTGCTTTAAATAAATTGAGTCTTTGAGTTTGTTGAAAATTAAATTGCTGAATTTTAATTAAATGAACTAAACATCTTAATTTGTTTAATTGATTTTCTATAGCAACTTAATTTGTCAAATAATCAATATCATATGAAATAAATCTAACATATTTAATATGATACTGATTATTTGACAAATTAAGTTGCTATAGAAAATCAATTAAACAAATTAAGATGTTTAATTCATTTAATTAAAATTCAGCAATTTAATTTTCAACAAACTCAAAGACTTGATTTATTTAAAGCAATAAAATTTAAAAATTTGGAGTCGAGCTTCGTCGACTTGAAAATTCGGTGGGTGCCTCGGGCGTGCCCGTATCATCCCCTCCCTCTTCAAGACGATTCGTCCTCGAATCGACCTGTTGGTTGTCCGAACAAAGCTCCTTGTTCGTCTTTCCTCGATCAAACGGGAATGATGATAATAACAATACCTGAAGAAGATAACCAAGAATGAGCAAGATTGGCTTCAAACAATCTTGCAACCCAACTATGAACACCATCAAACAAGTAAATCGCATGTGATCGTGTAGTACCAAATGCTTAGGCATGTCAACTTCAGATCAATGGCCAAGATGATCAATGATAACTTGGTTAAAAACTTCACTAACACAATGAAGCAAGAAGATGTTTGTGAAGTATGCCAGCTAGGAAAACAAACCAGGCATCTATTTCCTTTGAATCACGCCTGGAGAGCATTAGATAAACTTCAACTTGTGCACACTGATGTGTGTGGTCCTATGAAGACTAAATCACTCAGTGGCAATAGGTACTTTATCTTGTTCATAGATGATTTCTCAAGACATTGTTGGATTTATTTCTTGAAGCACAAATCTGAGGCAACTCAAGTGTTCTTAAAGTTCAAAGCTGAAGCTGAGATAGAAACAGGTTGCAAAATCAAGACCATAAGGTCAGATAATGGAGTTGAGTATACTTCAGCTCAATTTCAAGCCAGTTGCATTGAAGCTGGCATCAAACATCAACTAACGAATGTCTATACTCCTCAGCAAAATAGAGTCAGTGAAAGAAAGAACAGAAGTCTTATGGATATGGCAAGATGCTTGTTGTTTGAGAAGAACATGCCAAAGACTATATGGGTTGAAGCAGTCAACATTGTCATTTACCTTCAAAATAGGCTTCCAATAGAGGCCTTGGTTCACAAGACACTTTTTGAAGCTTGGTATAGGTTCAAGCCATCATTGGCTCACTTAAAGGTCTTTGGCTGTCTATGCTATGCTCAGATTCCATCAGTAAAGAGGGACAAGCTGTCAAAGAAAGCCCATCCTGGTGTTCCAGTAGGCTACAGCTCAGTTAAGAAGGGTTATAGGATCTTGGATCCTTTAACAAAGAAAATCCAAGTGAGCAGGGATGTTGTTTTTGATGAGAAGGCATACTGGAACTGGGAAAAGAATGAGGCAAAAGCAATATCTGATTTGTTAGCTGGCCAAGCAAAACCTGATCAAGTTGGTCCAGAAATGGACATTGATGATGTCCCAATCAGAGGCACTAGATCCTTGGCTGAGGTTTATGAAAGGGCTCAATTGGCCAAAGTGGAGCCAACAACCAAGGCTAAAGCACACCAAGGCTGGCAGCAAGCCATGGAAGATGAAATCCAGATGATCAAAAAGAAGCAAACATGGGAGCTGGTTGAAAGGCCTACAAATAGGAAGGTGATAGGTGTCAAATGGGTCTATCGAGCCAAACAAAATGCTGATGGGAGCCTAAACAAGCTGAAAGCAAGGCTAGTTATTGAGGGCTTTAGTCAAAAGTATGGCTTGGACTACATGAAGACCTTTGCTCCAGTAGCTAGGCTTGACACCATAAGGATGCTGGTAGCATTGGCTGCACAAAAGGAGTGGATTATTCATCAGATGGATGTAAAGTCTGCTTTTCTCAATGGTCTTCTCGAAGAAGAAATTTACATAGACCAACCCCAAGGCTTCAATGTTCATGGTAAGGAGCATATGGTCTATATGCTTAAAAAGGCCCTTTATGGTCTAAAACAAGCTCCTAGAGCTTGGTATGCTCGAATTGATAATCATCTATTGAATTTGGGATTTGAAAGGAGTGCAAGTAAACCAACATTGTATGTAATGAAGAATAAAGGTGAAACACAGCTCATAGTGTCCCTTTATGTAGATGATCTCCTGGTTACAAGAGGAGATAATAATGTCTTGAGTGACTTCAAGGGCAAAATGGAGAAAGTGTTCGAGATGTCAGACTTGGGCCACACGACCTATTTCCTTGGAATGGAGGTGAGTCAAATTGAAGGAAAGATCTTCTTGAGCCAACAAACTTTTGCTAAGAAGATCTTAAGCAAATTCTCCATGGAGAATAGCAAGCCAACAAGCACACCAATGGCTATTGGGAAGAAGTTGTCGAGCCAAGGTGCTTATGAGCAAGTTGATGAGTCTTCCTATAGGAGTTTGGTTGGTTGCTTATTGTACTTAACTGCCACCAGGCCTGACATTACGTTTGCTGTTAGTATGTTGTCAAGGTTTATGCACTGCTGCAATGAGCAACACCTACAAGCAGCAAAAAGAGTGCCCAGGTACATCAAAGGGACCCTGAGCTATGGTTTAAAATTTTGCAAAGTTAAAGACATAAAGCTAGTAGGCTATACAGACAGTCATTGGGCTAGACCAATAGATGACATGAAGAGTACCTCGGGTTATGGCTTCACACTTGGTTCAACAATGTTTTGTTGGTGCTTAAAGAAGCAAAGTCTTGTGGCTTAGTCAACAGCAGAAGCTGAGTATGTTGCTATTGCAAATACTGTTAATCAGGCTATTTGGTTGAGAAAAATCCTAGCTGATCTGAATCTATATCAAAGGACAGCAATAGAGATCATTTGTGACAATAAGTCTGCTGTTGCAATTGTAAAGAATCCTCTCTTCAATGGTAGAATAAGCATTTCAGCATTAAGTTACATGTGATAAGGGAGATGGAACAAGCTCAAGAGGTGGAGCTGATTCATTGTAATTCTGAAGAACAGATTGCTGATATTTTCACAAAGGCCCTAAATCCTACAAGGTTTATCGAGCTGAGAAAGAAGCTAGGAGTATGCAGCATGGAGACCAAAGAGGAGTGATGAAGTATGGCCTCCCATGCTGTCCCATGTGCTTGTCCATATGGGTTGTCTCAAACGCATGCTTGTTTTTCTTTTCAGCTGGCCATGTGCCTTTTGTGCACAAGAAGACAAACGGCCAATAAAAAAGTGGAAGCAATTTGGAAAGGCATAGGAATGGGCATTAGCATGCCTCATGTTGTTGATTATTTTACTTTATTTTTTGTTTGTCTTTGTTCCCATGCTTTTGTTTATTTTATTTTTGTTTTTGTTCCCATGCTTTTGTTGTTACCAAAACATTATTTAAGAACACCAACAGTATAGGCATAATGCCATCCGAAAAATCAATGAAAAATTTGTGAGATTCATTCACAAAAAAAAAATATACTCCATTTTTTCTTTGCTTTTATACCTCCAGACTTGATTCTCGAGATTTCTTCATACTTTCTCCAAGTTAATTACTTGGTCAAAACCCCAACACCTTGCAGAAACTTTATATCACTTACTGTGAGAGACTGGTAGTTTCAATTTCAAGTTTTCCCTTGCTGTGTGAATTAGGGGTTGACGGCTGTGAAGAATTGGTAGATGAAGGTTCTTTGTCTGTACAGAAGGTTACCTCTTTGAAACATGTGTCTCTTGCAAATATTTCAAAGGTTAATATTTCAGCAGAAAGGATAATGTTGAGATTTGCAAACTCTGAAACATTCAACATCTCTTGTTGGACGTACTTGGGATCTTTATCGCAAATTGGGTTAAGCATAGTTGGGCATCGTTTCATCACGATTAGGGATTGTCCGATATTGGTCTCTTTGGAAGCAGAGGAGGAGAGGTTGCAACTTGACAAGATTCCAGGTGTTGAATCTCTGGAAATAATTAATTGTAAAAGGCTCAATAGGCTACCAGAAGTCTTACATGCTTTCCCATTCATTAATAGTATAGTACTTGAAGAGTGTCATGGCTTTGTCTTTTTGGAAGCAGGGGAGGAGAGATTGCAACTTGACAAGATTCTAGGTGTTGAATATCTGGAAATAAAGGATTGTGAAAGGCTCAATAGACTACCAGAAGTCTTACATGCTTTCCCATTCATTACGAGTTTAGTACTTGACCGGTGTCCAAGCTTGGTTTGTTTTGCAGAGAGTAACTTTCCCTCTGCTTTAAAAGAGCTGACGATTGAGAAATGCGAGAATTTGCAATATTTGGTTGATGAAAAAGAAAATAATAATAAGAGTATGAGCAGCAGCAGTTGTCGTCTCGAGCACTTACTTATAAGAAGTTGTCCATCTCTAATACGGTTATCATCAAGGGGCCATATCTGCAATCGGCTTCAACATCTGGTTATTGGCACTTGTTCAAAGCTAAGTAGCTTATTTTTAAACGCCAAATTACCCGTAATGCTTAAACAACTAATTATCAGGGATTGTCCAGTGTTGGAATGCATAGCCCAAGACTTCCTTGAAACCACTGATCTCGAAAGCATTGACATTGGGGGTGCTGAAAAAATTAAATCATTACCGCGGGGATTAGACAGGCTCAGCCATCTTTAGGAGATTCGATTATCTAGGTCTTCAAATCTGGTTCCATTTGAAGAAAGTGGGTTGCCCACCACAAATCTCAGAGTTCTCTCAATTAGGGATTGTGAAAATTTTACAACCCTTCCCAAGTACATCAACAATTTCACCTCCCTTCGAAAATTAAAGGTGTGTAAGTGTTCAGCTGACGTATCCTTTCTAGAAGAGGATTTTGTTGGGGTTTTGACCAAGTAATTAACTTGGAAAAAAGTATGAAGAAATTTTGATATTCAAGTCTGGAGGTATAAACAGAATTGAAAGCAAAGAAAAAAATGGAGTATTTTTTTTTTGTGAATGATTTTCACAAATTTTTCATTGATTTTTCGGATGGCATTATGCCTATAATGTTGGTGTTCTTAAATAATGTTTTGGTAACAACAAAAGCATGGGAACAAAAACAAAAATAAAATAAACAAAAGCATGGGAACAAAGACAAACAAAAAATAAAGTAAAATAATCAACAATATGCGGCATGCTAATGCCCATTCCTATGCGTTTGCCAAATTACTTCCACTTTCTTGTTGGTCGTTTGTCTTCTTGTGCACAAAAGGCACATAGCCAGCTGAAAAGAAAAACAAGCATGCATTTGAGACAATCCATATGGACAAGCACATGGGACAGCATGGGAGGCCATACTTCATCACTCCTCATTGGTCATGCTGCATACTCCTAGCTTCTTTCTCAGCTCGATAAACCTTGTCGGATTTAGGGCCTTTATGAAGATATCAGCAATCTATTCTTCAGAATTACAATGAATCAGCTCCACCTCTCGAGCTTGTTCTATCTCCCTTACCACATGTAACTTAATGCTGAAATGCTTAGTTCTACCATGGAAAATAGGATTCTTTGCAATTGCAACAGCAGACTTATTGTCACAAATGATCTCTGTTGCTGCCCTTTGATATAGATTTAGATCAGCTAGGATTTTTCTCAACTAAATAGCCTGATTAACAGCATTTGCAATAGCAACATACTCAGCTTCTGTTGTTAACTGAGCCACAAGACTTTACTTCTTTGAGCACTAACAAAACATTGTTGAACCAAGTGTGAAACCATAACCCGAGGTACTCTTCATCTAATCTATTGATCCAGCCCAATCACTGTCTGTATAGCCTACTAGCTTTATGTCTTTAACTTTGTAAAATTTTAAACCATAGCTCAGGGTCCCTTTGATGTACCTAGGTACTCTTTTTGCTGCTTGTAGATGTTGCTCATTGTAGCAGTGCATAAACCTTGACAACATACTAACAGCAAACATAATGTCAGGCCTGGTGGCAGTTAAGTACAATAAGCAACCAACAAAACTCCTATAGGAAGACTCATCAACTTGCTCATAAGCCCCTTGGCTCGACAACTTCATTCCAATAGCCATTTGTGTGCTTCTTGGCTTGCTATTCTACATGGAGAATTTGCTTAAGATCTTCTTAGCAAAAGTTTGTTGGCTCAAGAAGATCTTTCCTTCAATTTGACTCACCTCCATTCCAAGGAAATAGGTCATGTGGCCCAAGTCTGACATCTCTAACACTTTCTTCATTTTGCCCTTGAAGTCACTCAAGACATTGTTGTCTCCTCTTGTAACCAGGAGATCATCTACATAAAGGGACACTATGAGTTGTGTTTCACCTTCATTCTTCATTACATACAATGTTGGTTTACTTGCACTCCTTTCAAATCCCAAATTCAGTAGATGATTATCAATTCGAGCATACCAAGCTCTAGGAGCTTGTTTTAGGCCATAAAGGGCCTTTTTGAGCTTATAGACCATATGCTCCTTACCAGGAACAATGAAGCCTTGGGGTTGGTCTATGTAAATTTCTTCTTCGAGAAGACCATTGAGAAAAGCAGGCTTTACATCCAACTGACGAATCATCCACTCCTTTTGTGCAGCCAATGCTACCAGCATCCTTATGGTGTCAAGCCTAGCTACTGGAGCAAAGGTCTCCATGTAGTCCAAGCCATACTTTTGACTAAAGCCCTCAACAATTAGCCTTGCTTTCAGCTTGTTTAGGCTCCCGTCAGCATTTTGTTTGGCTCGATAGACCCATTTGACACCTATCACCTTCCTATTTGTAGGCCTTTCAACCAGCTCCCATGTTTGCTTCTTTTTGATCATCTGGATTTCATCTTCCATGGCTTGCTGCTAGCCTTGGTGTGCTTCAGCCTTGGTTGTTGGCTCCACTTTGGCCAATTGATCCCTTTCATAAACCTCAGCCAAGGATCTAGTGCCTCTAATTGGGATATCATCAATGTCCATTTCTGGACCAACTTGATCAGGTTTTGCTTGGCCAGCCAACAAATCAGATATTGCTTTTGCCTCATTCTTCTCCCAGTTCCAGCATGCCTTCTCATAAAAAACAACATCCCTGCTCACTTGGATTTTCTTTGTTAAAGGATCCAAGATCCTATAACCCTTCTTAACTGAGCTGTAGCCTACTAGAACACCAGGATGGGCTCTCTTTGACAGCTTGTCCCTCTTTACTGATGGAATAAGCATAGCATAGACAGCCAAAGACCTTCAAGTGAGCCAATGATGGCTTGAACTCATACCAAGCTTCAAAAGGTGTCTTGTGAACCAAGGCCTTTGTTGGAAGGTAAACGACAGTGTTGACTGCTTCAGCCCACATAGTCTTTGGCATGTTCTTCTCAAACAACAAGCATATTGCCATATCCATAAGACTTTTGTTCTTTCTTTCACTGACTCCATTTTGCTGAGGAGTATAGACATTGGTCAGTTGATGCTTGATGCCAGCTTCAATGCAACTGGCTTGAAATTGAGCTGAAGTATACTCAGCTCCATTATCTGAGCTTATGGTTTTGATTTTGCAACCTATTTCTGTCTCAGCTTCAGCTTTGAACTTTAAGAACACTTGAGTTGCCTCAGATTTGTGCTTCAAGATATAAATCCAACAATGTCTTGAGAAATCATCTATGAACAAGATAAAGTACCTGTTGCCACTAAGTGATTCAATCTTCATAGGACCACACACATCAGTGTGCACAAGTTGAAGTTTATTTGATGCTCTCCAGGCCTGATTTAAAGGAATGCCTGGCTTGTTTTCCTAACTGGCATACTTCACAAACATCTTCTTACTTCATTGTGTTAGTGAAGTTCTCAACCAAGTTATCATTGATCATCTTGGCCATTGATCTGAAATTGACATGCCCAAGCCTTTGGTGCCAAAGCTTGGAGTCTTCTGCTAAGGCAATGTAAGCTGAGTTTGAGCCACCTGACCAGTTGACTTCAAAGCACTTATCAGTCATGGTGACTGTCATGAAACTTGATCTATTTGAATCAGCAATCTGACATTCATTGCCCTTGAATACTACTGAGTATCCCTTGTCTAGCAGTTGAGCTATACTAAGCAAATTTCTGTCAATTTCAGGCACAAGCAGTACATTTGAGATAAGCTTGTTACCTGTGGGAGTGCTTATTAACACATCCCCTTTTCCTTCAGCTTTGATGAACTGACCATTCCCAACCTTAACCTTGGTTTGAAAGCTTCTGTCCAAGGTCTTGAATATGTTTGCATCTGGTGACATGTAGTTGGTGCAACCACTGTCTAGGAGCCATTCTTTTAAGTTTTTCTTCTGACCATTTGAGCATGACATAACAAAGACATGTTCTTCATGATCACTTCCTTCTTCAGCTACTCAAGCCTCAGCCTTTGGCTGCTGTTGTTGAGCATGCCTTGGTCTGCCTTTAGTCTTGCAAACCTTTTCAACATGGCCCTTCTTCTTGCAATGTTGGCATATTGTATCTGGCCTGAACCAGCATTTGTCATCAGGATGGCCTGGTTTCTTGCAAAATCTGCAAAGGTGGTGACTGCTCCTTGCAGCATCAGGCTTAGGCCTGTTTTTCCAGGTCCTCTTGCCTCTAAAGGAAGAAGTGTTTGAGGAAGTTCTGGCCTTGGCTTAGAAAGCACCTTTTTGGTGCTCCTCATTCCTACTGCTCTCCTTTGCTCTTGTGCATAGAGAGCATTGATCAGCTCTATTAGGGAGATGCTGGGCAGGTCCCTTGAGTCCTCAAGAGAGGATATTTTGGTTCATACCTCTCAGGTAAGGTAGATAACACTTTCTCCACTATTCTTGCTTCATTGAACTGCTCATCTAGGAGCCTTATGCTATTTACAACAGCAATTATTCTGCCTGAGTACTGTTTCACTGTCTCCTCTTCTTTCATCTTCAAATTTTTAAACTCCCTTCTCAAGTTTAAGAGCTGTTGCTGCCTGGTTCTCTCAGTGCCTTGGAACTCCTCCTTAAGCTTGTCCCAGGCCTGCTTTAGTATTTCACAGGCCATGATTCTGGTGAAAATTACATCAGACACACAGTTCTGAATGCATGACATGGCCTTGTGCCTTTTGGTCCTTTCATCTGAATGTTGCCTTATCTGAGCCACTGTTGGGTTGGCTCGAAGGGGCTGTGGCTCAACATCTGAGGTGACAACTTCCCACAGATCGAAGGCCTGCAAGTAAGTTTTCATCTTAACCTACCATATGTGGAAGCTTTTTCCATTAAAGACTGGCGATGCAACTGGTGAGAAGCTTGATGTTGCCATTTGATTTCAAGTTTTTCAAGAACAGGTCCTCTAAGATAAGAGCTCTAGATACCAATTGTTGGGGTTTTGACCAAGTAATTAACTTGGAGAAAGTATGAAGAAATTTTGAGATTCAAGTCTGGAGGTATAAACAGAATTGAAAGCAAAGAAAAAAATAGAGTATATATATATATATTTTTTTTGAATGAATTTCACAAATTTTTCATTGATTTTTCGGATGGCATTATGCCTATACTGTTGGTGTTCTTAAATAATGTTTTGGTAACAACAAAAGCATGGGAACAAAAACAAAAATAAAATAAACAAAAGCATGGGAACAAAGACAAACAGAAAATAAAGTAAAATAATCAACAATATGCGGCATGCTAATGTCCATTCCTATGCCTTTGCCCAAAAGGCACTTTGTCTTCTTGTGCACAAAAGGCACATGGCCAGCTAAAAAGAAAAACAAGCATGCGTTTGAGACAACCCATATGGACAAGCACATGGGACAGCATGGGAGGCCATACTTCATCAGGTTTCCCTACCAACCTCACATCCCTTAAAATCTCAAACGCACCCAAAATTTATACACCACTTGTTCAATGGGGATTTAACAGACTCACCTCTCTTCAAAAACTCAAAATCAGCGGTGAAGGATGTTGTGTCATGTCATTTCCAGAAGAAGGGATAGGAAGAATGCTGCCTCCTCCTCTCACCTCTATAGAAATTGATAATTTTGAGAATTTGGAATTCATATGCTCGAAGGGCTTTCAACACCTCACCTCTCTTCAAGAATTGCGAATTTATCATTGTCCTAACCTCACATCTCTTTCGAAAAAGGATATGCTTCTCTCGCTTGAGCAGCTATATATTTTCAATTGCCCATTGCTAGAAGAAGGGTGCAGTAGGGGTAAAGGATGAGAGTGGTCCAAGATTGCCCACATACCTTCTGGGTTTATTCAAGGCAAACAAGTCAAGCCGAGGAAATAGATTGAAATTTAAGCAGCAAAATCTGGAATCTATTTCTCCACACTCAAACCACAGGTGTGAAACGCATTTTAAACATTTATAAATTTCACAGCTTTTTTCTTATATATCTTATACAAAAATCAGTCTGACATATTTTGTATTCAATTTTTGCAGGCATTGAAAGCTAAATTGGCGAAAAATAGTGGAGAACTTCAACTCATCTGCTTCAGCTTATTTGATTTAGTAAAGCGGTTAGTCAATTCTCTGCAACATCTATTCAGCAAATTGAATGTTCTGTTTTCATCTGCATCTTCTAATTTCTAAGCTATTTTGGCATATGAGAATGGGATTTTAGTTAAAAATATTTGACATTTCGTAGTACTATAAGAACAAGTCTTTTACGTGATAGTTTGATCCTTCCAGGATTAATGGAGGGATACAGTACATGTTACAACATGGCATTAGAGAGCTCAATTTAACACATGTAAGACAACAGAGTTCCCAAAATTTTGTTCTGTCCAATCTAAAAGATGTGCATCTTAGTTTCCCGAATTTCTGAGACCATGAATCCATTCAAAGTTTGTGGACGGAGAGGTATTTTATTTTATGATGTGATTCCATTGTAATCTCCAATTTTTAATTTTGGTTCTGTCCGTGGATATAGGGAATGTTCCGGAACCACTTATATCATTGTGTTCACTTTCTTTACTTTTTTTTTTTGTGTTTCAAATTTCTTTTTTTTTTTTCAATCTGAAACATAAATTTATTTATAAAACAACCACAATCAATGCATAGCAAATCATAAAAATTCAGATAGCCATATATATCCCAATGATTACACTCAAAGATCAGCACAGATCAAAAGCATCAAAGCAAAATATTCAAAGAAAACAAAGCATCAAACATTCAAAGGAGTTCTAGGAAAATGCATAGATAAAGCACAAAGCGCTTTTGTGCCCGGAAGATTAATTTCAGACAATGTGTTGGTAGCTTACGAAATCCTTCACACCTTGAAAACGAAAAGGTGGGGAAAAAAGGGACTGATGGCTGTTAAACTGGATATGAGTAAAGCATATGACAGGGTCGAATGGCGGTTTTTAGAGAAAATGATGAGGAAAATGGGATTTGACCCAAAATGGATTCGATTGATCATGAAATGCATACCAACGGTTTCCTATTCAGTGGTGTTGGACAACCAAGCAGGAAGTGTTTTCAACCCAACGAGAGGCATTCGACAAGGTGACCCACTGAGTCCATTTCTTTTTCTTATTTGTGGAGAGGGTTTATCTAGTCTAATAAGATTGGCACAGAAAGAAGAAAACCTCAAAGGAGTCAAAGCAAGCAGAAGGGGCCCTCAAATTTCACACTTACTATTTGCAGATGATTGCATCACCTTTGGGGAAGCGACAGAAAGGGGAGCTGGCCTTTTAAAAAGATTATTACAGGAGTATAGAAGATGTTCAGGGCAGATAGTCAATTTTGAAAAAACAACCGTTTTCTTTAGCTCTAATACAGGGTTCGAGGAAAAAAGAAGGGTTTCCCAACTGTTAGGCGTACGAAGCTCAAACGATCCGGAAAGTTACTTGGGATTACCAAACATGGTGGGTAGAAGAAAAAAAGAGGCGTTTCAAAACTTGAAGGATAGATTTAAACAGAAAATTGACAATTGGAGCACACGATACCTATCACATGGGGGAAAAGAAGTTTTTATTAAATCCGTTCTTCAAGCTATCCCTACTTATCCAATGGCCTGTTTTTTACTTCCAAAATCTTTATGCTCTGACCTTGAAAAAATAATTGCAAAATTTTAGTGGCAAAAAAGTCATGGCAAAAGTGGTATTCATTGGTGCATGTGGAATAAGCTTTGTATTTCAAAAGAACGAGGAGGAATGGGTTTTCGTAGGCTCGACCATTTCAACATAGCTTTGTTAGCCAAACAGGGTTGGCGAATTATTAATTACCCAAACTCATTATTAACCCAAGTTTTAAAAGCGAAATATTTCCCCAATTCAGAGTTTATCAATGCAAGGATGGGAAATTCACCTTCTCTTACCTGGAGGAGTGTTTGGGCTGCAAAAGGGCTACTGGAAAATGGATTATGCTGGCGGGTTGGTAAAGGGAACCAGATCTCTATTTGGGAAGACAGATGGATCCCAGGTGGTGAAATGATCAACAGAAGCAATGATGGGGAAAACACAGAAATCAAGTTAGTTGCAGATCTAATTGAAATGTCAACACGAAGTTGGAAAAGAGAGCTAATTGAGAATACCTTCCCAGAACATATCGCCCAGAAGATATTGCAAATTCCGTTGGCAGAGGAGGCTCATGAAGACTTCAAGGTCTGGCGTGGAGAGCACACTGGGGAATTTTCAGTAAGAAGTGCCTATCAACTATTACAGGAAACTACTCTAACCCCTAGTGAATTATTATTACAGGCCAAAACAAAAAATTTCTACAGGAAATTATGGAACTTAAAACTTCCATCAAAAATCCTAATTACTATTTGGCGCATCTCTTGGAATTTCATCCCAAACTTCAAGAATCTGCGACTGCGACGAGTAGTCAGCGACAGCTCCTGCCCGAGGTGTCAAAACGCAGAAGAGGACTGTAATCACGTTTTCAGACAGTGCCCTGTGACAACAGAAACATGGCGAATTCTTAATCTTTCGTGGATCATTAACCCAAATATCATAGATCTATGGGACTGGCTTACATGGGTATTCGACAATGGGAACACCATGCAATGCCGAGTCATCTGCTGCGCCATATGGTTCATGTGGTACTCCAGAAATCAGTTCATACATGAGAGGAAGACAATAACGGGAAAGGAATTGTCAACAAAGATCAAGAACTATATAGCAGAAATCGACAGAACGTGTGACAGGAAAAATACTTTTGATATAAATGATAATCAGAGACAACAGATACAAGAGACAGAGGCGACCATTCTCTTCGACGCAGCCTACGACTGCAAACTGCAACTTCAGCTTCGGGTTTGGTAGTGAAGGGGGCAAACAGCGAGTGGATTGCCTCGAAGTCAACCATCCACACCGAAATAGCATCACCGTTCATAGCAGAAGCACATGCAGGTTTACAAGCAGTGAAATTAGGGATTTCTTTGGGATTTCAGACCATATCCATCCTAGGAGACTCTAAAACGACCATTAATAAGTGCAACTCAACAGGAAGAGACAAATCAGTTATGGGGGCGGTTATCAAAGACATTCAAAACCACAAAAGATCCTTTCGAGAAAGTCTCTTTCGTTTCATAAGCAGACGAAACAACAGTGAAGCTCACACAATAGCAACAAAGGCACTAAGAACCGGTGAAGAAATTTACCTGGAAAACAAATCTTTCTCCAGTCGCCATCGCAAAAGAGAGGTGAACGGTGATCGCAACCCAGACTGAAGAATTGCGCAGAAGCTTGGAGAGGAAGAGATAGCCAAATTTCAAAAATATCTCGGTAAATGGCTATCAAATGTTTTTAGCAGATATTGGAAAGAAGAAACGTCAGACATTTATGGGGAACCTGCTAATTACCATCGATTGGAGAGAAAGTTTTGATGGGACAGTGTTTTTATCTTTTACTTTTCTAGAACTTTTCACCCTTTTACTGTTTTCTGTCTTCTTATCTATTGGCATGGTGGAGCCTTGGAATGATGGGTTAAGACTTGGGCCTACTCCAGGAAGACCCATCCGTCTGTTATGCTGCCCCAATTGTTTTAAATTAGAAATAAAAATCCAATCGGTTATAATTCAAAAAAAAAAAAACACATTATAGCCACCCACAATACTAACTCAACATGCTTTAACCCATTTCTTTGCAAATAACTATGCCACATAGATGCTTTCAAGGTAGCCATTACCCCATTGGTGGATGCACCACTTTTCTATGAGAACTAGTATGTTTTAGTATTAGTCTATTTTATGTATCATTTTGAATTTATCGATATTTTTTAAAATATTTAATATATTTATATAAATAAATATAAAAATATCAAATAAATGATTATAAATAAATTTCTAATATCGATTCATCAATTATATAAAATATTGATTAATAAACTCCACAAGTAAAAATCCATCATTCAATAAATTTAAAATTAAGAAAAAAATAAATCGAAGGATGAGCGGGGTTTTTCAATAAAAAAGGATGAAGGGTGAGTGAAGATTTTTCTATGATAACGAAGTGAGTGGGTTTTTTTATTATATTTTAATTTTTATATTTTAAATGAAAAAGTTATGTTCCAAAAAGATTTTAAATGTTAAACTTTACTTTCTAGTGTAGTATTTTTTTTATTGGTCAACACATTTCAATTAAATATTTAGTCTAATAGAAAATAGTTAAAAGTTTTATATTTTTTAACATTATTCATGCAGCAGCAGGTGTACCATGTTCCTGCCAATACGAACGGTACAAATCAAAATTTTCATTAGTATGAAATAGGGTGTTGCTTGTTACACTAGAACCGCAGCACCGGCCGGTACGACAAAATTCATGGTTTTTATTATTATTTGAATACAATAAAATAAAGAAGTTTTTTATTATTATTTTAGCCATGAATTTAAAAAAAAAGTGTTATATGCCCTCGTGAAATACTTGGGTTCAACGTCTTAAGTGTGGCCTGAATTCAAATCGCTCTAGTCGTGTTGTTATTAGGACTTTGCCCTCCTATTGTAATTCACAAAAAAGAAAAATCAATATTCACTAACAAAAATTGTTAAAACACATTAATAATATATAAATAATTAAAAAACCACTTTTTATATTTAAAAAAAAGAAACCCAAAGCAAAAATAAAATCCATTTTGAGTTGAAATGCCAAAAACAGCAGAGAAAAAAAGTAGAGAAATTAAGAAAAATAGAAAAAAAAGAAGCTAAACCTATAAAAAATAGAGTTTCCGTAGTTGGATAATTGGTAGAAATAGTATCTAATCTGTCACCTTTCAAGATTTCACCTTAATTTTGGTCACATATTTTCATTTTCCATTTCCATTTAAGAAAACAGTTGTTATATATAAACATTACTTACTTATTTTCTTTTCTCTTAAAAAAAGAATCTTTTTACAATCCCCTAAATTTTTTGCCTTATTTTCTTTGATCTGTTTGTTGTTATAAAAACCATTGGTTTTTTTCAAAATTTAAGAAAACAAAATCTGGGGTTTATCTTTTCTTTCAAAAAGTTTCCGGGAAAAAGTAAAGGAAGGAAGAAAATTTTAAGATGGGTAGAGGGAAAATTGAAATAAAAAAGATTAAAAATTTGAATAGCAGGCAAGTAATGTTTTTAAAGAGGCGAAGTGGAACACACTCTTTTAATGAAATAAAAAACCCTAAACTCTAAATCTTAATAATGAATTAAAATAATTTTTTTAAATTTTTTTCTTAATATGACATTTTATGAATATAGTATGGAACACCCTCTTTCAAGATACAACAAAAGAATGGAAGAAGATCATTCTCATGAACACCCTTCTAATGAGCAACAAGCTGAGGTGTATATATATATATATATATATATATATGTTCGAATCCTCTTTATATAAATAATAATGTTGATGTTAATCGAGTTAAGACTCAATCGATAGTAATAATTACATTTCTAATACTGTTTTTTTTTTTTTGTTAAAAAAGCAAAAGTTGTGAGGAATTGAGGTGAATACCATGAAAGAGGAGTATTTAAGGCTACACACAGCATACATGTATGTCAATTTCAATTCTATTGTTTGTTAATTATACTATATATAATTATCTAACTGAGTTGAAGTCGCAAATTTAACTAAAAATTAATTTAGTTGAAAAATAATTTTAAAAAAGGGTTTCTATTTAAAACGTAATAAATAATATTATGAGTTTGCTTTGTATCCTTTTCATTTATGTGTTTATATAATATCTATTAAAAAAAAGTTTAAATTCAAAATAAATCATTAGGATACACATATCTTCAAAACCTTAATTTTGTCAATCCAACTAAGCGTTCACAATAAAAAAAAATGGTAAGAAAAATGAAAGAAATTACAAATAATAACTAATGAGTTAGAAATGAATCTTCAAGCATATGTTATTTGGATTTGAACGTAAATGGTGAATAAAATGTAAAATTACATCTTCGTGCGTATATTTGAATATGTATAAAATACAAGTGATAGGTGCTAATACATAAAAAAAATCAGAGCCACGTGGTTTGAAAAAGGCATAAAATAAATAAATAAATGAGTATTTGATTAGGTAAAATTTGAGGTGTGATTTGCAGGAGGCTTATGGAAAAGAACTAGATGATTTGAGTTTCAAAGAATTAAAACAGCTGGAGAATCAATTAAACGAAGGGATAGCCTCTATTAAGCAACAAAAGGTACTGACATTAATATTACTACAAATTATACTTATATATATAATCTTCTCATATTTATGTGTAGGTTATGTATATATAATTTTAGTATATATATCTAGCATGTATATTAGAAATACAGAAAAGATTAATGGATATCCCAAGGGACAAAATAATAATTTTAAAAGACGGGATACGTTGTCTAGAGCAATTTATTTGTTGAGGGGAGATTGGCTTCTTTAAGAGTCGGTCTCTCAACAACGGAAGGTATTGTCCCTCAGGAGAGGGTTTTGTCCCCCACACGAAGGGGGACGCCTTGACCGTACGTGGATGTATAACCACCCACCAATAGGCGACTTGAGCGTCTCACCCTTAGTGAGATTCGAACCCCTAACCTATTGAATATAAGTCAATTATTGGTGTATATGGTACCACTTGAGCTACAAATCAGTTGCTCCGAGGGTAATCTTCGAAGTATCATCCTCGAATATGTCGATCCAATCCCTCAACATTATTAAAGTTGTTGTGCTTCATCATTTGAAATAAATTAATATTTCCATCCATAATTTATCTCTAATTTTAATCAATATTAACTCCAAACAAACATAATTTTAGTATATTTAATAACTCTCCTACAAACACAAATTTAAAATAATTTCATAGGAGCCTAATTGTGAGACCTTGAAATTGAAGTTCTATTGTTGTAGGAGCAAATTCTAATGGAGCAGCTTAAAAGATCTCGATTGCAGGTACATTTTATATTCTTATATTAATCCAATTTTTTCTAAAGTAATTATATTTATATACGTGTTTGACACAAATTTAAATACTTATATAAGAGGAATGTTTCTCAATTTTAAAAAATTTATATATTGATATTTGACATTTGTTCTTAGTTCAAGTCCAGATTCAAATATTTGACATAAAAGATCATTGTATGTCAATCCAATGCTTAATTTACCCACTATATATATTTGAATATAAGTACGAAGATATGATCTTCTAAAAACCTCAACTTAAAAAGACAAAATTGCAGATACTTTTGAAAGAGTACAAGGAATCATATATGTTTAGCAATCAAATAATTGTAATTAACATTTAATACTAATGATTTCTGGTTTAATATTTGTATATTTTTAGGAATAGAAGACTATAATGGAGAATGAAGATCTACGCAAACAGGTACGTAGGTCATACGTATAATCAACTGCTACATATATACACACATACGTGCATACGTACACACATGTATTTACATATATATATATATATATATATATATATACACCAGTAAACTATATTATTAATCATCCAACTATTCAATTTTTGTTGTCACCAACAGTTAAATCACTAACATAAAGGTAATTTGATGGCTTTTAAAATTGGTATAATAGCAATTTTAACTCTCAACATTTATACTATATCAATTTAGTCTCCATTCTAAAGAATTTAACCCTCAATATTTACACATTCTAAAATTTAGTCTTTTTTGCAGTTTTGTTTTTCTTTGTGACATTGAGTGTTACTTTAATATATTTTTTTTATAAAATTTAGCTGATAAATTTATTTTTTTAGCTTTTTAATTTAATTAAAGGTCACACAAAAATAAAATCAAAATTGCAAAAAAGACTAAATTACACTACGTATAAATGTTGAAAGATAAACTTTTTAGAGTCAATACTAATTATTAACACAATGTATAAATGTTGGTGGTTAAAATTGCTGTAATGCCAATTTTAAAACTTGCCACGTAATCTTTCCATTAGTCATTTAATAAAGGATGACAAAAAAGACAAAATCATTGGCTAATCCAAAAAGAAACTTACCAATAATTGGGTGATTAGTCGTGTTGTTTAGCTTATATATAATATTAAGATTTTGGAGTTTGTAATATTGTATTATGTTGATTATTGAATGTGGTTTTAAGGTTGAGGAATTGAGACAAAAGAGGAGCTCAAATATACTAGAATTGAACCCATTGCTGGAAAGAAGACTTGATCATTCACCAAATAATTCAAAGGCTGATTATAATAATAGTGCATCAGATGATGACAACCATCTCTCAGACACTTCCTTGCACTTAGGGTATGTATGTATTCATGTTCCATTTCATGTTTTCTTTTTGATCAAATTCCGCTATTAGTCCTTGTATTATGCATTAAATTGTAGGTTTAGTTCATGTACTTTAATTTGGTCGTCAATTTGATTGTTTTTAGTCTTTATGCTTTTCGAATTTGATATTTTAATCCATAGCTGTTAAATCTATTATCTAAAATAATGTAGCTTTTTTATGAGTATTATATGAAAATAGCAAATTAATATGATAATATATTTTTTATATCATACTTTTGAAAATAGCATAATTTGACTTAATAAATTTAACGGTTACCATTTGATAGAGATTGAAATTTTAAATTTTGAAAAGTATAGTAACTAAAAGTAACCAAATTAAAATACATAAACTAAATCCACAACTTATACATAATGTAAGAATTAATAATAGAATTTGACATTTTTTTCTCATTTTATTTGGTAAATGAATTTAATAAAGCCAACTTAAGTAAATTTTTATGTCAAAATTGAGCTCTACATTAAAACTGAAACTCGATCTAACTTGAGTCAAGCTTAGTTGTTAAATTGAACTCAAAGCTTTTTTTTTAACTTTAGCTAAAACCTCAAGAATCCACCTCTAAAGGGGGTGCGAGTAAACTATTTAAATCATGTCTCTTAGTTTCATCTTGACGAGTATAAAAGATATGTTCTTTCAAATACATGCAAAATTTTATAAACTATTTTACATATCTGTGTCAAATATTTACCCCGAATTCAAGTTAAAAGACTCACTATTATGAATTGTTAATTTGTTAGGTTAGCGTCAAACGTTAGACGTAAAAGAAAAGCAACAGAGATTGAACCCACGACTAATGATTCAAGAAGCGAAGTGGCTTCAGAGTAATTTTTATTTGTTAATTTATTTGTATCAACAATTAATTTGGTAAATTTCAGCTCTTTTGCAAATATCAAAATATCCCTAGGTTTTATTTTTAGGCAATTAAATTATATATCAATGCTTACATCTAAGATTCTCAAAATTTCACCTCAATTGTTAAAATCGACCTATATTAATTCATCCATTTGGTTAAATTAAATACACAAACTTTGATAAATTCAGCTGATTACATATGATATAACTAAAGGTGAGTTTTGAATTTTTTTTTTCATTATGTTTTGTATTTTTCTTTATCTTTGAATTTTTTAATATATTTTTTCTTAGTTTTTCTATTTATGATTATTTTCTTATAAATTTTAAATTATTATGAATTTATCGATTCAACCAGTTGAATCGAAAATATTTTAATCCGATTCTTACATTATTGCCACTTACTCTATTTTACATGCAAATAATTATGGGATGAATTCAACTAGCCTTCCTTTAACTTATTTGATTTGATGTTCAGCAAATTGAATGTTCAGTTTTCATCTACATGTTCTGATTTCTAAGCTTCCTTTGTGTACATGTTTGCCTAGCTCTCTGAATATGGGTCTGCGCAGACTAATTTTGGAATGGACTTGGAATATACCGTATATTCAATCCTTGTTTTTGACATTGGTATGCCAATCCTAAACTTTCTTTCCATCTTTTTAAAATTTTCTATAATATATTAACTTCTTCTTTTCAAAGACAATGTGTTCAATTGCAATTGTTATGATCTTTGTACATGGGAATGGGATTTTAGTTGAAAATATTTGACATTCCATTGTAATATTGACCAATGGTATCTCAAAAGAATAGGTAATTACTTGAAAGTTTCATGATCTTTCTGGATAGATAATAGACTTCTGTTATTGTGTAAGAATACGAGTCGTCACCACTGTCTATTATTGATCCTCGCAGGGATAAGGGAGGGATACACTACACAGTACGGCATGTTGTTAAAGAGCTCGATTTAAGCATTAACACAAGAGAATTCACAGACCTGCAATTTTGGGGTTTTCACTTGTAAAACACTGGTGACATTGAGATTATACTTCTTCTGAACTTGCAGCCCCTATTGTCTTCCGATCTCAAAGTTGTCCATCCTAGTTTTCAGAAATTCTCAGATGATGAATCCATTCGAAAGCTACTTTCGAGCTGCATTAACTCACTTGATGCAGAATTGCTTTTTCGATCATGCGGACTGAACGACATTAATGAACTCAGTGTCTAGGTGACTGACTGCGTGACTTCATTTAACCATTTTTACTTGAAGGTACGGAAGGAAGCTCCATCTTGTTTACTGCTTCATATCAATATAATCTCTGTGATTATAGATTATAGATGGACGCATCATCAAATTTTCAGAGCATCCCTTATTTTGTCATGCTCAGACCACATGTATGAAACCCTTTAAAGGATAGGCAAAAATGGTGATTCACTGATATTTGGTTTTTGTAAGACAGATAATTTGGTAAATGTTATATATTATTTGATCATTTTTTACAGGAAATCTGAAGCTTGAAAGCCTTATTTTTATTACATTTCCACCTAACCATAGTTGCATTTGCTTTACCATTATGGGTTAAGTAGTGCTTCCAATTTCTCTATTTGCTTTCTTCTCAACTCCAAGGGGCGGAGCAGTTAAACTCACAAAAATTGAATTACATTTACTTTAATCTTAAAGATTTGTGTTTGATGCATTCTAAGTGATAAAGCAGACTATATACTAATAATGCATGACATCATTAGTGTTACAGTACTAGACTTTTCGTCTTGTAATTCATGCAGTATTAGGGCTAAACCTTCCGTCTTGTAATTCGTGTAATATCAGGTGATTTTTTTGCTTCAAATGCGTTTAAGTAAGCCTGTTCACGAAAACTTAAAGAATACTTGTAAAAATTCTCTAAGACAAACAAAGTGAAAGCAAACTTTGAAATTAAAAAAAACTACGAATGAATAAAAAAAATCACAAAAAGAAGTTCAGTAAATGTTCTCGATATATTAAATTAGAAAGAATGAAGTGGATGGGTTACATCGACGATCAAGATCAAAACCTATCTACAATTGAGAATTCTAAAGAATTTAAACTCTATATAATATTATTTTTTTACGATTTACACTATTTATCTCAGTAATTTTAGTTTTAGTAAAGTGTTTCACTGGGTTATCAATACTTCAAGTAGATTAGTTTTTCCATGGGTTCTACAAATCTAACCAGTACATGTGGGTTAAATGTGCCCCATTTAATATATTGACCTCTATAATGCATTTTGTGCGCAATGATCATAAGTTTTGATTTACGACTCATAACACTAGTAGGCCTATCTATTTTAGAGTTGTTTTGGAGTTATGAGTCGTACTAGTTTTTTTAGTTTTAAATTGTGTTGAATAATTTTAAATAAAGAGTTATAAAATTATAAAACTCACTTTGGTCCTATAAAAGAAGACATAACGATTTATATGCCCTTCCAACTTTACAAAAACAGTCATTTTAGTCTTTCATCTAAATTTTTATCTTTTTAGTCCTTAGACATGTGTTTTTTGTCAAAATTAATAATTTTTAATTCTATTGAAGTTACACACATAAATAAAATACCAGTACTTAATTAACTTTTTTTCAAATTTAAATGCGAACTAATCTAATACATAACAATCTAAATATATGTCGCATAAAAAAGTTAACAAAAATTCATTCACCATTATGCCTAAAAAAAAACTATACACCCACATGCAGGGAGATAAGAAATGAGAGGATGCAATAATTTCATGGACTGTCTTTTCCCCATCAACAACCACATGGGGTGCTCCTTTATTACCATCCAATGCGCGTTCCAACTCATTATTGGATGCTTAAAATCAATGCCATCAACCCGTTGATATTTACATCAGATTAATTTAAGTATACTTTAAGTCTTTCTATATTATTTTTAAATTAAAAAATATATTTGTATTATATTATTTTAATATTTAATAATTTTATATATTTTTATTTATTGAAATTTTTATATAATTATATTTTAACATTATTTTGATATTTACATTAAAATACTATTATATATTTAATATAAATTTATTTTTTTAATATTCTATATTACAGAATATATAAATATAACCTTAACTCATTACACCAACTTAATTAAAAGCTTAAAAATAATAGTATAAATAGTAAAATAGTAAGTGAACTTACAATATAACTACAATCAGCCTTGAATTTCAGTAGAGTTTTGATTCAGTGAATTAGACCAAGAATTTACAAATCTATATATGCTAAATACTGTAAATATTGTGATTAAAAAATTTACAGTACTGGTGTAATGACCAGAAGCAAGAGAAAAGAAGAGCATCAAAATTCAAAAGCAAAGGTCCCATCATTTCCATTATTCCTTTCCCGTTAAAACGAAAAGCAGCTTCTTTATCTGAATTCTTACATGCTTCAAGGATATTGTGCCACTTTCTTCAACTTTCTCTAATTTTGCATGTAGTCACCAATTTTGGCCCGGGTCATTAACCCCGGGCCCATTACAAACAAATTACAACAAGCCCAATACCAGCCCAAAACCAAACTAAAGCCCAGTCAAAATAATAAATGTCCAGATTAAATAAACAGACCCACAAAGCCCAAATACAACCAAACCCACAAAGCCCAAATACAACCAAACCCACAAGGCCCACAACCTAAAACATTTCAGCCAAACTAACCCTAGTCCTTTAACCCTAGCGCCGCGCGCGTGCCCCCGCGCCTCCTCTCCACTAAGCCTGTTCCACTCTGGTTTGTCGGCCACCGACGCCACCATGGCCTCCACTCGCGCCGCTAACCCCTGCAAAGACAAAAGAAAGAGGCAATAGCAGAGAGAAAAGGGAGGATGGTATTTTTTTTGATTATTTCCCAAAAAATCGGTTATATAAACCGAAAAAAATAGATCTGTAAGCCCCCTTTTTTTTTTCGACGGACAGTCAATAGAGATAGAAATCTCAAGCCAACATTCTTTTCTCAAATCACAAACAAAAAAACGAAAATCAAAAAACCCAACAAATCGAAGGTATTTTGTTTTGTTTTTTTATTTTTTTTTCTTTTCTTCGTTATTTCGCGAATATATATCCATATATATATATAAATATTTAGAGTACATAAGGATAAAAAAAAAAAAAAACAACTTACCTGTTACGAATTCCGGCCACCACGTGCGGTGGCCGGCGACGACGTCGCCCCACTGGAGAACTCCCCCCAAATCCCCTGACCTGCAGAGAGAGAAAGAAATCAGAAAGTTTCTTTTTTAGACAAAATGGCAGAAATGAAAAGAAAGAAAAAAATAGGCTTTTATAAAGGTATTGAAACGACGCCGTTTAGGGCCTGTCTCAGCGCCCCAAAACGACGCCGTTTGGCGCAACCCGACCCGATCCGACCCGCTCCAGTCTAGGGTCCGCGTGTTTTTTTGTCTGGAGGGGTTTATTGCGCGCTTAGCCCCTCCTCTTTTTCAGGTCTTCGTAATTAAGTTTTTTTTACTTTTCAATTTTTACCCGATATTATCCCCTGAATACAATTTGACCCCATTTTTTCTTCCAGCGCACCGATTGAATAGGGCTTATTTCCATTTCAGACCCCCTAGATTACGCGCGCGTTACAAATCCATCCCTTGCCCTTTTAATTTACTTCTAATCAACCCCAATATCTTATTTTAAGTTCATTCTAATCCCTTTTGGTAATTTGCAATTAGTTTCATTATTATTATTATATTATTATTTTGTTATATATTTTCATTTACTACTATTATTATTCCTATTTATTATTATTGTATTATTACCTGTATATACTAACTATTATTATTATTATTATCATTACTATTATTTCATTATCTTATTTCGTATTATTAGTGTAGTATTATTATTATATATATATTATTATTATTATTATTATTATTATTATTATTATTGTTTAATTGTTATTATTATTATAATGTTTAATGTTATTATTAATTATTACTATATTATTATCTTGTCTCCATTTTATATTATTATTATTTTACCATTATTACTATTCTATCTACTATTATTATCATCATACTTTCTGTATTATAGTTCATCATTCCTTTGTTTAACTAACTTTACCATTATTATTATTATTATTATGTTTGCTTTATTACCATTATTGTTACTACTAGTATTACCGTATATCATTTGGTACATACTAACTGTATCACTATTATTGTTACTAATTCCACCATTATTGGCTCCAATGTCCCATATTACGTGTATTATGTGGTCGTCATGTCAAATCCGTGTCACATCATCATTATTCACCGCATGCCCCCATTCCCGTTTTCAAATAACGTTTCTTTAAAACATAGTTTTTCATCAATTTCACCCTAAAAGTTAAAAATTTTTCGAAAATAAGGCAATATTCCGTATTTGGAAATTCGAGGGACCGTGCCCTATGTGTTGGGTTTCGGTTCTCTTGCTTGACCAAATAATTGAATAACCTTTTGTTATTTTAATAAATGAGTCTTAGGGATTAAGGGACGACCTTGGATTTGAGGATTGAAATTATCGTGTCCTACGTATTGGATGTGATATTTGGTCCCTTTGAAACAAGGAAATCTCAATATCCAATTTTAAGAAGACTCAAACATCTCAAAAAAGACCCAAATTTCTAAATTTGTTTCTAAATTTTTAAACTTTCGACATTGGGACATCAATTAATCAATTTGGTACTGATTTTCGGGCGTTGCGAGGGTGTTAATCCTTCCTCGCACGTAACCGACTCCCGAACCTGTTTTCTCGAATATTCGTAGACCAAAAACCCCATTTTAGTAAATCAAATGTTTTATTAAAACAAAGGTGATCCGATCACACCTAATAAAAGGTCGGTGGCGACTCCCGTTTTACTTATTTTCAAGGCCCAAGTTCGATTCCCGTTTTCTTCAAAAAAAATGGTTACGACAGCTTGGCGACTCCACTGGGGACCTTGAGAGTCAGGCCGTAAATTGATTGGTTTTTGTCCCTTTGATTGAAAATTTGGAAAATTGTTTTGAAAGATCGTGTCTTTCTTTGATACATCTGTTTGTGCTATAGTGTCGAGTCTCGTAAAATACTTTGGCATTGCATTGCATGACCATCGCGGTCACACCCTTAAGTGGGAGTGAGAAGCTACTCTTTCGTGAGGTTTTTACCTCCGTGCAAGATAGTGGATCGCTTCCGGGATACATCCGTACCTATGTCTTCGTGAGATTTTATCTCCGTGCAGCCATAGGGAAATGTATTCCCCTGAACTGAACTCGGTCCATATGAGCCTATAATGGGTGAGGATTGAGGAATCTGCTGGTTCAGGTACCTTTACTCTAGAACCGAACCACATGTAGAGAGACCTAAGAGCCCGTTGTAGATAGAGCCGTGCAAACCCTAGTTGTCACCTTAAATACGAGTTTGATTATCTCCTGTTTGTTTTAAATTCCTTTTGTACCTGGTACTAACTTGTGGTGTTTCATTTTCATTGCATGGCATTTCATTATAGAAAGGGGTGTTGATCCACATTCGATTACTAGATAGAAAAGCTTGACATGGAAAAGGGGTTTCTCGATAGAGTGGAGGATAATGCGGCTGTCCAAGTGTGGTCCGAAAGAATACAGCGAGAAAAAGGAGATAGCCTGACAGTGGGATATGAGTCAGAGTTGTGGGATTTCACTCGCGTCAGCGTTGCTCAAAATGACTTGCGGGAATTAAAGGAAATACGGGATTCCTGGGGCAATGAGGACAAACAACTGTTCTTCCATAATTACGGTGATCTGCACTATCTGCTGGATATCAAGTAGACGAGTACCTACTTCGAGCCATTACCCAGTTTTGGAACCCCGCCTATAGTTGCTTCACTTTTGGAAATGTAGATTTGGTTCCAACTATAGAAGAGTACACGGCTTTGTTTCGATGCCCGAGAATTCAAACTGATAAGGCATATTCAAGGTTTGCTAATGTGTCGGCATTCTCAAAAAGGCTAATGAACATCACAGGAATGAGTGAGCAATGGATTACGGCCCGGATCAAACAAAAAGGGGATTGTAAGTGCATTCCATGGAAACACTTGAAGGACTTGATCATGGCACATCCTGATAAGAAAAAGAGGGTCGACATCTTCGCTCTAAGCATCTATGGTTTGGTCATTTTCCCCAAAGCATTAGGGCACATAGAGGATGCGGTTTCGGACCTATTTGATAAACTCGACAAGGGAGTCACACCTATCCCCGCAATTTTAGCCGAAACCTTCAGATCATTGAACGCCTGCCGAAGAGCGGGCGAAGGAAGGTTCATAGGATGTGCACAACTGTTGCTTTCATGGTTTCATTTCCGTTTCTGGAAAATAGAAAAAGTCTCATGCAAAATCTATTTTGAAAACTACTCCCCTCTGAAAGAATTAGCGGATACCCCAAGGCGGGACGACCTATCAGGAGAGAAATGGATAGCGATCCTCCAAAATTTGCAAGTGGAAGATATAGAATGGAAGACTCCGTGGATGATCCCTGACGAAATTTTGTATCGATGCGGAGAATTCGACTGGGTCCCTTTACTCGGAATATGGGGAGCTGTTGGGTACGCCCCATTGCTAGTAATGAGACAGTATCAATCGAGGCAATTTATACCGGCGACATATGGATTAGCCCAGTGTGAGTTTTCGTACAAGGACGATAATTATAAGAAGAAAGTTCGTGAGATATCAGATGCATGGACTCAAACTCGGAAAATAAAGAGACTCGCCATAAGGCCGATGATTACGCCTGAATACGATCGATGGTGGGCCAAAAGAGTCAATGACAACATCCCAAGGCCTACCCAAGGGAATGCTCGACCAGTAGAAGAACAGCTGCAAGTAATCCCGTCTGAATTGGAGATTATCAAGCAAGATTTCGAGAGAATGAGCCGAGAATTGGGTAAAAAGATAGAGCAGCTAGAAGAGGAAAAGATGCGGTTAGGGTTAGATGTTGACCTCCACAAGTTTAAGGCCGAAAAATTAAAAAAAGGAAAGAACAAGGCTGAAGAGGATTTGGATAGTCTAAAGACGGACTATAAGAAGCTACGCATGTCCATCAGAACTGCTGGTTTGGGCAAAACGTCAGAACAATGGCGGCAAGAAATTAAAGAAGAAAAGTCCAGAGCTGATCAGTGGGAGAAGAAATTCCAAGATGCTCGAGGACGAGAGGATGCTTTGAAAAAGAGCCTGTTAGAAAACCAAAGCGAAAAGGAGAAATTACGCGCCCAAGTAGTAGAATTAGAAAGGTCACTACTTTTGCACCGTAGTCGCAACTCGGTAGTTGAATTAAGAGCTAGTCAAAACAAAATCGAGGAGATGAGAGGAAAGATAGAGGAGCTCGAGACTGCATTACGAGATAGCAAAATTCGATGTGAGATCCTTGAAGCGGGCAATGGACACTGGAAGGAGCAGCTCCACCGTTCCCAAGAACAGATCAGAAACAGAGACTACTTAATGGGCGAAGCCGTGGCTCAAATCAGAGAGCGGCCGATCATTTGCAAATCCTGGGAGTTCGGGCTGACACGTTAAGTCTGATGTATGAGTCAGGATCGAAGCGAGGCCAAAGTTTAGCTTGGCTTCTTAGGAAAATTAAGGATTTAGGCATTAGGGCAAGGTCGTATATGTAATCGTCCGTTCTATGAAAGGAAATTCGTTTTCTAGTAAAGTTTATCTAATGGGATTGAATCAAATCAACACCTTTTTCTCTTGCATTCATTCCATGCATTGCATTCCATCCATTCGCATACATCACACCATTTGCATAAAAAGGAGCCTAATTGGTTAAAAACGTGACAGAAGTTACCCTGGAAACCGACGAGGATCAACCTATCGTACATTACTACAACACTCGTCGTAAGGCAAAAGCAATGGACCAAAGATACGAACAATTCCAGAAGGACATGGAAGACCAAATGAAGAAGTTTCAGAAAGAATTGAAAGACCAGATGGAAAAGGCTCAAAAAGATATGGTGGCCCAAATGACTCAATTAATGAGTGGGATAACAAACAAAGGAAAAGACCCACAACTAGTACCGGGAAAGAAAGCGAAGGCCATCCTCCAGGATTTACTCCACCCCATGAATTTACAGGCTTAGAACACCCACCTGTACTTCCACCTGCCCATCTAGGGCAAGGAGTATTTGCATCAAGTCACGGAACTAACCCAGCTGACCCTATTGTCCCAGATTTGGATGATCCTGTGGAACTAGCTAAGTTAAGAATGAAGGATCAGGGTGCTCAAGCCAAGTTTAAAGATCTGGAAGAAAGACTCAGGGCAGTGGAGGGAACTAGGGCCTCTTCCGCAATGAGCGTCAAAAAGCTCAGTTTGGTTCCTGGTCTGGTCTTGCCCCCAAAATTTAAGGCACCAGATTTGAGAAATACGATGGAACAAGGTGCCCAAAGGCGCATCTCATCATGTTTTGTCGGAAAATGGCTGGTTATGAGGACGAAGACAAGTTGCTGATACACTGCTTTCAAAAAAGCTTGATAGGGTCAGCTCTCCGATGGTACAATCAACTAGGAAGAGAAAAGATCCAATCATGGGATGACTTAGCTGCAGCATTCTGTGAACAATATAAACACGTCTCCGACATAGCGCCTGATCGCCTAACATTGCAGATGATGGAAAAGAAGCCATCTGAGACCTTTAGGCAATATGCTCAAAGGTGGAGAGACGTCTCGGTTCAAGTGGAACCTCCACTAACCAAGACGGAGATCACAGTCCTTTTTATTAACACTTTAAGAGCGCCATTCTATGACAAACTGGTGGGGAATGCCACAAAGGATTTCGCAGATGTCGTAATATCTGGAGAGCTCATCGAAAACGGCATCAGGAACGGGAGAATGGAAGGGTCTGAAAGCTCTAAAAGGCCATTTAAGAAGAAGGAGCCAGAAACCCATATGGTAGGGACCGAGAATCACTACACTCCTAATCCATACCCTATCCAACCTCGACCTCAATTCCGCCCAACTCCAAACCTCTACTTTCCTCCTCAGAACCTCTATTATCAAACCCCTCCCCCTTATCCCGTCTATACCGCTGATGCCCAAAGACCACTCACCATCTTCTCACCAAATACCACAACCGCTCCGAGTCAACCCAGAAATGAACCGAGGCCACCGAGACCCAACCCCGAAAAGCCTCAGTTTGCCCCTATTCCCATGACATATGGAGAACTGTGCCCAAAGTTGCTAGAGAAACAACTAATAGCACCACATTACATAGCACCTTTGAAACCTCCCTACCCTAAATGGTACGATCCTAATGCTAGCTGCATGTACCATGCTGGAAACCGGGGGCATTCCACGGATAATTGCCTAGCCTTTAAAAGAAAGGTTCAGAGTCTAATTGATGCGGGCATTCTACGTTTTGATGGGATCAGTACGGTGGCCAGAAATCCGCTCCCTAACCATACTGAAGGGAACGTGAACATGGTGACAAATGAAGATGGCCGGCGAGCTAAAAGTCGTGTCTCCGAAATAAAGACGCCATTGGGGAAAATATGGGAAATAATGATGAAAAAGGGTTTGCTTGGTCCGCTTGACAAAAGTTCCAAGGAGGAAGATACAGAAGGCCAAAGTTTTTGTGTCTTTCATGGCATAGAAGGGCACCGCATCCAATCTTGTGAGAAATTTAAAGAATTGCTCCAAGATATGATGAACAATAAGGAGCTTGAGGTCTATGATAAAAAGGAGATCATCGAAAAAGATGTATGTGCATCCGAAGATCAATCATCAGGACCCCCTTATAGTGCTGACCGACCTTTGATAATCTACTACGAGGCAAAAAGGGAAGAGGTAAAACCGAAGATGATAATTAAGATGCCAACTCCGTTCCCTTACAAGGAGAGCAAGGCGGTGCCATGGAAGTATGATGTAGGCACCACCATACCCGAAGCTACTACTAGTGACATTAGTGAGGTGGGGCATTTCACCCGTAGCGGGAGGTGTTATTCTCCCAAGATGGTCGAACCGGAAAAGAAAGTCGTAAGCACGAGTCAAAAGGGGAAAGCGCCGATGCATGAAACCGAGGCTAAGGTTGAAGTACAATCTGGACAAGAATCTAAAAGGCCCGTGAGTGAGGACGAAGCACACGAATTTTTGAGGTTCATCAAGCACAGTGAGTATAACATTGTGGAGCAATTGAACAACAACCAGCAAAGATCTCAGTGTTATCTCTACTGTTAAACTCAGAACCACACCGAAACGCTCTATTAAGTGTGTTAAACCAAGCATATGTACCGAGTAATGTACCCGTGGAAAAACTTGATAGGTGGGCAAATAACCTAAACGCAGATAATTTCATCTCCTTCAGCGATGATGAAATACCACCAAATGGAAGGGGCTCCGTCAAGGCACTACATATCACGGCCTATTGCAAAGGTTACATGGTACCAAGTGTACTCATTGATAACGGGTCTGCGCTTAACGTCATACCTTTAGCGACACTGTCCAGAATGCCGGTGGATATGTCTTATTTGAGACCTTGTCATTCCACGGTAAGAGCGTTTGATGGGACGCGACGAGAGGTCATGGGAAAGATAGAGATCCCTCTAGAAGTGGGCCCATGCACATACAATATTGAATTCCAGGTCATGGACATTGCACCTTCATACAATTGCCTCTTAGGGAGACCTTGGATCCATTCTGCTGGGGCAGTCCCTTCATCTCTCCACCAGAAAATGAAGTTTATCATGGATGATCGCTTGATCACAGTCGCTGGTGAGGAAGACATCGTCGCGTCTATCTCCGCTGATGCACCCTACATCGAAGTGAACAAAGATGCAGTAGAATGTTCCTTCCGCTCCTTTGAATTCATCAATGCTACTTTCGTCGCTGAAGGAAGTAAAGCTCCCACGCCCAAGTTATCAAAGAATACCAGGATGGGAATCAAACTAACGGTTGGAAAAGGAGCCCGAGCAAGGAAAGGCTTGGGGAAATACCAGCAAGGGATGGCTAGAGCGCTAAAACTGGTACCCCACAAGGCTCGATACGGCTTAGGATTTAAGCCCGACATGCAACAAAGAAGGAAACAATTGCAAAGGGAGCAAGAAAGAAGGATCGCAAGAGTCACAGGTCGAGAATTAGAGTGGGAACCCATAACATATCCGCCTTTGTCGAAAACATTTACCTCGGCCGGAATTATATTCCCGAGAGAAGAGGACCCGCGGAGTATGGTGTCATGGGTAGAAAAGGGTCTACAGGACTTCAGCATAAATGTCATTGGCAAAGGGAATAATGCGATTGGAAATTCTTCGACGATACGCCCTTGTCCTCCAGGATTCACTTTGAACAATTGGACTGCTGTGGATCTCCTGTAGTTTCCAAATCCCCTCCGGAGTAATGCTCAGTATTAACTTTTTGTATACCCCTAAGCTGTAGGGGAATATGTTGTGAGAGTTATTTTGTCTATCTAGCTTTTAAAATGAAACATGAATAAAGATGCATTTTGTCGCGTTCTTTCATTCTCATTGGCTCCACATTCATTTCTTTCTTTACCTGTCCCTATATATCCCATATCATCATGTCACGATGTCCCTCTATAGTCTTTTCTTTTTTACTTTTCAGGTGCTCGGATATCAACGACATGAACAATCCTGTTACGAGTCCTAAAATCGACTTCGAGAAGGCTATTTGTGTAGGAGAATTCGAGGCTGAAGAAGACGC
This sequence comes from Gossypium australe, assembly GCA_005393395.2. Lineage (NCBI taxonomy): Eukaryota > Viridiplantae > Streptophyta > Magnoliopsida > Malvales > Malvaceae > Gossypium > Gossypium australe. Next base: position 142,158,465 of record CM016624.1, on the reverse strand, counting down.
CGAAGATTATGCCTCTTCCCCAGACCTACTGAAAATGGTAGAACAAGAGGATAAACAGATTTTGCCCTATCAAGAATCGGTCGAGACAGTGAATTTAGGAAGTGAAGGGAAAGAAGCAGGGAGGTAAAAGTCGGGACCTCCATATCTGAAGACACCAAACATGATCTAATCACCTTGCTTCATGAGTACAAAGACGTGTTCGCATGGTCGTATCAAGATATGCCAGGTTTGAACGAAGATATAGCGGTCCATAGACTCCCACTGAAACCTGAATGCAAGCCTATCCAACAGAAGTTAAGGCGGATGAGGCCAGAAATGCTCTTAAAGATAAAGGAAGAAGTAAAGAAACAATTTGATGCTGGATTCCTGCAAGTCTCTAGATATCCAGAATGGGTAGCTAATATAGTCCCAGTACCGAAGAAAGATGGCAAAGTACGAATGTGTGTGGATTACCGTGATTTGAATCGAGCCAGCCCTAAAGATAATTTCCCGCTGCCGCACATTGATACATTGGTAGATAACACGGCGAAGAATTCGTTGTTCTCCTTCATGGATGGATTTTCGGGCTACAACCAAATCAAGATGGCCCCGAGGATATGGAGAAAACTACGTTCACGACGATGTGGGGGACATTCTGCTACAAAGTGATGCCGTTCGGTTTAAAGAATGCCGGGGCAACATATCAAAGAGCCATGGTGACACTGTTCCACGACATGATGCATAAGGAAATAGAAGTCTATGTCGACGATATGATCGCCAAATCTCAAGGAGAAAGAGAGCATGTTGAGAACCTCCGGAAGCTGTTCGAAAGACTGAGAAAATTCCAACTAAAGCTTAACCCTGCCAAATGTACCTTTGGGGCTACCTCGGGAAAATTATTGGGATTCATCGTCAGCGAGAAAGGTATCGAGGTTGATCCGGATAAAATAAAGGCCATACAAGAACTACCGCCGCCGCGCACGCAAAAGGAAGTCAGAGGATTTCTAGGGAGGCTGAATTACATTGCTCGTTCATTGCTCAACTCACCAAGCGTGTGATCCAATTTTCGACTCCTTCGAAAACACAATTCTGGAGAATGGGACAAGGAATGCCAAGAGGCTTTTGACAAGATAAAGCAGTATTTATCTAGTCCTCCGGTGCTAGTACCGCCAACCCCCGGAAGGCCACTAATACTATATCTGACTGTGTCCGAAAACTCAATGGGTTGCGTCTTGGGGCAACATGATGAGTCGGAAAAAGAGAACAGGCGATCTATTATCTCAGTAAGAAATTCACGGAGTGTGAGACAAGATATCCGACAATCGAAAAGTTCTGTTGTGCTCTGGTCTGGGCAACTCGGAGGCTTAGGCAATATGTGCTCTATCATACGACGTGGCTGATTTGAAGCTAGACCCAATAAAGTACATGATGGAGTCGCCTGCACTCTCAGGAAGAATGGCACGATGGCAGATCCTACTATCAGAGTACGACATCGTATACGTAAGCCAGAAATCGATTAAAGGGAGCGCAATAGCTGATTTCTTAGCAACTCGGACAACAGAGGAGTACGAGCCATTGAGATTTGACTTCCCAGACGAAGACTTGATATGCGTTACGGAAGAAGAGTGTGAATCGTCGAAAGAGAAATCATGGAAGATGAGTTTTGATGGCGCGTCAAACGCATTGGGGCACGGGATTGGAGCAGTCTTAGTGTCACCAGAAGGGTATCATTACCCCTTTACTTCCAGATTAAATTTCTTCTGTACCAACAACATAGCAGAATATGAGGCTTGCATCATGGGACTTCGCGCAGCTATCGAGCAGAACGTTAAGGTCTTGGCAGTCTCCGGGGACTCGGCATTGGTGATTTACCAAATCCGTGGAGTTTGGGAAGTAAGGGACTCGAAGTTGGTTAAATATCGCGATCTCGTTATAGAACTGGTCGAAGAATTCGAAGAAGTGACTTTTAATTATTTCCCACGGGAGGAAAACCAGTTGGCTGACGCCCTGGCCACTTTGGCTTCAATGTTCAAAGCAAACCGAGAAACAGAAATAATGCCTCTCCGGATGAGCATATACGAGGCCCCGGCGCATTGTTTTAGCATTGACAACGAGGCAGACGAGCAACCATGGTTCCATGATATCTTAGAATATGTCAAGAATCAAAGATATCCCGAGCAAGCAAATGAGAACGACAAAAGAACAATCAGGAAATTGGCAGCGGGGTTCGTTCTCGATAGGGACGTCCTGTACAAAAGAGGAAAAGATCAAGTCCTCCTGAGATGTGTGGATACTGTCGAAGCCAGAAAGATACTCGAAGAGGTCCATGAAGGAGTTTGTGGAACGCATGCCAATGGCTTCACTATGGCCAGCAAATTATGAGGCTCGGTTATTACTGGTTGACAATGGAAAGTGACTGCATTAGTTACGCACGAAGGTGTCACAAATGTCAGGTTTATGGCGATAAAATTCATGCAGCACCTTCACCCCTTCATGTCATGACTTCCCCGTGGCCCTTTTCTATGTGGGGCATGGATGTTATAGGGCCAATCTCCCCGAAAGCTTCTAATGGGCACCGATTCATTTTTGTGGTCATAGACTACTTCACAAAATGGATAGAAGCTACTTCGTTTGCTAATGTGACAAGGACAGCAGTGTGCAGATTCTTAAAAAAGGAGATCATATGCCGATATGGCTTGCCGGAAAGAATTATTTCAGATAATGCTTTGAATCTGAACAACAAAATGATGAAGGAAGTGTGCGAGCAATTTCAAATAAAGCATCACAATTCCTCACCCTATCGCCCAAAGATGAACGGTGCAGTAGAGGCCGCTAACAAGAATATCAAGAAGATCATTGGGAAGATGACCGAGACGTATAAAGATTGGCACGAGAAACTACCATTCGCTCTATACGCGTATCGCACGTGTGTGCGTACCTCTACGGGGGCAACTCCTTTCTCTCTAGTCTATGGAATGGAAGCCGTGCTGCCCATTGAGGTGGAAATCCCCTCCCTGCGAATCTTAATGGAGTCAAAGCTAGAAGAATCTGAATGGGTTCAGGCTCGATATGACCAACTGAATCTGATTGAAGAAAAACGCTTGAAGGCAATTTGTCACGGACAGATGTACCAAAGGAGAATGATCGCAGCCCATAACAAGAAGGTGCGTCCAAGGGAATTTCGCGAAGGAGAACTCGTGTTGAGGAAGATTCTCCCTATACAAAAGGACTTTCGAGGAAAATGGGCACCGAATTGGGAAGGACCATACATCGTAAAGAGAGCTTTCTCAGGAGGAGCTTTGATCCTCACTGAAATGGATGGGAAGGAGTTACCAAATCCGGTAAACTCAGATGCCGTGAAGAAATATTATGCCTAAAAAAAAAAAACGAAAAGGCATCCTGAAAAACGGAGAAGGCTTAGGATGAAAACCCGAAAGGGCATCCTAAGGAAGCAATCTGGTCCGATAAGGCAGAAATGGGTTGAACAAAGAGTCAAACAGCGAGATCATAGTATTGAGGCGGACTCTGAAGCTTAAGAATCTTTTACACGAAGGATCTTGCTCGAAAAGATTCGGGACGAAGAAACATGGAGAAGTTCATACGTCGGATATCTAGAGCATTTATTACAACTAAACTTGTTTCCTTTTATAATGCTTTCTTAATCGAGTCATTCCTTGTCAATTTTCTTGTTGCTTTTGAAATAAAATATGAGGAACATCTTCCATGCCTACTTTGCAATTTTCATGCATTTTTCTTGTGTTTCATTTTGAAGATGAATAGTAAAATTACACACTCTAAACGAAAAGAATATGGAGCATTACCTGGAGGAGAATTGGGTAGACACGGGAGCTTCAAAGCAAGGACAAATTAAAAAAAAAAAAGGGGGGGAAAACACGAATTACTCGTATAACCCGAGGGCGGGTATCAAGTCTGAGGAAAGTCAAGAGTCGAAGCAGTGAGTGCAGGCCATCATGAGAGCCGTAACAAGAAGAGATATATGACAAACAAGCCCAAGACACATGGCATAATCATGTAGGCATTTAGGATAAATACACACATATCATGACATCATCACGCATGACACATACAGGTACACCAGTAAAGCAAGAAGTCTTGACGATGGTTGCGCCAAACCAAGGAGAAAGAAGACATCCGAGGTCCACCAGATGATATATTTTGAGATTCCAGTTGCAAATATCAACTCATATCAAAGAGAAGTGAGTTGAGCCTCGGGTCACACCCTGAGGTGTCTTTTAAATTCCTTTCAAAATATCAACTCATATCAGAGAGAAGTGAGTTGAGCCTCGGGTCACACCCTGAGGTGTCTTTTAATTTCCTTTCAAAATATCAACTCATATCAGAGAGAAGTGAGTTGAGCCTCGGGTCACACCCTGAGGTGTCTTTTAAATTCCTTTCAAAATATCAACTCATATCAGAGAGAAGTGAGTTGAGCCTCGGGTCACACCCTGAGGTGTCTTTTAAATTCCTTTCAAAATATCAACTCATATCAGAGAGAAGTGAGTTGAGCCTCGGGTCACACCCTGAGGTGTCTTTTAATTTCCTTTCAAAATATCAACTCATATCAGAGAGAAGTGAGTTCATATCATGAGAGTGTAGTTGAGCCTCGGGTCACACCCTGAGGTGTCTTTTAATTTCCTTTCAAAATATCAACTCATATCAGAGAGAAGTGAGTTGAGCATCGGGTCACACCCTGAGGTGTCTTTTAATTTCCCGTCAAAATATCGACTCGTGTCAGAGAGAAGTGGGTTGAGCCTTGGGTTACACCCTGAGGTGTCTTTTAATTTCCTTTCAAAATATCAACTCATATCAGAGAAAAGTGAGTTGAGCATCGGGTCACACCCTAAGGTGTCTTTTAATTTCCCGTCAAAATATCGACTCGTGTCAGAGAGAAGTGGGTTGAGCCTTGGGTTACACCCTGAGGTGTCTTTTAATTTCTTTTCAAAATATCAACTCATGTCAGAGAGAAATGAGTTGAGCATCGGGTCACACGCTGAGATATTCTCAATTTTTGCCTTTCAATTTCTATTTCTGCTTAGTTCGTATTACAAGAGTCCGAAGTATTTTCAATTTCCAGTTTCTGTTGAAAAAAAAAAAAAAAACTCATGAGAGTGTTGTTGAGCCTCGGGGCACACGCGAAGGAACTCGCAGACGGAAGACTGAAGTCGCATTGAGCAAATTTGACAAAAAAGTTCCAGTGGACAAAGAAGATGAACTAAGGGTTATATCTCTCAGAAGTAGCAGTGGAATAGAATGAAGATCGAAGCCCCTGAAGATAGCAAGGAAACAGTATGAAAAGTTCAGATTTGTTTCCTCAAGTCCCGGTGGAGAAGATCAAAACCCTGAAATCACATCGAAGCTGATCAAGGCACTAGTTACTGTGCCCTTGAAGAAGCAATGGAATAGGAAGTGTTATCTCCCTGAAGATATAACGAAATGGTGAAGTGGATCAAAGCAAGGAGTTACAGTGGAGTTTAAAGCCATTTGAAGAGGACGAGGGCCAACAAGTCAAGGCTTGGCCAAGACCGGGCAAAATTGGTTCTTTTATTGTCTTTGCTCTATTATCGTTTCACGACAATGAGCAAAGAGGGGCAGCTGTAGTCACCAATTTTGGCCCGGGTCATTAACCCCAGGCCCATTACAAACAAATTACAACAAGCCCAATACCAGCCCAAAACCAAACTAAAGCCCAGTCAAAATAATAAATGTCCAGATTAAATAAACAGACCCACAAAGCCCAAATACAACCAAACCCACAAAGCCCAAATACAACCAAACCCACAAGGCCCACAACCTAAAACATTTCAGCCAAACTAACCCTAGTCCTTTAACCCTAGCGCCGCGCGCGTGCCCCCGCGCCTCTTCTCCACTAAGCCTGTTCCACTCTGGTTTGTCGGCCACCGACGCCACCATGGCCTCCACTCGCGCCGCTAACCCCTGCAAAGACAAAAGAAAGAGGCAATAGCAGAGAGAAAAGGGAGGATGGTATTTTTTTTGATTATTTCCCAAAAAAATCGGTTATATAAACCGAAAAAAATAGATCTGTAAGCCCCCTTTTTTTTTTTCGACGGACAGTCAATAGAGATAGAAATCTCAAGCCAACATTCTTTTCTCAAATCACAAACAAAAAAACGAAAATCAAAAAACCCAACAAATCGAAGGTATTTTGTTTTGTTTTTTTATTTTTTTTTCTTTTCTTCGTTATTTCGCGAATATATATCCATATATATATATAAATATTTAGAGTACATAAGGATAAAAAAAAAAAAAACAACTTACCTGTTACGAATTCCGGCCACCGCGTGCGGTGTCCGGCGACGACGTCGCCCCACTGGAGAACTCCCCCCAAATCCCCTGACCTGCAGAGAGAGAAAGAAATCAGAAAGTTTCTTTTTTAGACAAAATGGCAGAAATGAAAAGAAAGAAAAAAATAGGCTTTTATAGAGGTATTGAAACGACGCCGTTTAGGGCCTGTCTCAGCGCCCCAAAACGACGCCGTTTGGCGCAACCCGACCCGATCCGACCCGCTCCAGTCTAGGGTCCGCGTGTTTTTTTGTCTGGAGGGGTTTATTGCGCGCTTAGCCCCTCCTCTTTTTCAGGTCTTCGTAATTAAGTTTTTTTTACTTTTCAATTTTTACCCGATATTATCCCCTGAATACAATTTGACCCCATTTTTTCTTCCAGCGCACCGATTGAATAGGGCTTATTTCCATTTCAGACCCCCTAGATTACGCGCGCGTTACAAATCCATCCCTTGCCCTTTTAATTTACTTCTAATCAACCCCAATATCTTATTTTAAGTTCATTCTAATCCCTTTTGGTAATTTGCAATTAGTTTCATTATTATTATTATTATATTATTATTTTGTTATATATTTTCATTTACTACTATTATTATTCCTATTTATTATTATTGTATTATTACCTGTATATACTAACTATTATTATTATTATTATCATTACTATTATTTCATTATCTTATTTCGTATTATTAGTGTTAGTATTATTATTATTATATCATGATATTATTATTATTAATCATTATTGTTATTAATTGTTATTATTATTATAATGTTTAATGTTATTATTAATTATTACTAATATTATTATCTTGTCTCCATTTTATATTATTATTATTTTACCATTATTACTATTCTATCTACTATTATTATCATCATACTTTCTGTATATATAGTTCATCATTCCTTTGTTTAACTAACTTTACCATTATTATTATTATTATTATGTTTGCTTTATTACCATTATTGTTACTACTAGTATTACCGTATATCATTTGGTACATACTAACCGTATCACTATTATTGTTACTAATTCCACCATTATTGGCTCCAATGTCCCATATTACGTGTATTATGTGGTCGTCATGTCAAATCCGTGTCACATCATCATTATTCACCGCATGCCCCCATTCCCGTTTTCAAATAACGTTTCTTTAAAACATAGTTTTTCATCAATTTCACCCTAAAAGTTAAAAATTTTTCGAAAATAAGGCAATATTCCGTATTTAGAAATTCGAGGGACCGTGCCCTATGTGTTGGGTTTCGGTTCTCTTGCTTGACCAAATAATTGAATAACCTTTTGTTATTTTAATAAATGAGTCTTATGGATTAAGGGACGACCTTGGATTTGAGGATTGAAATTATCGTGTCCTACGTATTGGATGTGATATTTGGTCCCTTTGAAACAAGGAAATCTCAATATCCAATTTTAAGAAGACTCAAACATCTCAAAAAAGACCCAAATTTCTAAATTTGTTTCTAAATTTTTAAACTTTCGACATTGGGACATCAATTAATCAATTTGGTACCGATTTTCGGGCGTTGCGAGGGTGCTAATCCTTCCTCGCACGTAACCGACTCCCGAACCTGTTTTCTCGAATATTCGTAGACCAAAAATCCCGTTTTAGTAAATCAAATGTTTTATTAAAACAAAGGTGATCCGATCACACCTAATAAAAGGTCGGTGGCGACTCCCGTTTTCTTCAAAAAAAATGGTTACGACATTGCAGATTCCATTTCCCTTTCTTTCTTTTTTGTTCCCTGACTTTCCATTTTGGCTTTGTTCATTTCTCTCTTCATCTTCTTTCTCATAATTCCACCATGTCTGTCATTGGAGAGGCTGCTCTTTCTGGGTTCCTGGACCTGTTGCTGGGCAAATCGCTCAACTCTGCACTCAAATTTGTTGCTGATCACAACCAACTCCACCAGCAGCTCAAGCAGTGGCAGTCCATATTGCCTGATATTCAAGCAGTGTTGGACGATGCAGAGGAGAAACAGATCAAGAACATGGGTGTGAAGAAATGGTTGGAAGATCTCCAGGACTTGGCTTACGATGTGGATGACATCTTGGATGAATTCGCTTATGAAGAGTTACGTCTCAAGCTCAACAAATCGCAAGCTCAAGCCAGCACTAGCAAGGTACGGAAACTCATTCCTACATGCTGTACCAGAAGTAATTTCACTCCCACTTCTTTCCTGTTTAAGAATTCCATGATTCCCAAGGTGAAAGTGATCACTGATAGACTGAATAGTTTGACTACTCGAAGAAGTAGTTTGGGGTTGAGTGACATCTTGTCTCAAGCTCCAACCTCCAAGGGAAAGCAACCCAGGCTGCAACCAACTTCCGTACTGGATGGAGTTGTGGAGTATGTTGGTAGACAGAAGGAGAAGACAGAAATGATTGAGTTGCTCAAAGGTAATAACTCCAATGGAGTTTCAGTCCTTTCCATCGTGGGCATGGGAGGGACGGGTAAAACAACTCTTGCTCAGCTTGTTTACAATGACGCCACCATCAACGAGTCTTTTGATCTCAAGGCCTGGGTATGCGTTTCTAATCATTTTGATGCAATTGCTATAACAAAGGCAATTTTACAGTCCATCACTTCTGAGTCATGTGATTACAGTTACTTGGATTTACTTCAAGTTAAGTTGAAGGAGAAATTGTCGGGGAAAAGATTCTTGCTTGTTTTAGATGACATTTGGAACGGGAATTATAATGATTGGACCATCCTACGGTCTCCGTTTGGGGCAGGGACCACTATCATTGTAACCACTCGTCTTCAAACTGTTTCATCTATTGTGGATCCGCTCAAAGCTTTTCATATTGTTTATCCATATTTACACAACATGCATTAAAAGCAAGAAATTTCGATGGACATCCCCAGTTCAAAGAAATTGGAGAGAAAATTATTAGACGGTGCAATGGCTTGCCTTTGGCTGCAAAAGCTATTGGAAGCTTGCTACGCACAGTTAAATATCATCGAGAATGGGAAAGAATATATGAGAGTGAGATATGGAACTTACCAGAAGAGCAGTGTGGCATAATTCCAGCTTTGCGATTAAGCTACCATCATCTTCCGTCATACTTGAAACGATGTTTTGCATATTGCTCCATACTTCCTAAAGATTATGAATTTGAAGAAGAAGAAAGTATCTTGTTATGGAGAGCGGAAGGTCTCTTGCAACAAAAAGCTATGCCTGAAGTTAAGGATATTGGAAATCAATATTTTCAAGATCTAGTGTCCAGGTCATTTTTTCAGATATCCAGTAAAGATAAGCCCCGATTTGTAATGCATGACCTCATCAATGATTTAGCTCAAGTAGTTGCAGGAGACATATGCTCCAAACTGGAGGGTGATAAGCAACAAAAGTTCTCAAATCGCACTCGACATTCTTCTTATATTGTCAGTAGTTATGACACAGTGAAGAAGTTCGAAGCATTTGATCAAGTGAAATCATTACGTACTTTTCTACCTTTACAGTTGTTACTTTATTGGGAGCCTTATTTAACTAATGTTGTTTTGGTTGATCTGTTGCCAAGACTTGGCTACTTAAGGGTGCTTTCTTTGAGAGGGTATATGATCACTGAGTTGCCTGATGTTTTTGAAAATTTAAAACATCTTCGCTACTTAAATTTTTCTCACACCGATATCAAATGCCTACCTGATTCTTTGTGCACTCTCTACCACTTGGAAATTTTATTATTAGAAAATTGTTATAAGCTTCAAAGGCTACCTTCAAAGATGGGAAACCTTGTCAACTTGTATTATCTTGATATCAGAGGTGCGAACTCAATAGAAAGGATTCCTTTTAGAGTTGATAAGCTAACGAATCTTGAAAGGTTATCAAATTTTATAATAGCGGAAGGTGATGGACATAGTATCAGAGAATTGAAATATTTGTCAAACCTCAAAGGTGATTTTTGTCTTTCTGGGTTGGAGAATGTTAATGGTGAAGATGCAGGGGAAGCCAAGTTAAATGAGAAGCAGGGGATTGATCGATTGGTATTGCAATGGAGTTGGGACTTTAAGAAAGATACAAGGAAAAAAGAAGTTGAAGAATGGGTGCTAGACTCTCTTCATCCTTCGAAAAAGCTTGAGCAACTCGTCATTCAGAATTATGGTGGTGCAAAATTCTCTACATGGATTGCAGATTCTTCCTTCAAGAATATGTTGTCATTGGAGCTTCACGACTGTAAAAATTGCAAATCTCTACCATCGATTGGAAGGCTGTTGTTGTTAAAAGATCTTTCAATTAGTGGTTTGGATCAAGTACACAAGATTGGTGCTGAGTTGTTTGGAGAAAATCAATCAAATGCTTTTGCATCATTAGAGTCTTTGTGCTTTGACAATATGCTGAACTGGGAGGAGTGGAATCTTCGTGAAGATGATGAGCAAGTATCGAAATTTCCCAGCCTTTGTAAGCTTTCAATTAAAAGATGTCCTCAATTGTTGGGAAGGTTGCCAACCATCCTTCAATCCTTGCAGAAACTTGAAATCTCTGAGTGCTCAAGTTTGGTAGCTTCAATTTCAAGTTTTCCCTTGCTGAGTGAATTAAGGGTTAAAGGGTGTGAAGAATTGGTGGATGAAGGTTCTTTATCTGTACAGAAGGTTACCTCTTTGAAACATGTGTCTCTTTCAAATATTTCAAAGTTTAATATTTCAGCAGAGAGGATAATGTTGAGATTTGCAAACTCTGAAACATTCAACATCTCTGATTGGAAGGACTTGGGATCTTTATCGCAAATTGGGTTAAGATTAGTCGGGCATCGTTTCATCGGGTTTCGGTATTGTCCCCAATTGGTCTCTTTGGAAGCAGAGGAGGAGAGATTGCAACTTGACAAGATTCCAGGTGTTGAATCTCTGGTAATAAGGGATTGTGAAAGGCTCAATAGACTACCAGAAGTCTTACATGCTTTCCCATTCATTACGAGTATAGTACTTGAAGGGTGTCCAGGCTTGGTTTGTTTTTTTTGCAGAGAGTAACTTTCCCCCTGCTTTAAAAGAGCTGAGGATTGTGAATTGCGTGAATTTGCAATATTTGGTTGATGAAAAAGAAAATAATAAGAGTATGAGCAGCAGCAGTTGTCGTCTCGAGCACTTACTTATAGAAGAATGTCCATCTCTAATACGGTTATCATCAAGGGGCGATATATGCAATCGGCTTCAACATCTGGATATTGGCACTTGTTCAAAGCTAAGTAGCTTATTTTTAAACGCCAAGTTAGCCGTAATGCTTAAACAGCTAATTATCAGGAATTGTCCAGTGTTGGAATGCATAGCCCAAGACTTCCTTGAAACCACTGATCTCGAAAGCATTGACATTGGGGGTGCTGAAAAAATTAAATCATTACCGCGGGGATTAGACAAGCTCAGCCATCTTCAGGAGATTCGATTATCTAGATGTTCAAATCTGGTTCCATTTGAAGAAAGTGGGTTGCCCACCACAAATCTCAGAGTTCTCTCAATTAAGGATTGTGAAAATTTTACAGCCCTTCCCAAGTGCATCAACAATTTCACCTCCCTTCGAAAATTAAAGGTGTGTAAGTGTTCGGCTGACATATCCTTTCCAAAAGAGGGTTTCCCTACCAACCTCACATCCCTTAAAATCTCAAATGCACCCAAAATTTATACATCACTTGTTCAATGGGGATTTAACAAACTCACCTCTCTTCAAAAACTCAAAATCAGCGGTGAAGGATGCTCAAGTGTCAAGTCGTTTCCAGAAAAAGGGATAGGAAGAATGCTGCCTCCTTCTCTTACCATTATCAAAATTCGTAATTTTGAGAATTTGAAATTCATGTGCTCGAAGGGCTTTCAACACCTCACCTCTCTTCAAGAATTGCGAATTTATCGTTGTCCTACCCTCACATCTCTTCCGGAAAAGGATATGCTTCTCTCGCTTGAGCAGCTATGTATTTTCAATTGCCCATTGCTAGAAGAAGGGTGCAGTAGGGGTAAAGGACGAGAGTGGTCTAAGATTGCCCACATACCTTCTGTGTTTATTCAAGGCAAACAAGTCAACCCGAGGAAATAGATTGAAATTTTAGCAGCAAAATCTGGAATCGATTTCTCCACACTCAAACCACAGGTGTGAAACGCATTTTAAACATTTATAAATTTCATAGCTTTTTTCTTATATATCTGATTGTCCTCATGAACAACATGATAACTGAAATCAGTCTTACATATTTTGTATTCAATTTTTGCAGGCATTGAAGGCTAAATTGGCTAAAATAGTGGAGAACTTCAACTCATATGCTTCAAGTTATTTGATTTAGTAAAGCGGTTAGTCAATTCTCTGCAACATCTATTCAGCAAATTGAATGTTCTGTTTTCATTTGCATCTTCTAATTTCTAAGCTATTTTGGTATATGAGAATGGGATTTTAGTTAAAAATATTTGACATTTCGCAGTAAACAAGTCTTTTACGTGATAGTTTGATCCTTCCAGGATTAATGGAGGGATACAGTACATGTTACAACATGGCATTAGAGAGCTCAATTTAACACATGTAAGACAACAGAGTTCCCAAAATATTGTTCTATCCAATCTCAAAGATGTCCATATTAGTTTTCCGAATTTCTCAAATCATGAATCCATTCAAAGGCTGCATCAATTCACTTGACGTGTAATTGCTTCTTTGATCATGTGGATTGAGCGACAATATCAAACTCACTGACTATGTGACTTTATCTAATCCGCTTTTACTTAGAGGTCCAAAAATACTTTATATGATTTCATTTTCTAGCCAAAAATAGCAGTAACTAAGTGACTCACTATATCTTGACTCTTTTGCTTTTGACTTTGAGGTATGGGTTGAATGAAGCAAATGATAAATATACTGTAGCAGTTTGGAACTAGTTTCATTGCAGCTCTCTTTTAATGTTGCTTTTCAGCTTTCCGGTCCGGTAGATTGGCATATTTTCTACCAATCTTTATATGAATTTCCCCTGCTTTGAAAGGCTTCAACTGTGATGTTATCAATGTTTATGATAGGGTAAGTACAGGTTTTATGGAGAAATTGTTCTTCTGACATTCCTTTCCTGTGTTGGAGCATATTTTGGTGCTTGGTATATAGTTGTAGTTGAGGAGCCAAATATGTTATTTATTTAGCCTTGTACTTTCATTCAGCTTTGGGAACCATGAAATTGGTGGCAGATAAAAGGCCAAATGGTACCACTGGGGAGGTGTAAGTACCTTTGGGTGATAAACCCTTGAATGGTGGGCATCCAAAGAGGGCAATACCAGCTTATGGGCACAAGAACGGCGCAACGTGGTAAGTTTGGTTTCTAATGCTTTTAGTATCATCTATTTCTATCTACACAAATCATGAATCTGTCTTAGGTCCCTATTGACAATTGATAAGAGGCTAGGATGTTTTAAATAAAGTATTGTTTTTGACATTTGAGATTGTTGGTCACTTGTTATTTATTATTGCTAGGTATTTCTCAATACCCGGAAAGCTAGTAGCTGATGTTCATTTAGAAAATTGCTCCAAGTTTGTGGATAGTTATTGGCGAGTTATTCTATTTTATGATGTAATTTCATTGTAATCTATATTTTTTAATAGTGAATTTCATTTTTGGTTTTGCCCGTGGACGTAAGGAATATTTTCGAACCACATATATCATTGTCTTCACTTTCTCTACTTTCTTTTTTGTGTTTCGAATTTCTTAATTTTTTCTCTCAATCCAAAACATAAATTTATTAATAAAGCAACCACAATCAATACATAGCAAATTACAAAAATTCAGATAGTCATATATATCTCAATGGTTACACTCAAATATCAGCACTGATCAAAAGCATCAAAGCAAAATTTTCAAAGAAAACAAAGTATCAAACATTGTAGCCTTTCAAAGAAAACAAAGTATCAAACATTATAGCCACCCACAATACTAACTTAACATGCTTTAACCCATTTCTTTGCAAACAAGTATGCCACATTGGTGGACGCACAACTTTTCTATGAGAATTGATACGAATTGGTACTAGTTTATTTCTTGTATCATTTCGAATTTATCGATATTTTTAAAAATATTTAATATATTTATATTAATAAATATACAAATATCAAATAAATGATTCTAAATAAATTTCAAATATAAAACTATTCATCAATTATATAAACTATTGATGAATAAACTCCACAAATAAAAACTCCTCATTCAATAAATTCAAATTTAAGAAGAAAAAAAGAAGCCAAAGGATGAGGAGGGTTTTTCAATAAAAAAGCCGAAGGGTGAGTGAAGATTTTTCTATAATAAAAAGGTGTGTTGTTTGTTGCGCTATAGCACTAGAACAGCCGCATCTGCCGGTACAACTGAAACCATGGTGTGGAACCCACCAACATGGTTGCTTCCCATCAGAAAAATCTCAACTCTTTGTAATGATCAAAGCCATTAAAGAAATATTTGTAAAGTGTTAAAATGTGAGTGAATAAAGAAAAAAAGAGGTCCAGCTAACATGGCCACTTCCAAGTTACGACTCCATTTCAATTTTTCTGTCTCACCCGTTACTTAAAATATTAGGAAGCACCAACATGATTCTTCAAAAACATGGAGACAAAGAAAAGCTAATGGCTTCGTTTTTTTTTTTTTCTAAGCAATTAATGGCTCATGAAATACTTATTTATAAATCCAAGACTCAAATTTTAGCTTAAGTTCCATCAGGTTTCACTTTTAGAGCTTGAGCTTAATTTTAGATAAAAATCTAACTGTTCAAGTAAGATCAATTAATTGCCTAGTAAAAAAAATAATTTTGATTCTCGTGCTCAATTTTCGATTATATTGAGGATAGATTCTTTATGGCTAGAGCTTGAATTGAAAATTATCAAACAGGAACTGAAATAAAAAATTAATAAGTACGTGAATTACTTTAAATTAGTAAAATTTGAGGTAATTGGAGCTGCTCAAGCTTGTAATTTGCCTTGAGGTTCTCCTAAGAATCTGTAGACCCTATAATGGAAGGGTGATAATACTCTAGAACGACATATTTTTATGTATTAATTATATGATTATTTTGAATATGATCCTATTAATTTGAGCTATTTATGGTTTTTTATCTTACAGAGACTAAATTGAGGACAAAAGAAAATTTAAGGGTAAAAAGCGTGAATTTAAAGTTAAATTGGGTTAGCATGCGAAGTAGGAGAGAAGTGGTGCCGAAAATGCAAAATGTGAAAGATTTCGGGAGCAAAAATGCAAAAGAAGAGATTTTATAGCACAAGACTCTATTTTAATTCCAATTATATTAGGATAATTATTAAGTATTATTATTTAGATTTAATTTTAGCTTTAATCTTTATTTATCCTAGCTTTTATCTTTATTTATTTTTATTTATCTTTAATTATCTTTATTCATTTGTATTTATCTTTTAGAATTTAATTAGGAATTAATACACAAATTTGACTATCTTTTCTGTAAACACTCTCTTCTCCATTAAGTTTAGCCTTTTGTTCTTTCCATATTTTTCAATAAAAATCTCATTTCCATTACCTGGGTTCATGAGGCTTAGAATCCGTACTTAGCCTTCTCAACGAGTATTCATCATTTCTCCGCATTACGGGGCTAATGCTTCCGTCTATGTCACTTAAAAGGTGATCTTTTCAACATGTGCAAGGAACGGCCGCTTTGTATATTTTGGGAAGGCTGCACAGTCTATTCGTTAGCTTACTGCGTTAGAGGTTGACGAGCCCAATAGACAAAGTGGCGTGGCATTCGTCATTGAGAAACAATGATCTAGCATAAGATGGTCCCACAGAAGCGATTGTTAGCTAGAGTTAGTTTCCTTTAAAATCGGAAGTCTAAATTCTTGGATCTGGTGGTCGTAGGCGTCCTCTTCCACTATAACTGGCTTATTCTGTTTGAGAAGGATCACCTAAAAGCCAAGGATTAAAACCAAGGAGGATCGAGACAATCGGAGGCTGGAATCTCTCTATAAGAAACTTTTTCTCAACTCTATTTATCTCTACTATTTTAATTTTAATTTTCGCACTTCCAGTTAAATCAAAACTTTTAATTATGTTTTTTTTTTTTCAGGTGCGTAGGTTTTCTTGGGCGCGATTTTATCCAAGATTTCGAGGAACAAACAATTGTGCAAATCCGATCCCTAAGGATTTGACCCTACTTCCCTTATACTATTATTTTTATTATATTATAGGGATAGGATATTTTTTGTGCTCTCAATGATCGCATCAAAAGGCCTCCTAAGGATGCTACCGTTAGTTGCTTGAAAGTTGATGTTTTGGACGAGACATTGAATTTTCGGAAGTGATGATAAGCTTGTGGATGATGAAGACACATTTGAAGATGAAGATGAGGAAGCATTAAGTGAAAATATAACAGAGAGACTCAACTCCCATGCCATTTGACCTCTTTTCCTCTCATTTCTTAGATCTCTGTAGCCCATCTATGCACCAACAACTCGCCAACGACATCAACAGGCATCATTAATTGAGGTCATCTTATTAAAACCTTTTATGTAACAATAATTGAGTCCTCCCAATTAAATATTTAATAAATACCTACTGTTGTCAGCTTGCGTGCAATTCCTAGGAAGATGAAGATCAGATTGGATCCCACAAGCACATTCACAGAGAAGGAAACAAGCTATTTCACTATTTGAATAGCTTATATCTTTATAATTTTTAAAAGATTAAATCAAATTTTTATCATTTTTAGGAGGGGTCAAAGTGTAAATTTACTTTTATTAATTTAAATCTTTTAAAAATTTAAATAGCCTAAATGATTTTTTTTTTCATTTTAGGAGGACCGAGGGACCTGTAAACCCCCTGGCTACACCCCTTGTGTGCAGGGCTTATGATATTTAATGGCAATACTAAATTTATGTGTATATTCATATATTTTTTTTATTTTTTGTATTTTGTCATTGGTAAAATCTTTTAATATTTTGCATAGTTTATTATTGTGATTACTTTTAAAGAAAACACAATTATATTTATGTTTGTGATCCATAATCATTTTATTTTAATTTATTTGTTATAGTGCACTACACCAAAACATACTTTTACCGGCGTTTTTAGTGGCGTTTTAAATCAAAACGCCGCTAATTTTATACATTCGCGGTGTTTGAAGTAAACTGCCGCTAAAAAATGGGTAATAGCGGCGTTTATTTTAAAAACGCCGCTAAAAATGATATATAGCGGCGCTTAATACACAAACGCCGCTATAAGTAAGACCTGTAGCGGCGCTTCTTTAACAACGCCGCTAAAAGCCAGACCTGTAGCGGCGCTTCTTCACAAACGCCGCTAAAAGTCAGACCTGTAGCGGCGCTTCTTTAAAAACGCCGCTAAAAGTCAGACCTGTAGCGGCGCTTCTTTAAAAACTCCGCTAAAAGTCAGACCTGTAGCGGCGCTTCTTTCAAAACGCCGCTAAAAGTCAGACCTGTAGCGGCGCTTCTTTACAAACGCCGCTAAAAGTCGGACCTGTAGCGGTGCTTCTTTAGAAACGCCGCTATAAGTCAGACCTGTAGCGGCGCTTCTTTAGAAACGCCGCTATAAGTCAGACCTGTAGCGGCGCTTGTTTACAAACGCCGCTAAAAGTCAGACCTGTAGCGGCGCTTCTGTAGAAACGCCGCTATAAGTCGGGCCTTTAGCGGCGGTTCTGGAAAAGCGCCGCTATCAGTCCGGCCGTTTCTTTAGCCATTTTTTGGATTTTTTAAATTTATATATTAAATAATTTATTATATAATCGTAAAAGATATATATTAATTTGAAAATATTAAATTAATTACCATCATAGTTTAGGAGTTACTGTTTTAATGTTTAAGGATTATATGTGGTTTATGATTTGCGGTTTAATGTGTTAGGGTTTCATGGGTATAATAAGGAGTACACCTAGCATATTTAATTTATTATATATATATATATATATATAAATTATAAATATATTTTACATTATTTAAAAGATAATAGATAAGCTTTATATATATATATATTAAAATTTAAAAAATTGTAACTCATACATATGTAGAGAAACAAAAGTAATTAGTAAATTGAAATTAACGTTATTTATATTTATTAAAATATTGAAAGAAATATTATATATATTCAAAACTAATTATCTAAATAATTTAGGGTTTAAGGCTATAATTAAGGGTACTTAATTTAGTCGTTTGTATGGGCTGACTAGGGTTTCGAGTTCAGTATTTTAAGATTTAGGAATTAGGGTTATATATAGTCTATGGTAGAGTTTAGGGTTTCAGTTATGACTTGGGTTTATAGTTTAAGGTTCACAGGTTTAGGGTTTATCGATTAATGAAGATAGAATATCAAACTATAAACCTGATTGTGCATAATTTCTTTATCCCTAAACCCTAAACTCTACACCGTAAACATTAAACCCTAAACTATAAACCCTAAAACCCTAACCATTGACCCATAACCCCTAACCCCTAAATCCCAGACCCTATACCCTAAACCCTAAATCCCAAATCCAACACCCTAATTAGTTATCCATATATAAACCCTAAATTGTAAATCCTATACAATTTAAACCCTAAACTCTAAATATCAGATTTAGATTCTAAACCATAAATCATAACTCTAAACACTCAAAACCCTAAATTGTAAATCATATACAGTCTAAACCCTAATCTCGTAGGTTACATTTTAATTTAATATTATGCTTTAATTTTTTCTATTGTTTGGAAGTTATTTTTATAACTTTTAAATAATGCTATTTCATTTTTTATTTCACTTAAAAGAAAATTAAAATTGAAACTTATTTTGTGAATTTTATTTATAAAGTGCTTAAAATGTAAAATAAATTGATTAAAATATAACAATCAATCAAATCATGCAACGCGTGGTGATAATCCTAGTTCTATTCATTTATAACTATTTGCCTGTAAAATAAATAAATATATTAATAATTTATTTTAAAAATTAATTATGAGTTAACATATTAATAAAATTTAGTCAAAATAAAATCAATTAATCCCCTCTATTAATAAAAATTATTATTAACGGATTTAACCCTTACGAAAGATAACACGTACGTTATACAAAATCAATCAAAAAGTAACATGTGACATGCCATATAGATAAATATTCTTGACACATAGCATGTCTTATCTTAAGAAATAATAAAAATTTTAAAAAATGTTAG